>SRSE01001259.1:1800000-2264258 GCA_005024645.1 Planiliza haematocheilus | reverse complement strand
GCTGTCATTGGGGTCCATTTTTTATACAGTCTATTGCCACCCGCTTCGAGTGTAATGTGTAATTTTAACCATTAGAGATCTTACTTTAGATTTTGCCTTTAGGTTAGACGTTTTTACTTAATTAGTTTTATTTATTACAATCATAACTACAACCACGAACGATATCTTGAAATTGAATGACCTACATTTGGAGACATTTTACCTCCTCAATCTGTTTGAACACATGAACTGATTTACACACAAAACAAAGTGAGTACCTGAGGAAGAGCTCGATGTGAACCACAGCCGGAGCGATTTTCTCCACCACGTCAGCTATGAAGTTGAACTTGTAACGGGGACTGGCGGCGTGTGAAGGACCTATACTGACAAGAAGAATTGTGTATTTTAACGGCCGCTGACTGAAGAGATTAATTTATGAATGATGAATAATTTGACTGACGCAAGCTGGAAGAAATTTGTGTTGCATAGATCTGAGAAAGTTTTAGTTATTCAAGAACAAAAAAAAAAAAAAAAGATGGCTACTAATCTATTTACGTCATGAAGAATTTCTGTAGTATTAAACAAAACACTGTTACCACCAGTAACTACAGGTGTCAGCAGAGATAAGAGGCTAGCACTTTGGATGTTTGACCAGCACGGACAACCAGTTCACATGATGAGCTAGCATGAGGTAGCACAGCTGCTAGTCAATATTAACGTTAATCATTTAATCATTTAACTTCATGCATACCTTTCTTGACATGGCCAACTTGGTTCTGCCCGTGGAGTGTCGAATCTGTTCGAAATAAAACAGAAGAAGATGGAAGAAGGTCAAATGCATGCATGATTAGCATTACAGTCAGCTACGTAGCCAACTCTTAAGGATAAATGACCTAATTAGAAGGTCAACGAAACTGGGCAGACCTGGTCCGCTACCCAGATTATGACGGGCTGTTCAAACATCAACTGGGCCCCGACTACAAGGCTGACCTTAGCTAGACCTTAGGAAGCTGTAAAAAAATAACCCCGGGTAACTTCTAAGCCGCTAAAGGCCTCTCTCCCATTGGCTAATGTTCATGAATCTACCATCAGGAGAACGCTAAACAACATTTCTGCCCGTCTGCAGTTGGTTGCGTCATGTTTGGAGATGAATCAACACCGCATTCCAGCATCAGAACCTCATCAATCTATGAAACATGGGGGTGAGTGTACTGCTTAATGAAAATGTCAGGACATCTGTCTGAGGAGAAACTGGGTCATAAAGCAAAGACAACGAGAACCAAGAAAACAAGTGGTTCTACGAGAGAACGGTTAAAGAAGAACGGCCAAGTCAAAGTCATGACATTAATCTAACAGAAATGTTGTAGAAGGACCTGAAGCAGCAGTTGATGTGAGGAAACCCACCAACATCTCAGAACTGAAGTGAATAATGGGCAAAAATTCCTTCAACCAGCTGTAGACCACTGATCAGCAGATACCAGAAACGTAATAAGGAGGTTTTCTTGATCAAATACATGCACAAGCTGAATATTTTAGTTTAATTTGTTGTTTGATTGGGTTATCTTTGTCTACTTTCTAAATTCTGAAGGGCTTTACTTCATGAAGGTCCTGCTTGGTCAGCCCCCCCCCCGTCGTCGTGTTACCAAATTAACGCGTAACAAATGAGTAAATCGTACCCAAACTGCTCTCACAGGATCCCTTCCGTATCTGGGTGATGCCCGGCAGCCCCTGCTGTAGCGCAATCCTGCTGGTTGTTTTCAGCTGGCACACGTTCCTGTACGTCTTCCCGTCGCTGCCGCACACTTCGCGGCTGAACCGGCACTGGCAGAAGCCCGTGGAAAGTCTCTTGCCCGCCGGGTGCATGCACTCGAGCCCGTACCCGCACGGCAGGTCGTCCTTGCGGCCGCAGGGCTCTCCTTCGCCCTGAGCGCACACCAGGCAGCAGTTGCATGCGTCCGGCACGTAGCCGCCCGGACAGCTGGGGCTCGGGCAGGTACTCACGTCGCACCGCGTCGGGCACTTGGTTTTCGGCTCCGTGCTGGCACGGCTACACGCGTAAAAGAACACGATGCTGAACAAAAGCGGCTGCATTTCGATGGAGGATTTGAAACTAATAAACTGATAACACTGATAAGAGAAGTTTTATGCGACCACCGTGCTCCCAGGTCCCGCGCTAGGATTACGCATAACTTTGTGGAGACTTAAAGACTAAAAAACCTCGAAATACTCGAGCGACAGTCAGACAGATGTCTCTATATCATTCCTAGAAACACCAAAAATGCGGCGATCCTGCTTTGACGGTGCAGATCTGAGCGTTTTCTTTGCTTTGGCTGAGGCTGAGTGAACATCCACATCAAGTTTCCTTCACACAAAAGCCGTTATGACGGAAAAATAGAGTTTTGTGGAGCAGCTGCGCTCCTGGAGGCGTGGTCACAGAGCTCAGAGTCAAAAGTTTATTACCTGAATCAGACTCAAAAAGCAAGAGTAACCTACATCTACTTGGCACGGTTGCCAAACATAAGGCCCGAGGGCAAAAACCAGCACGCTAGAGGCTCTAATCTGGTCCCCAAAGCTGATGAATTTGCAAAAAGAAGACATTATCTGTAATAAAGGGGAACTACTGTTTCTTACGACCTGAACCTTATTTCTTCCATAAAATACGATCATTTACTCACCCATATAACTTTGGTGTCATTTGGAATCAGTTGAGAGGTAATGAGATCCATATAGTGGGAGTGAATGGGGCACCGAAACGCAGCCTCTAAGTAACACATTATCTGCTACTAAACTCGTTCATTTCACCAATATTTTGTCATCGTACACTAGTGCTATTCCCCGTTGAGTCTGGAGTTACCTGTTATCATCATGTGGGGTCTTTAGATTGACCTACAGACCCTGAATAATGTCATCTTACCTGAATGATGTCATGTCTGAGTATTGTTTACCTGTAATTTGCTAACTGCTATGGTTCGTCTACAACCTCAGAGTCGGAAAAAATATTCAGCCATGTTGCAAAAAACTAGAGGTTTCCTCTTTAGTATTTTCAGCTGCTTCTCCATCTCTGCAATTTTCTAATTTATTGTTTTGGGTCAATAAAGATGGAACACATGGAGGAAAGGTTAACTGAGTAGGTTCAGAGATACAAACACTGAAATTTTGGTTTCAGTCGCCATTGTTGAAAGTGAAACAGCTGGAAACAGCAAGCACCCATATTAAATGTTAAATGTTAGGGTGGATCCATACTGAAATGTCGATACCTCCGATACCAGATCTTTTGCTCAAAAATCGGTTCTCAAATCAAAATATCGATAATTTTGATGCTTCAGTCATTTGAAATAACATATATCATTAACAGGATCACAGTGTAAAGTAACCAAACTATTGACATCTTGTTGAATCACACTACTTCTTTTAGATTTTAGACATATTTGGTGTATTTGCACAAAGTATCGGATCGGTATCACCGATACTGGCATGAATTTTACTCAGTATCGGATCGTAAAGGAAATCAGTGGTATCAAACATCACTAATAAACAACTCACACCGGCGTAGGCTACGTAGGTTACGGCGTCTATGTCCTGCAGGACCTTAAATGAAGTGTTCATTCATTAATACAAATAACTGCTATTCCTAATTTGTCCACTAGGGGCTGCTCCAGTTTGGTCAGATTTGCGAACATTTCTGCGACACAGAACTAAACAGCAGGTGGCAGCAATGTGCAGATTTTTAAAACATTTTTTGATTGTTCATAAAAATGTTAAAAATTTGCTCAACATTTTAAAGTGTCCCATTTTTTTCCCATTTTTTTTTCCACTGACCATGAAAGGATAAATGTACCTACCCTGTTCCCTCTACACGCTACTTCATAGTTAATAGTAGGTCAGGAGTACTGTAGAATATGTAGACATACCACACCATTATGTGTGTGGCTGCTCCTTTTTTTTTTTTTGAAACCGCCCTGTAAGTGCAGCAGTAGCTTAAATTAGTGGGTATTTACCGACCCTAACAGTCGAGGTCAGTGGTTCTTGCCTATGAATAGCTCGGCTGCCCTGCGGCGAGGCCCAACTCCCTCGCTGCCGTTTCTTTCCTTTCATTCCAGAAATATAAAGTCATTCATTCTTTGCTCTAAACTAGGGATTGCGAGGACACGCTTCCTTTACTGTCCTCTTTTAGGGCCAATTGGAGGCAACCAGACCGTACGCTGCTACGTTCTCCTTCACCTAAATCTTGCCAGTGCTGCAGGAAACTTACGTGAAGTATTTGGTTCTGATTGTTTGGTTTTCAAAGTCCCAGATGTGTCCCGTTGAAACATATATTATGGGCTTAACATTTTATTACCGTGTCTTTTAAAGCTTGTTATCTAAATGTGAACTAATTGTGTTATCGTCTGTTGTTCAGCCAAAACAATTAAACTTATTTTCTTGGCCGAGGCTCACTCTGTTGTGAGAAGACGAGGAAAACTTTGCTTCTGTAAACTGAACGTAGGTTTGGGGGATTTGATTTTGAGTCAATCTACAACCAGAGAACAAACAGCACAACAAAGCCACATTTGACTTATTACTCAAATGTGATGTTTTCCATCCCGACATCAACTGACAACGTAATTTAATCACATCGCATTTGTAAAACACAGTGGTGTGGTGTTTAGCAAGAAGGTTCTGAGTTCAAATCCATCTGTCGACTTGGCCTTTCTGTGTGGAGTTTGCATGTTCTCCATGTGTCTGGCGTGGGTTCTCTCCAGGTTCTCCAGCTTCTTCTCACCATCCAAAGACATGCTCATTAGGTTAATTGGTGATTCTAAATTGGCCACAGGTGTGAGTGTGAATGGGTATAGGCTCCAGAAGACAATCTTCTCCAACGTCTCCAGATTTGTCTCCATCCAGTGTTTCATTCTTTGTATTGATGATGGAGAGTCTGACCACTGCTCAAAGCTTCTCCAGCACATCCCAAAGATTCTCAATGGGGTTAAGGTCTGGACTCTGTGGTGGAACAATCCATCTCATGCTCCCTGAACCACTCTTTCACAATCTGAGCCCCATGAATCCTGACATTGTCATCTTGGAATATGATCCATTGATGGAATAAGCTGCTCATTCAGTATATTCAGGTAGTCAGCTAATGAACCTAGACCTGAGCAACTGCAGCAACCCCAGATCATAGCACTGCCCCATAGCACAGGCTTGTACAGTAGACACTAGGCATGATGGCTGCATCACTTCATCTGCCTCTCTTCTTACCCTGATGCCCCCATCACTGTGGAACAGGGGAAATCTGGACTCATCAGACCACATGACCTTCTTCCATTGCTCCAGAGTCCAATCTTTATGCTCCCTAGCAAACTGAAGCCTTTATTTCCAGTTATCCTCACTGATTAGTGGTTTTCTTAAGGCTACACCACAAGATGATGCTTCTCCACTCTCCTTTCAGTTTTTAATAATGCGTTGGGCAGTTCTTAACCCAGTTTTAGTAGTTTCTTCAATCTCCTTAGACGTTTTCTCTGCTTGATGCCAATGATTTGACCCTTCTCAAACAGACTAACATCTTTAGGATGTGTCTTTAGACATGGTTGTTGAAGAAATGAGAAGCTACTCATTGCATCAGTTGGGCTTAAATAACTTGTTTCCAGCTGAAAGATAATCACCCATGCAGTAATTATCCAATAGGAGGCTCGCATCTGTTTGATTAGTTAAATCCAAGACTCTTTTTTTTTTGTCCAGGCAGTGTACTTGGCCTCTACTTTCCGTCTTCTCACAGAGTATCTACACATGTGTCCTTATGCCCCATTTCCTACAGCTGTCAGTTCCTACCTAAATCTCTGACCGTGCTTATAGTACTAATCTAACCGGCACAGTTTCATGCCTCTATCCCCCATTTGCGCTCACACACTTCCCGTTAAAAAGGAGGTTTTTCTTCACCCTTTTCCATTTGTTTTAGACATGCAGTTAAGTGTTTGAGCAAATAAAGCTTTAAAATATGACACAGATGAGAAATTATCAAGCTGTGCTGAAGCTAATTCTCGCTTTAAGATTAATAGTGGAGGTCAATAGGTCCTAGATCAGAGCGTTTCTTCAGATCCTTTGACACAGACTCTTGATACAAGTTTGAAATCATTTTCATGTGAACACTACACGCAGAGTTACAGATGCCAGCGACTATGGCTGAAACAGCAACTACAAAAACAAGCCTCTAAGTCGCCCACTTTACAAAAATGACCTCACTTTTCAGAAATGAGCAGCATATGTGAGGCTGGCGTTTTAACGCTCGCTTGCCTCTGACGGGCCACAGGTCACCGCGGGCCACTCACGTCCAGGTTTGTTTTGACAGAGCACAGGGGCGACGGCCCGAGACGTACGCAGCCTTGTCTCAGCCGCTCTCACCCAGCTGTGCGCGTGTTTACGCGTAGTAGTCCGCCGGTGAAGGAGACAAGGCTCTTTGTTCAGCTGGAGTACGCAGCGTTTCTCTCTCTCGGTGACGCACGGACCGCGGGCAGCTCGGTCGTGTTATTAATTTCCCTGCGTCCTGTGAACATCTGACTCATTATGACTCAATAATTACGCAACCCTCGAGCCTAAACTAATTGGTGCTGGGGGGTCGTACAGAATGACGTAGACTGAGGAGCTCAATGGGTCAGGAAACTAAAGATGAAGCCATGTCAGTACTGAAATACAACTAAAGTATCACTGCAATGCATCTGAAAAGGCTAATGCTAATGCTAGCAGAGGAACGGTCCAAATCCTCTGGATAGCAGTCAGTTAACAACTTCACCAAACGTCCTGTAGAAGTTGTGGTAATTTAGCTGCAGGACATGAAGACGGCTTCAGAGAAATACTGTTAAATGCTAATGATGGTGCTGCGGTGCTGCCTGTTTTTATACAGACTATACATTTCTGCAGCTCACAGTATGTAGCTCATGAGCTGTCTGTTTTCTTGACCTGTACATATTCAGGTCAAGAATATAAATGTCATTACTTTCTACTGTGTTTCTATCAGAGACGAGTCGAATCTGAACTCGTTCAACCCCTGGTTTGAACCAGTTTCTCAATTTCCTTTCCGAAGCTGTTGTAAAATCCAGAGGAACAAGCTTTGCGTGGTTTAGAGGTGATGAACTACAGTGTGTAGTCTCAACTGACCGCCCTGGTGGTGTTACAACAACAGAATCCGGTTTACCTTGGCTCTGTCCCGGGCCAGCGCTGTTAAAGAATATACAGACACTGCAGCTCATTCTCATGTCTTTTCTTTCAGTGAGGAGCAGTACACAGCTATCCGAGCCTCCCACGGTCTCCTTGCTGGTGTTGCCAGTTCCCGCTCTTGTTCTCCACCCTCCCTCCCCCCCAAAAAAATAAATCAAAGGAAGTCTCTTCTTTCCTGGACTTTAGCAATAAGGGATGCAGAAGGGATTTTTGAGTGTGTGCTTGAACGTCTGCAGAAAGGCATGGATGTTGTTTGTCCTACATCACTCTGAGACTTTGTTTTTACAATATTGCACATATTAACTCAACTCAAAAGCCACCTATCTGCCTCACAGACCAGCGTTAGAGTTGTTATTCTAATTCACACACACGTGGTCCTAATATTGGCATTTAGGTCTCGTCCACACATACCAAAACGATCTTTTCCCCCTCCGTTTTCCCTGGCATCGTTTCAAGAATATCTGCATCCACATGGATCCGTCTCAACACGACTCAAAACGCTACTTCATCCTCCAGGCCTATAGGTGGCGCTGTTTCAGTTTCAGAAATTCACCAAAAACGGAGAGGAAGAGGTGGAGCATGCGCATAAAGCTTGAGCGCTGTTTACAAATCAGCTTTAGAAGAAACCAAACTCAAGGAGAAATGATATTTAGCCCTAGTAACCATAATAGGCTCAATATCTTCTCCAGCAGGAACACGAGCATGTAGTCCACCATTGTTGTTGATGTTGTTAGGAGACGTCTCGCAGGATATAAGAGGTGGAAGGCTGCTCCAGGGGCGTGGCCATGACGTCATCGTTTGCGAATCTCTCCGTTTTCGCTGTCCACATGAATCCCTACACTGCAAAAAAATCAAAATCTTACTCATGTCTCATTTCTAGTCAAAATATCTCATTACACTTAATAACACACGATTGCCTAAAGAGTACCATTGTGTTTTAAGACAATACATCTTAATACAGAGACATTTTCACTAGTTCCATTGGCAGATTTGTTTGCCTATTTTCAATTTTTTTGCTTTTCAAGCAATTTTTTAAGCAATTTTTGCTTGAAAATAGGCAAAACAAAATCTGCCAATGTCTTTTTTGCAATGCAGGAGCTGCATTTTCAAATTTTTCTTCCCTGGGACCCGGTTTCAAACAGGTGAATTTCAAGGCAATGCGTTTACAGGATTCGTGTGAATTCGGCCAAAACGATGCAAAACATCTGTGTTTAAACCAAAAAGTGTCTCCGTGTGGACGGCCCCTTAGAGGAGTCCTTAAAAGCTGATGTGCAAAACAGAGGATGATCTGAAACCACTTTAAATGTTGGTCATAAACGGAGAATAAAGAAATAAAGAGCTGAGGAAAACCTGAATATTTATTTATTGTTGAATAACTTCATTTGGCTTCACTTATGTTAAATCAGTAGATCTGAATCTGTAAACGGTTCCACAAAGCAATCAACACAATTAAAAAAAGCACAAATTTTGTCCATCTTCAGAGAATTTCATGAAAATGTGATTCCCTCTGTGGAGAAGAACACCTGCTGCAAAGTTTCTTTTCAGTACCAACGAAACGCTTGGCGCGAGGCTCCTCCCTACTGTCCCGGAGTCTTGTGCAGCGAGGGGGTGCTGTGGAGCTGCCCCGGCGAGATGTTGACCCTCTTCACGTTCAGCTCGGCGGCGAACGCCCTCGCCTGCTGGTAGAAGAAGAGCGAGAGCTCCCGGTCCACCAGGAAGTTGTGGTAGATGGTGGCGAGGCGCGTGCAGAGCTGCAGCTGAGACCGCTTGTTGCCCAGATCAATGGCTGCAGCCAGAGCCAGGTGGTAGTATCCTGCAGCGTCGAAAGGGTCCTTCGGAGGCAAAACGTATGAAAATGAATCTACTTATTTCATTTACAGATTATTGTTGTTAATAAATAATGTGACTCTCTTGCCTTCAGATCATAAAATATGATGTCTCCCAGTGTCATGTACACCCCGACGTAGTAGAGCGTTTCCTCGTCAAACTGCAGAGGTGTTGGACAGAGGGTCAGGGTCTTCAGGAAATGGTGCTCAGCCAGTTCAAACTGCTCCATGCAGTGGTAAAGAGAAGCCAGACGGTGGTGGGCCACTCGCTCGTTCAGATGCTCGTCTGCGTGCACGAAACAAAAACGCGGACGAAGATTCAAATATCTGCACGGCTAGGACACACAACACTGTTTTTATTATTTACTGCTCCCCATGAAAACCCTAGCTGAAAGCTCCGGTGTGCGCGTACCCTGCCTCATACTGATGTCCAGCGCCAAATGAGCGAACTCCAGCGCTTCCCCGTACAGCTTGAGACTAATCAACACCTCGGTCAGCTTATTGCACAACCTCAGCCTGGTGAGAGTGCTGCCCGTCTGCACTGCGATGGGTAGAGCTTGGTCCTGCATGGAGGAGAAAGAGAATTATGTTGTTTAGCTTTCTTGTTTTTCTTTAAGAATAATTTCTAACAGTAATAGTAACGCTGTCATAGCAACAAAAAGGCCCAAGGCAGAGATGTCAAACTCATTCTGGTTCCACATAGAGCACAGTTTGATGTCAAGAAGGCCGGACCAGTAACGTAACAGCACAATAACCTATAAATAACTCCAGATCTTAGTGTAAATAAGTACATGATGAAAATGTTTTGCATTTAATGTATTTAATATTCAATTTCTGCACATTGCTGCCACCTACAGTTTAGTTCTGAGTCTCACTGTCGTGTTACGTCCACAATTATAAACCGTATAAGGATAGACGGCGGAATAGCTCTTCAAAAGTGAAGCCAAAGCAAGTAGAGCTCCCCCTGGTGGCTGGCTGCAGTATATGTCATAAGCTCCACCCCCTCCATGTTAGTGGGCGGGGCTAAAACGCTAAAATACACGTCAAATAATTTCGGATTTCAAGGATGGTTTCTGTCATTTCAGGTAGTTCATAAGATGTTGATGAAAAGTTTCCATTTACTCAGTTGTTTGACGATACGGAGACAGGATGTGACATAATGTCGACCATGCCAACGATTCTGTCAAGCGTTTCCGTGGAACCGTGAGAGTTGTTAAAAAAATAAAATTTTAAATTAAAAAAGTAAGTTTAGTGTATAATCCAACATTTCCTTGTAACTGGTGAAGGTAGAGCAGAGTGTAGGATTAATTAAATTAAAATGTAAGTGAGTCTGGAGGAAATGTGGGCGGGGCATCGATATCACGACTCCTGATGGCTCCACTCTTGGACCGTACTGATCAGACTCTGGCTCTAAAGTCACAAGATGGCGTCACCCGTATCCCCGGGATAATAGCGTCAATTTGGCCAATGAGAGGAAGTGGAGACGTGTTGTCCATATTTATATACAGTCTATGTCCACAACTCTTACTAACTGAATGTCTTATTTGCAAATTAATCCAAATTGGAGCCTCTGGTGTTCGGCCCAGTTTTGGTCCACGGGCCATATGTTTGACACCCCTGAGTCCACATCACATTTACTGACTCTAACATCAAGGGCGCCCCCATACTGACGCCATAGCCCGTACCCTGTAGAAGGTGATAGCCTTGTCCCGACTCTGAGAGCTGTTGAGAAAAATGTCTCCTGCAGCCTCCAGAAGCTTCAGGACGAAGCCGGTGTCGCCCGTCCCCGAAGCCACGTCCTGAGCTGCCTGGAAATGCCACAAAAGGTACTGGTTATCATTATGCAATATGTACAAATGTGATGTCCCCTGTTTGTCTTCAAACTTCTATGGTAGTTCAACAGACCTGTACATAAATGTCCACCAGTTCCGTCTGTCCCAGCAGGTGGTAGATCTTCCCTGCTTGCAACCAGCCGTAAGCTTCCTTCTCCTTGCAGCCCAGGTCGATGAAAATACCCAAACTGCTCTTGGTGTAGTCGAGAGCCTCCCGGTACGCCCTGAAAAACATTCAGAGATATCTTTGGCTTGGAACTCAGGCTCCATTTTGATTCTTTTTTGGTTCAACGATCAGCCAATACCATTGACCATCTTGTGACAATTCAATGTTCTGCTGGGAAACTTTTGGACCTGGCATTTAGTCATTGGTGTGGATGTTACTTAGACATGTAGCACCCACCTAGACCAGACCAGGCAGTGTAATTTTGCATTAGAACCTTTATCCAATAATATTTTAGCCATCATGTGTTCCCGGATTAAAAGAACTCTATCCGAGCCTTCGACAATTAAAATGTCTAAAGCTTGAAACACACATGGATGCCTTCTCTGTGGTCTACGGTAGCGTCCTCTGATTGCACGGTCAGAGAGCAGCTCCGTTTAAGCCAAGCTAGCGGTTTCATGTTCGTCTGTTGCTAGCTGCACAACCAAACTGTCCCAGTTAACGCCACAATGGAGGAAGAGGCTGTCGATTTGGTCGCAGATCTATTTAGAAAGACATTTTCACAGCAGACTTTCCGGGAAAAGTTGGATATTTTGTGAAAAGGCAAACTTGGAGCTAGCTAGCGAGAGAAAAAGTGCCACTTTCAGTTCAGCAACTATGAGCGTAATGAGGAGAATTCTAGTTTCTTAAGTTCTGGTGAGTAAAATGAATTATAATTTCATCTTCTATGTATATTTTTGTCATTTTATTGGGTCGACATTGATGCTTCTTCTGGATTTGACGTACGTGAAGCTACAAAGAGTGAGAGGAGACTCTTTGAATTGTTCTAAGTGAGTTTCCTGCTTTAGTAATGGCATTCATCTCACTATATAAGATGTCTGTCTATGATTTGACGTCTAGTGTGTTTTGATTAAGACTGGAATTGAAGGCCTAGCTGGAAAATGTAGGTCCCGCCAATGGAAGGTGGTCATAATGATATGCATGATCGGTGTAGTTCAGTCTTGCATAAACTGATATTGTAATAGACCTATGCCAGCGCCACATGCACACACTTTTTGGTGCCCAGACTGAGGTATTGCTGGCTGATGGCTTCCAGTGTCTCTCCCTCCTGGACTCTGTCTCCAGTGGTCCTCAGGACCTGGACCTGATGCTGGCTGTAGATGATGCACTGGGCCTGGTCCGGACTCTCGCGCTGATACACATGGCACAGGCGTCTGGCTGCAGTGAGCTGGCCTGGAGTTCAGGTTGAGAGAATAACAATAAAAGAGAGTCTCACGCAGAACATGGATATGTTTAAATGTAAGCGACTGTGTGACTTACACACTTACACTCTAACAGGTTAGCACTGATGGCCAGCAGCAGGGCCCACTCGTAGCATCCCTTCCCATGGTCCAGCTGCCGATGCTTCACGTAGAGCTGCCCCAGCTCCAGCAGCACTGCGATGAAGTTCGCCTCGTGGCCTCCTTCGCTGAGCTCAGAGAAGAGCTCCACGGCTTTATTCAGGTGCCTGATCGCTAGTCCCTGTGCTCCGGCCTTCAGGCACAACAGCCCTTCACGAAACAGAAAGACCACACGTGTACAAACGCAGAACTGGAGCCGAGGAATCACAAAAGCCTGAGTCGTCTTACCGAGATTGGCCTGAGCCACCGCCCAGTTTGCCATGTCGTCGTATTCTTCGCAGATGTCACCGGCAGCCTGGTAGCTCTCTGCCGCCCTTCGGAAGTTGCCCGTGCATCGGAGAGCCACGCCGAGCATGTTTAGGACCACGCCTTTACGGTAAATTTAACAGATTTACTTTAAGATGCTGGACAGAGTGGCAAGATTCGCAAGATACACAAACTGACAATGTGAATGAATGAACTACAACATGTACCAGTTGGCCACAACATTACAACCACCCGTTACAGCCGGTGGTGTCCTTCTGGGAAAGCATGGACTTGGTTTGGTCCAGTTCTGATACAATGTAGGGGGTTTCTGCAAGGAATAGGGGGTCGGCTTGGGATCAACAATGGGATCAAGCTTTCCTTGGTTGGAGAATCCTCTGAATATTTCTCTTCAGCTCATTTATCTGAGTATGGGCTTGGTTTGAAGAGCTGACTGCAAAATAAACCCTCTGGGAAACTGGCATTTTTTTGTGGATGTTTCTTTTAAAGGTACCACCACCTGAACATTGCTGCAGACCAAACATGCACCCAATGCAACAAAGAAAGTGATAAATCTGACCAAGCCACCTTCTTCCATTGCTCCATGGTCCAGTTCTTGATGCACTGTAGGGGGTATCTGCAGGGAACAGGGGAGGCAACTCTAGACCCCTGAGCTAAAGCAGCCGGTCTATTAGGATCACATGGTTCGGCCTAATGGGCACCAGTGAGCCTTGGCTACCCACGACCCTGTGGACCACTTTTGACAAATACTGACCATGCAGAATGGGAACACCACCCAAAAGGGCTGCACTTTTTGAGGGGGATGCCCCTACTCAGTCGACTAGTTGCCAAAACTTGGCTCCTTACATACCAGCTTAGAGGACAAATGTCCACCCACTGACAGAACAGGTGCTTTAGGTCATAATGTTGTGGCTGATTGGCGTATGATGTTAATAATGACACTAGCACATGCTTAATTTTATGATTTCTTGGGTTATTCAGATGTAGTAGAAAAGCAAACAGGAATCTATCACAGTTTCTCAACAGATGAAGTCATATAAAGCTGCTGACCTTCCTGAGGGGTGGTGCAGTGCTCCGGCATGGAGGCCAGGACCGAGTCCAGTATATCCAAAGCCACGTCGGGCTGATTGTTGTCAATGTGGAGCCACGCCAACCAGATGAGGGCGCTGTTTCGTTCTGGAACAGAGAAGGGGGCTCGGCGGAAGGATGAAACGCTACCGATGAGAGCGTGCATGTGGTGGACTGCACGCGCAGCCATTTTGTGCTTGTGGAAGAGCTGGCAGAGACACATGGTGAGCTGGTGGTTCAAAACATGGACGCTGTCGCCTCCTCCGGCTTGGATGCTCTCTTTGGTAAGAGCGAGAGCTTGCTGCAAAAATGGAGCCACTTGGGGAGGAATGAATATTTCTTGCTCGGTGATCCCCGGATGTCTCTCGATATCGTCCAAAACTAAAGCCACGCTGCCGAGGCAGTCCGACAGCGTGGCCGAGGGCTGCAGGTAAGCTTTTGTAGCTGAACTGACGCCGAGGTGAGTAAGTCGGAGTTTGCTGTAAAGCCTTCCCAGGGTCAGATATCCATGACTGAGGAAGATGCTCCACGTTCCTTGAGCTTCATCGCAAAGAGCAAGTAGTCTTTCCAGATAAGGGACGGCTTCAAATCCCTCAGCACGTGTCCAGTGATGCTTCGCCAACAGATGGCAAGCCCGGGCCTCCGCTGTTCTGTTGTGAGAGAGAACAGCTTTCTTCAGGATGTATTTGAGCACAGAGTCGTCCTTTACGCTTCTCAGGCAATCGGGGATCCCCAACAGCAAGGCAACAAGTCGTTCCGCCATAGCAAAGAAACTATCCATGTTTTTCTGCAAAAGATGTATGGCAGCCAGGTTGGAGTAGATGCTCGCCAGCAGCCTGAAATCTGTGAAGTCTTCTCGGGGGACATTAAGGGACTCCTCAAAGTACACCCGGGCCTGGCTGAACTTTGTCCTCCCGGCACAGAGCTTACCCAAGAGGAAGCACAAACGAGTCTGTGGCCAAAAGAGACGCTTCTTCCTGGCCGTTTCCCTGGCCACGGCCAAAAAGTTAACCAGCTCATTCTCATCGGAGTGACCCGCAAAGGTGGAGGAGGCGAGCAGCTCAGGACTCAGCCCGTACAGATCACCATACTCCGTTCTGTAGTCTCGTCCTTCCAAAAAAGAGAAGAGAGGAATGAAGCTCTCCGTGTTGTTGTTTCCTTCGAGGACTGGCGACACAGTGAAACAGGGCGGGCTTGGAGGTTTTGCCTCCGTTGGCCCGTTCATCCGAGCAGTGGGATCAGGTGACAAAGCCTTTCCTTGATGGAGAATCCCCTGGATGTTTCTCTTTAGGTCACTGTTCTGAGTATGGACTTGGTTTGAAGAGCTGGCTGCAAAAGAATACAGGGCGTAAGACATCCAGAGAAGACAGAAATGAAGAGACGTAGAGGTTCAGAGGTGAAACTTACGCAGCGTTTTCTTTGCATGGCCTTGGTAAGAGATGGTATCTGAGATTGAACAAGAAAAGAAACAATGAATGAGAAAATATTCCAGGAGTAAGTCCAAGAGGGACACACAGAAGTTAACATGCTGTACAATAGTAGAACCGTACTGCATGACTAGTAATAGAGAAAAAATTAGAGGACAGGAGCTCGAGGTTTGACCAAATTCCTGAATAACCAACAACATCCCCATTAAAACCAATCTGTACTTTCGGTTTAGGATTTCAACATTACACCAACATTCAGCCCAGACCCTACATAGACCCTAACGCTGTAGCCTGATGTCCACCTCTCCAGAAATGTAAGTACGCATCACGGCAATGCCGACCAACAGAGCTGTGATTGGTCCACTTGGTAGTAGCGCTAGAGTATTTCCGACTCCATCTCCACAGTTTTTTAATTGGTTGTTTTGGATCGATAAAGATGGAACACATCAAGGAAAGGTTAACTGTGTATGACTCGTCTTCGGCTAAATTTCAGCGAAGGTTTCAGTCGTCATTGTTGAAAGTGAAGCAGGAAGTAGAAACAAAAATGAACCCGACTGGTAAATGAAAAGACAGCGCCGACTAGTGTTTGGGAGGAGTTGTTACAGAGCGGGACAGACTGACAAGACACAAGCAGAAATGGCACAACTCTATGTACGTAGGTTATGCCGGTATAAACTTTCATGTGCTGGATCTTCGTACAAATACGAGCGTTTCTAACATATATTCTGTCTTACCCAGTTTGTAGTTATGTCCAATATCATTTGGAGTTTTTTTCTTCAACATTGCAATTGATTCCTCTACGACTTTGTCCTCTGGCTGACTGGAGAACATCCATTCCCCCCCGTCCTCAAAAAGATCCGCGGACCTGCAACGATGCAAGAGAATGAAATAAGACACAAGACTTAACTTCAAAGACTTATTTAACTTAGCGCAGCCCCGTGGTTTTACGCTTACTGGCAAGTATCAGCGGATGGTTTTACCAAGCTCGTCTTGACCAGACCCACTTCTCCTGTCGCCTCCTTCCTCCCCGTGAACCAATCGAAACAGGACACCAGGAGTCCCGTAATGACGATGCGATCGTCTGGAGCCAAGTTCAGCTCATCTGGGCCCTCAGCATCGTACCACGCCGTGGCAAGACAGGTTCCTCTGGCTGCAAAGAGAAGACGGCAGGACGTCCCAGTACGTGAAATCCAGTGTTTTGTAGATGTTTTGTACCAATTGCTTTGACCCAGTACTTACCAAACTGCAAAGGGAAGTCACAGGACATTTTCCCATCGCCTAGTAAAATACTCTCGGTGCAGGATTTTAGGAACCATCTGTGAATGGTGGTCACAAAAAATGATTAAAAAAACTTCTGCAATATATGACGTGATGTCGGAGTCCATACAAGCCTCTAGGTGGATGCAACTCACTGGTGAAAGGGGGCCACTGGCTCCAGAGCAGGTTTGGGAGCAGTGCCCCGTGCTCCGTCCGCCAGGCAGAGGACGGTCCACCCTGAGCCCAGGAAGGGAGGCTCAAACTGGGCTATGTCTCCCTGCTCCAGGTACAGGTCTTCTCCAGAGGTGGAGCTGTCAAACATCTGGTTGGCGGTACAGCTAGCAAACAACGAACCTGAGAAGAACGAGAGAGAACAGCTTCTACAGGTAATTATGAATAACAGCGTGCTGTACGCTAGCCTTCAAGCACGTTTCTCCCACCAATGCATTAAATATTCTTATCATCTCAGAGGAATGGCTTCAAAAACTGCATTTCGCTGTTGATGTACCTTCTTGCATGAGGACGCCTTTGTAGAAGAGGTTGAGTGTTTTCTCCTGAACAGAAACCTTGATGGACGTGTCCTCCTCTGGATAACTGAGCCACAACATCTGGTCTAACAACAGATTGGAGATACACTGATCCAGGAAACCTGAAGGAGAAAAGGGTGAGCAGACAAAAAAATTAATTTGATGTTTTTTATTATTATTTTTATTATCAGTATTTTTATTCTAATGATGCTGATGATGATTATTACTACAATTTTTAATTTTTATAAAATATAATAAACGTAATAAAAATAAATAATAAAATAAATTATTAGTGGTAGGATTTTATTATTTTGATGATGATGATTATTATTGCCATTTTATAAAATAAAATAAAAATAATAAAAATAAAATATAAATAATGAAAATAAAAAATAAAATAAAATAAAGTAGTAGTATTTTATTATTATGATGATGATTATTATTGCTATTTTTCATTTTATAAAATAAAATCAAAATCAAAATAATCAATATTTATTATTGTTGTTGTTATTTTTATAATATAAAATAACAGCTTCATAAAAAATTATTATTATTATCATCGTCATCGTCATTTGTATTTTATAATATAATTGCATTTTATAAAATAAAAATGTATTTATTATTATTATTATTATATATATAGTAGTAGTAGTAGTAGTAGTAATATTATTATTATCAGATCTCATGCTAAGAATAATAAACCTCTACATACCTATTTTGTAATATGTGGTGAACTTCCATACGTCCTCAAATGTTTTAAACGTCACAAAAATGCTTTTCTCGTCACTATTCATGGAGACGAGCTGAGCGGACAACTCCTGCAGACAGAGTTAAGAAAAAACGCTCGTATTGATTTACACGTATTCACGCTGCACACACATTAAATCACAACCGCTGAGCAAAGAATCACTTTATTTCTTGTTGTTATGGTCTTAAATCGTAAATGAAAGCAATGAAAAAAAGTTTCGACAACCACATTCCGCATCATAGTAAAGCACGTCGTGGTTATAGTGTCATAGTGAGATAGTGTGTGTGCTGCGTGAGCTGATACCGTGAGCAGAGTGTTTATCTCGCTGCTGTCAGCCTGAAGAATGCGCAGTTTTCCTCTCAGCATTTCCTGCGACTCTTCATCTGCAGGAAGACGATCTGGACCCTTGACCACGTCCAGAAACAGCGGCACAGCTGAACACACAAAACACCACAATTAGAGCGCGGGGTGGGTTTTAGCATTGTGTCTCAGTTAGGTGGTCAATGCTCGTTAGCTGTTTAGATTCATTTAGAGTAGAAAGCAAGAAGGTTGGTGTGTGTAATAATCAGTGTCGACCAACGCTAGAACAAAAATATCTGAATCTAACAGTTCAATGTTCTGCTGTGAAACTTGTGTGGATGTTACTTAGACATGTAGCACCCACCTAGACCAGGACCAGACACCCCCACCCCATAGCAATGACACTCCTTGATGGTAGCAGCCAAATGCTTCAGGAACATCTCAAAAAAACATGAAGAACATCTCAAGGTGTTGACCTGGCCTCCAAATTCACTAGATCCCAAACTGATCAAGTATCTGTGGGATGATCCACAGAGGCCCCTCCCCTCAAAGACCTCCCACTAACAACATTTAGTTGCCAGACACCACAGGACATCCTCAGAAGACCCATGTCCATTCTCTGATGAGTCACCACAAGGAAGACCTACACAATATTAGGAAGGTGGTCAACTGTTAAATATTAAGCGCAGGTTGTAGTTTATGGACGTGACACTATGACAGAGAGCAGATGTTGAACAGTGAGTAGAAGTCTACATGTATTATCATCTATTTAATCTACCGTTTCCAGCCTTAATATTAGATTTAAAAATAGAACTCTAAAACATAATTAAAACACAAACTGTTTATGAGTTTCCTGTGAAATAAACTCATCCCCTGTCGGACACTGAGTAACCGACTCCCAGTTTAATGAGTGACTTCTGAGGATCTCTAAAATCTGCTCACTGCACATTTACAGATTTACAGACTGTCATGTGATAGTCACGACCGCTCACCGCTGTAATAAATACACGATGGACACGGAGAAGTTTCCTGTTTGATCGTGGACCTTAGAATATCACGTTGCACAACAGCGGCAAATGTAGAGTAACTGCATTGAAGCTGATGTGTAGTTGGGTTATTGGAGGAAGGCCTGTAGCAGGAGGTCATAATGTTACGGAGACGATGATGCGGAAATGAATTTGCTATGCATCCCTCAGAATTCAGAGCCAAAGAAAAAAAGCCAGACATCAACCATGAAGATTCAAATTTGGAGCTAGACTTGGACGTGCTATGAGTCTGGAATCCACAAATAATCCACAAGTCAGACAGATTGAAGACGACTGTCCCCCTCCACAGGAGTGGTCCACCAACAAAGATCACTCCATGATAGTCTGAGAGGAACCAGAGGAACCCAGGGGAACTTCTAAGCAGCTAAAGGCCTCTCTCTCATTGGTTAATGTTGAGGTTGATGAATCCACTGAACAACCATGGTGTGATGGACAAAGACAGAAGACTACTGGGACAATGTTTAGTGGACAGATGAGACCAAAGTAGAATAGTTTGGTTTAAATGAGATGAAACATCAGAACCTCATCCCTCCATCAAACATGTTGGTGCTAATGTCCTGGTTTGGGCCTGTTCTGCTGCATCTGGACCAGGACGTCTTGAACATCATTGATGGACCAATGAACTCTGAATTCTACCAGTGAACTCTAAAAGAAAATGTCAGGACATCTGTCCATGAGTTGAATGTGAAGAGAAACTGGGTCATGCAGCAAAGACAAGGAGAACCAAGAACACAAGTGGTTCTACAAGAGAACGGTTAAAGAAGAACCAGATGAATGTTTAGGAACGGCCAAGTCAAAGTCCTGACCTTAATCCAAGAGAAATGTTGTGGAAGGACCTGAAGCAGCAGTTGATGTGAGGAAACCAACCAACATTTTGTTTGGTTGGGTTCTCTTTGTCTACTTTTAGGACTTGTGTGAACTTTTATGCAGACACTTAAAAGATTCTGAGTGCTGCTAATACTGTACATGACGTAAACCACTTTGAAGCCTCTGATGAGTAGATCAGCTCCACTTCATTCAGTTTGTTCCCTCACAGACATAAACCTTTATATTTATCGCAGCATCAAGGCGACTAAACAAGGCGTTACCTTTGGGGAAGTTCTCCTCACATGTTGACGGGGTTTCCTGCAGACGCTCTGCATCTCTGGAGAAACCGCGCACTGAAGAAACAGAAAAGAACGCACACTACTACACACTACTACACAACACTACACAACACTATGGGTGAGTCAAGAAGGATGGAGGTTTTAATGTTGTCACAGTGACGACAGAACTAAGTAGTTGGCAGTTTCTGCTGTTGTAAAGCAGTTTAAACTTATAGGTTGAACTTTAATCCCTGGAGCAGCAGATTGTAATAGTGAAAGCACTCGTTCTGTCTGTTTCTACTTTTCTTCACTCAAACTACCTCCAACAATGTGCATTGATAAAAAAGTTTACTTTAGGGTTTAACATAAAACTGTTGCTGTGAAACTTTTAATCTTTTTCTTCTCTTTTCTCAGACTGTATTAATAAAAAGTAGATTTTTAGGGTCAGGTTTAAAATAAAAATGTTAATATTATATACTTTATGTTCTTTCATTTTCTTTCACTTTATATTCTTTCCCCATCTCTGCCAATATGCATATCAGCAAAGAATATATTTTAGGGTCAGGTTTACAGTAAAATAAAATGAAATAAAAAATTTCAAATTTTCTTTCGTTTTTGCTTTTTCAATTGATTATTTGTTAATCAATTGTCAATTAATATGCATGTTAATAAATAGTATATTTTAGGGTCAGGGTTATGATGAATAAAATATAATAAAATAAAGAAATTATTTTCTTCTTTTCAATAGCTTCATTAATTTTTTTTATTTTTTTTTAAATCCGCCTAAATGAATATGCTTATTAATAAAGAGTATATTTTAGGGTCAGACTTACAATAATTTTTTGTTTATTGTCTTTAAAGTTATTATTATTATTTTAATCTCTTGCCACCTTCATTAATTTGTGTATTATAAATTCAGATTTCACTTCAAAACTTTCAAAATTACAGCAAAGGTTGAACAAACAAATAAAAAACTTTCTTTAAAGCGCACAATAAACTGTTAAATAATTATCTAAAGGTATTTAAAAACTACAATTAAGGACAGATAACTGATTACTGGCAGATATTTAAACAGATATAGTTGTTAAAAGTGAGTTTGAGCTCCACAAACAAGTAAATAACTCCTTTATAACGCGATTCATAATTACACACTAATAGTTCTTTAAATCGTAACATCAGAAGCGCATGCTCAGACGTTACCCGTGGTCTCCTGCAGGCTGGCTGTGTCCGACAGGGGCTGCTGGCCGTCAGAAGAGATCTTTCTGTGGCTCGGGGGGCTTCCAGAGTCCGTGTCCGACATGGCTGACATGTCCGAGGCAGCTACAGTCTCTCTCCTGTCGCCCTGCGATCAGACGACACCTCATCATCACATGCCTCTGGACGGGGCAGCCAAGAGAAACTTTCTACCGGGCGGTGCAGCAGAAGGCAGAGTCCGGCAGCTGGCGTAGACTTTCAAAATAAAAGCCTGAACGAGGCAAGAGCCTGTGGAGGGGAGAGTTCAAGATCAGGTGGTTATAGGAGACAAATGCATCGCTGGTTTGCAGGAGGGGTTGAACTACTTCAAATTTTAAAAAAGTGACTATAATGTTGTGAAAGTGGAGTCGAAGTTGACTAGTCTCACTAATAGACACACAGTAGAAAGTAATTCAATCTATATTCTTGACCTGAATATATAAGTTGAGAACAGACAGCTCATGAGCTACATACTGTGAGCTGCAGATATGTATAGACTGTATAAAAACAGGCATCACATCAGCATCATAAGTAGCATTTAATAGCACTCTACAGCGTGTTGTTAAATGTTTGATAACTTTATCAAACAGTTGATGTTCAGCCTCCTTCTCTCTGTTACCACACTACATTTGGTGAAGTTGTAACCAGACTGCTGTCCAGAGTATTTGGACCGTTCCTTTGCTAGCATTAGCATTAGCCTTTTCAGATGCATTGCAGTAGTACTTTAGTTGTATTCCAAGACTGACATGTTGCTGCTAGTTTGCTGCAACGACCCACTGGACACCTCGCCTGTCTTCTAGGAGGCGTCCATCTTGTTATAGTCAACGCTGACAAACTGACTAGTCTGTACAAGCCCTACCGCTTGTCCTCTGGAGGGTCCCGGGGGTCTGCTGGAGCCTATCCCAGCTGTCATTGGTCTAGAGGTGGGGTACACCCTGGACAGGTCTCCAGTCTATCTCAGGGCTAACACAGAGAGACAGACAACCACTCAACCTCACCCTTACGCCCAATTTAGAATCACCAATGAACCTAACCGGCATTTCTTTGGACGGTGGGAGGAAGCTGGAGAACCTGGAGAGAACCCACGCCAGAAACATCCCAGAAACCACCAGACCCAGGACAGTGGCGGTCTGTGATGATCACAAGTTTATCTTGAGATCAGATGAGGACTACAGCAAACACGCGGCGGACCTTAACACGCCTTGAAAGTTTAATTTTGAAGTCAAATCGGATTCATTTCCTGTCTCGCCTTCGTCGACTTGACTCAATCACTGCACTGTCCTGTCACATAAATATTCTTTGTATTAGTTAATATTTCAAGTGTATATTCATGCTGTGGTCTCTCTCCCTCTCTCTGTCAGGACGTCACTCTACACCACCAGTTTATTAATTATTCATGTGATTAGACGCTGAGAAGTTTACACATTTTCTCCTCAAAATTTGAGCACGCAGCTTTCAGGTTAATAATCATTCACTGAGCAAATAAAGTTTGTCCCGTTGCCAAACATCTAAACAGAGCGGGGGGCAGGGGGACAGGGGGACAGGGGGACAGGGGTTTTTTAATACAGCTGAATATTACCACAGCACTAATTATATTCTCATAGATTCACACGCTAAACTTTCCCCGCTCAGTTTTCCTCACGATTCGAGTGGATGTGGTTTTTTTTTTTTTGGTTTTCTGTCACTCAGACACCCCAGGAACAGACTCAGCATTTCCTTTCCCCCGGTTCCTCTTGTCAGCTCAGAGGCGGTGTCAGCCAAGAATAACTAATCTGAAGCTGGTACAGGAATTTACGAGGCCAGAAAACACAGGCAATAACAAGACGCACGATGGCACTAAAGTGATTAACATTCTGCAAGACGTCTGGAAAAATCTACCATCGTATAAATATGTTTCATTATACGAGGTAGCTGTCAGATGACCATGGTGTAAAGTGCGAGACTTATAAACGTGCAGTGGGAGTTTAGTGTCATTGTGGAGTAGGATTAAGAAAATGATCCCAAACTTGGTTTTATCCTTCCTAATATTGTGTAGGTCTCTCTTGTGCCTCCAAAACAGTTGTGACTCATCAGAGAATGGACAGGGGACCTCTGAGGGTGTCTGTCCTATGGGTTGAGGGGAGGGGCCTCTGTGGATCATCCCACAGATACTTGATTAGGTTGGGATCTAGTGAATTCAGAGGACAGGTCAACACCTTGTGCTGTTCTTCACCAATCTTTGTATCTTGTATATCTGTCTATCTGTCTATCTGTCTTTCTATCTGTCTATCTGTCTTTCTATCTATCTATCTATCTATCTATCTATCTATCTATCTATCTATCTATCTATCTATCTATCTATCTATCTATCTATCTATCTATCTATCTATCTATCTATCTATCTATCTATCTATAATGTTGTTCACCTCTTCTTGTCATAATGTTGTGGCTGATTAGTGTGTACATATAGGCTTGCACTGTATCGCCTCATTATAACAAGATGGAAATAGCAACGAAGAGACTGTTAAGGTTTAATGGAAGCCAACAGATGCCAAGAATGGTCGTCTTCTCTTGTTTGTGGTTATAATGTTGTGGCTGAAGCGACCGTTGTAATTACACCGCCTTGCCGCTGGGGGTGATGTTGCGCTCAGTCGCTGCCAACAATACAACAGAAGAAGAAAAAGCATCAGCAGAAGAAGAAGAAGAAGAAGTAGTGCCTGCCCACAACCTCAGCATCATCCAAACATTAGCCTGTTCAGCGCTGTTAGCTCCTCCAGCTGTCCGGGTAGCAGACCGTCTTATCGGGACAGGCCTCGATCTATGAGTCGCAGAAGAAACCCGAGCTCCGCCGAAACCAGTCTTTCCCCTGAACTCCGCCGCGCCTCCATGGAGTCTCCCGGGTCGGTCGGTCGAGCTGAGTGCGATTTCCTGGAGTTGGAGCCCGACGAGGAGCTCCTCTGCTCGGTTAGCGACATCACGGAGCACCTGGGCAGGAACATCACTGTGGTGCTGGAGACGGCGCTGTCCGAGATCCGGAAGATGGTCAGCATCAGGATACGGGTCCTGAAAATGGAGCTGCGCGAGAAGACGGAGGAGATCGACGAGCTGAAGGCGAGGCTGGAGACCGCTCACAGGGACGCCTTCCCCGGCGCCGCTGCAGCCGCCGCCGCGGAGCCGTCGGCGGAGCCGGGCTTCAAGAAGCACGACTTCTGCCCCGGGACCAAGCACGGCAGCGCCGACCCGAGGAGAGCCAAGGCGGCCATGCCCGGCGTGAAGAAGGAGAACATAAACGCGATCTGTGACTACCTGATGAAGGACAAGAACTCGAGGGGCTGCGCCGAGATGGACGGAGACCAGAGCAGCCAAGCCAGCAGTGACCGGGAGGCTCGCCAGGAACCGGAGTCCCTCCACCTGTGGCCGGATAACGGGATGGTCGGGTCCGGGCCTGTGCACGGAGACTCCACCGCGGATGACATCTTCAGCATGCTGCCCTCCGGTAGCAAACGGATGTACGACTACGAGTGGATAGCGCCGATGGACTATTCTGCAGACATGAAAGGTAAACACGCGTCGCCTGTGCTCTGCTTTTAGAGGCAATGCACCGATCTGCCACAACATTATGACCAGGAGAAGTCAATAACGTGGATCATCTTGTGACAGTTCAGTGTCCTGCTGGGAAACATCTGGACCTGGCATTCATTCATTCATTGGTGTGGATGTTACTTAGACATGTAGCACCCACCTAGACCAGACCAGACACCCCCACCCCTCGTAGATGTAGACATGTAGCACCCACCTAGACTAGACCAGGCACCCCCACCCCATAGCAATGACACTCCTTGATGGCAGCCATCAAAAACACTTGAAGAACATCTCAAGGTGTTGACCTGGCCTCCAAATTCACTAGATCCCAAACTGATCAAGTATCTGTGGGATGATCCACAGAGGCCCCTCCCCTCTAAGGCCCCCCCACTAACAACATCCTGTAGCCAGACACCACAGGACACCCTCAGAAGGCCCATGTCCTAATGTTATGCCTGATCTGTCACTGTGTCACCCCCCTCAGTTGTGAAGGAGCCCGAGTGCGAGAACGACCAAAGCGGCGAGACGGAGGAGGATGAAAACGAGGACGACGAGTCGCCCAAAGGGGACGGAGAGGATCTGGAGGAGGCCCAAGCTCCGCTCTCCATCGGCCAGCCCTCCGAGTTCTCCATGGAGCCTCCCAGCTCTCCGGAAGAGGGAGGGAGTTCCCTGGAGGGCAACGCAGACGGACCCGAGGCAGGTGAGGGTAGACGTCGGTCAGATTGCGAACAAGCCGGTGGATTGTGAGCAGACTGTAGGAGTCTGGATCATGACAGTAAATCAAGCAACGATACCGACGATCAGACGGTAAATATTTGTCCAGAAACTAATTTTAATCCAGATATGTATTTAGAAAAGTCGCCAAATAATCTGAGTAGGTGCTAGGTACTAGGAATAAAACTTGCCCTGTTGTATAGTCACTCATATCAACACGTAAATAATATAGAAATCAATGCGTCGGAATACGAGATGATGCAAGATCTTCTTCTCTGGTTCTGACAAAATCTTGTTTTTTGGGTTTACCAAAATTCCTGAAAAATTTGCGCATCAACATAAATTTTTTATTCCATTTGTTAATCCGAGAACGCAGACCGTGCTTACGCACAAAAGGACGGGAACATGCTGTGTTTTCATAGAGACAAATGGTACTTTCTTGGCTTTGTTGACTCCCAAGGCCTCGGGATCAGGGCTTGGCTCTTGGAAAATGGTGAATACGTTACACTCAGCAACAAAAGAAAGACATAAAATGACTTAGTAAGTTTATTTTATTGTGGATTATACGTTTCCCAGCTGTTCGTTGCATCCCATCCTTTATACCTAAGGAATGCAACCTCACGTCTATCTACATTCTTGTCACCATGGTAGACGTCTAGTCACAGATATCCGCTACTCTTGCTAGATCAACCCATTCCTGGTCTTTAGTAGTCGCCCACCCTGTTGGGTAAGAGTGTCCCCTTTTGGACCTGGTGTACCCTGGTTCCCCTGGGAGGAAACAGGGAGTTACTCCAGGTCAAAGATGCGCTAAAGGCCAAAAGAAGCATCATAGCAGGACTCCCTTACACAGGGGAACTATCAGGACATCTAACCAGAGTCTTTGAGTAAAAAAGAGCCACTGCAAACACATGTAGACGACGTGACACCAGATAGCATCTTGGCCTTGAGATGTTCATGGTTAAGAAGGTGTATCACGTACGACTCAGTGCCTCTGATTCTGTGAAAGCCGCTGGGATGGTTGATTGATCATTTATCACCGTAATTGACTGTTATTCTTGACAAAATGTTTGTGGTTTCAGGCCAGCTGTTTGCCAGCCACCCCTATATCTGCTCCCTGTGTGGGACCTTTTGCCCCGACTCGGCGTTCCTGGAGGAGCATGTCAAACTGATACACCTGGACTCTGCTGCCGGTCAAGGTCTCCAGGCCCTCCAGTCCACCTCCTCCACGGCAAGTGCAATCAGAGATGGCGGCAGTGACTCCAGGAGGGTCGCGGGTGGGAAGAACGAGTGCGGCGCGGGGCTTTCTTCCGCCAACATGGGCCAAGGGGAAGAGCTCGTGAAAAAGGAGATTAAAATCGAGGGAGGGTATCAGTGCGGCGAGTGCGGCCGTCATTTCAACTACCTTGGCAACCTGCGGCAGCACCAGCGCATCCACACCGGAGAGAAGCCCTTTATGTGCCCGGAGTGCGGGGAGAGGTTCCGCCACGCCGCCCGTTTAAAAAGCCACAGGCTGGTCCACAGCGGCGCCCAGAGCCCCTTCCCCTGTCCCCAGTGTGGGAAAGGCTTCTCCGTCCTCTCTGGGCTCAAGAGACACCAACGGGTGCACACCGGCGAGAGTCCGTACGCCTGCCCTCAGTGCGGGCGGCGCTTCAAAGAGCTGGGGAACCTGTACACCCACCAGAGGATCCACAGCGGGGCCACGCCGTACTGCTGCCAGCAGTGTGGGCGCAGCTTCCGCCATCTGGGCACCTACAAGAGCCACCGTTGCACCCCGGCACAGTAGCAAGGCTCACTGCAACGCTCTCTTTAGACTCCTTAGAAATCTAAAGTGTACATCAAAGACGGGACGTGACGCCGTCTCTGAGGACTGATTGGTCATTGAGTGACTCTCTAGTGAGGCTGTGGAAGTCACGTGGACAACGGGGTGGGCTTCCTGAGATGCTTGCCCAAGCATTTGTGTTGTTACATTCTTAACGTGTTTCCCTCCTGCTCCAGGTCTTCAGATAACTCTTTGAGCTTCGAAGTTCATCCTTGACCTCAAACGATAACCCGTTCTGGAGCTAGCCGGTGTTTGTGCAGGTGTCATGGAACCGTAGATGTCTTGTGGACTTTTAGAAAGCTTTAGGAACTACGTGAAACACTGACTTTCCATGACATCTGAGCAACGTTCGTCCGTTGGTGGAGACTGAAAGCTCTGGGACGAGTTGGCACCTCGTGGACCGAGCTCGGAAGTCAGACCCAGCTTCCGGAAGTTGGCCCGGAGTCTCGTTGGGAACTGATTCTGCTCCGGCAAATATCTGCCAGGCCAATGCGATCGTCTGGCCGATGGACAGAGGAGTAACAGTATTCCTATCTGAGCACTGTGGAGTTCACAACAAAATGGCTGTGATTGGTTGAAGGACTATCCAATCGCATGTATAGGTTTTTGGCTCAACCCATAATGGAATCCATACGGCGTGTTACCGGAATTGTACTCTGATCAGAACAGAGACTTGGTATGCTAAGCTAACACGCAGCTATCATGACGCAGACGCCTGTTACATTATTACAACTCTATACTCACCGCAGCTATAGCTGGAGTGGATCTGACAAACCACGACACCATAGCATACTTCAAGTTTGGACATTTAGCTTCAGCACACTTGAAACCGGCACAATGTGGTTAATTTCTCAAAGCAAACGATCACGATTTGGTTTTAATTAGCCGACGCAGACTGTGATTTTCTTTTGTTTTGTTTCATTTTGTTGTTCCGTTAAAAGACAAAGAAAGAAAGAAAGAAAGAAAGCTGGGTGGTTTGTGAATAATAATAATTGTTATCGCTCATCAGCTTTGGAAATAAAAGTGTTCTTCTTTTTTGCATGTCCTCCAGTGCCTGTTGGTTGCAACGTCCGTGCTGCTAGCATCTTTTTCACAGTTTCATTTTACCTCTGTCGATTCAAGGTGTTTTGTGACCCCTAAAGCCGAGTTTTTTTACAACATAGACCTTACGAAAATACGATCGTTTACTCACCCATATAACTTTGGTGTGATTTGGAGTCGGTCGTCAGATATTTAGGTCCATATAATATATCCATATAGTGGGAGTGAATGGGGCACTGAAACGCTCTAAATAACACATTATCTGCCATGAAACTCGTTCATTTCACCAATATTTTGTTGTGATACTCTAGTACAGACCCCAGATGATGCTAACAGGTAACTCTGGACTCAACAGGGAATAGCACTAGTGTATCATAACAAAATATTGAACGAGTTTCAAGGCAGATAATATTTAGAGTGTTTTGGTGCCCCATTCACCTCCATTATATAGATATATGCAGATCTAAATATCTTCCAAATGACACCAAACCTATATGGGTGAGTAAACAACCGTATTTTATGCCAGAAATAAGGTCCAGGTTGTAAAAAAACAGAAGGCAACAAAGCCTTCTTGCGTATACCGTACGTTTATTTATGAATCCACAATGGCACCGTAGTGGATTTACGTACTTACCGTATGGCCGGCAGTAAAGTAGGAAAAACAACAACTCTGTAGAAGTCTGGTAGAAACCTGAACTTGGCAGAACACTGGAGCATTTAATTAAAAAACTATGTTATGTTATAGGTTTTAATGGGAGCAGTGTGGTGAATACTGACAGACTGAATAGATCTAATGGTCTGCACTCACTACAGAACACCTGCTGCATGCAGCATAACCTCCCTGCACTGATGGAGGCAACAAATGGGACAGTACCGCCCACATGTGGACGGTCTGCGCAACTGCAGCAAAACTCACTGGCTCGTACTGGGCTTCATCATAACGCTGTCAGTATAGTGTTTAAAGTTTAAAAAGAATCTTTACTGGATCTGCAGATATATCTCTTAACTATAGATTCAGATCATTCGGATCATTTCATGAGCCACAACATTATGACCACTGACAGGTGAACAACATTGATTGGTGTGGACGTTACTTAGACATGTAGCACCCACCTAGACCAAACCAGGCACCCCCACCCCATAGCAGTGACACGCCTTGATGGCAGCAGCCACAAAACACTTTACGAACAACAACAAAAAAACACGAAGAACAGCACAAGGTGTTGACCCGTCTTCCAAATCCACTAGATTCTGTTGCCAGACACCACAGGACACCCTCAGAAGGCCCACGTCCGTTCTCTGATGAGTCACAGTTTTAGACATATAATCTATCACGGTGACCTTTCATCTCATGATTATACAATGCTTGGGGGGCGGGCACCTATTTAAAAGCCTCTGGTGCATTCAAGAACTCTGACATTTAAGCGCTGAGAGTCAGCAGTCGGGACAGTGACCTTTTTAAAGCAAACTCTGTGTGTGTGTGTGTGTGCTCTCGGGGGCCTATACGCACTGTTATAAAAGCAACACGACTTTATGTTGTTGGTGCGATTCTCCACTGACACAATGAGCTGCACTCGTTCTCCCTGAGGTCAGGAGAACATTAAGTTAACGCCTCTAAACAAGCTCTAAAGAGTTTCCTGTCACCCAGCAGTAAGGATCTGGCAGCACAGTTGCTGTAATATTAATGTTATCCTTTTATCCACCTCCACAGTAATATACAGTCAAAGGCAAAGCAGATAATTATGTTTTTTTTTTTGCAATTTTCCTTCAGTGCTTGCAGGATTTTACCGCACACTGCTGCATATTTTTAGATTTAGACAATTATTTTTGCATCTTAACGTTGTGAATTTGATAGATTATTCCCTTGGCAGTCTTCCGGTAAAGATTCCACATTTTGGTGCAGTGGATAAATGTCACATTTGAAATAGTAAGTTCAAGATTTAAGACAAATGACACACCTTGTGTCTCTTCTTTTTCGTTTTAAAACTGAACTTTGCTCAGAGAACTAATCAGAGGCTGAAGATTCAGAGCAAAACAACAGTGTAGATAAAAACAACAACAAACATCATACATCCCCATGTTAAACTTAAAATGCAAATCTGGACATGAGCTGAGTCCAGATGCTAATAAATAAATCATTAACATAAATCCAAGTTTAATAAAGATGAATAATAACTGCTTGAAGATGTGTGAAACATAGACTGTATATAAATATGGACAACACGTCCCCACTTCCTCTCATTGGCCAAACTGACTCTAGTTTCCTGGGGATACAGGCGGTGCCATCTTACGAGTTTGGAGCCAGAGTCTGATCAGTACGGTCCGAGAGTGGAGCCACAAGGAGCCGTGATATCGATGCCCCGCCCACATTTTCTCCAGACTCACTGGCGTTTTCATTTAATCAATACTACGCCTTGCTCTCTAGGAAATGTTGGATTATACACTGTACTTGTTATTATTATTTTTTTTTACAACTTTCACAGTCCTATGGGACCATTTTATTGAGCGGTTGGCATGGCAACTGGTAGTCGCCATCAGGTCACATCCTGTTTCTATAGCGTCAAATAACTAAAACAAAACTTATCCAAAAAATTTTACACTAGAATATACGTCAACATTATATTAACTACCTAAAATGACAGAAACCATCCATGAAAAAAATGTATTTGACATATATTTTAGTGTTTTAGTTTGGCCCAAGTCCCGCCCACTAACATGGAGGGGGTGGAGCTTATGACCTATACTGCAGCCAGCCACCAGGGGGAGCTCTACTTCCTTTGGCTTCACTTTAAAGGAGCAGTTCTGCCGCCTATCTTTATAAAATGCATGATGTAGACTCACTCAGTTTTGTTTTCCCACAATGCACCCCCCCACCCCCACCCCCCATCGTTGGAGCTATCAATATCATAAAACACCCTAAAATATAATCTCACAAAACTAAAATTTACGGTGATAGCCTGCTTTTAAATTTTAAGTAGCAATGTAAATTCAGTTGGAGCTGTGAGCACACATGGTCATAAATCCATGTGCAGCAGTGTTGCTGATATCTACCATGTGTGCTCACCTTCTGTTACACCCCCAACCCCCCCCCCCCCCCAAAAAAAAAAAAAAATTTTACTTCAGAGGATTTATGAATGGAACAGTGTTGAAGTTGTGTTGCTTGCAGTCAAGCTCTTAAATCCATTCCCTGACTACGGGCTGGTCCGTATGTTTGACGCCCCTGGCCTCGGCTGAGCGTCTCTGCGCCAGCTAATAATCTTTAAAGAAAGTAAAGCCCCATATGATGTTCAGCAGATTAAATTACCGGAATAAAAGAAGATAAGTATGACTTAACACTCACAGGACTGTTGGCCGGTGTTGAACCTGTAAATCTGCGCTCAGAGATGGGGCCTCGTGGACGGTATAGCACCATTAATAACCATTAGTGAATCACCCACCGGTAACGTGTTAGAAATGTATGATATTCACATGCTTATATGCAAGAGGAAAAAGGTTACTGTGGAGGTTGTAAACAAGCACCGAGATGATCCCCCCCGAGAGGAACAGTTGCATCAACTCATGTCCGATCTGTCGCTGAGGGGCTTTAAAGCTCAAACACAAAAAACAAGCAATGAATAAAGTAATCGTCCACATTATCACATAGTGCTCATGTCTGAAGCTCTGCTGGGATGAGATTGAGATTTTAATAACAGGTGATAAAAGCTGAACAGTTACACAACAGAGCCCATAAGGATTTGTTTTTTACTGCAGAAGAAGATCTGTGCGGAGGCAGCAGGTCTCAATTCGTCCTTAATCACTGGGATGTTATTGACATCCACCAAGAGCCGGCAGCTGCTGGTCTCAATCTTTCTGCTTTAACCCTCGTTGTACAGGATTTTCTTTTCCATGAGCTCTGAGGATCCTGAAGAACAGTTCTTTACATCGGCCTCGATTAGATGTGGGAAGCTCCCCAGGGAGATAGTGGGTCAGTGATCCGTGCCGCATCCACATGCTTCAGCAAGTCATTGAACCCTTGAGTTGCTTTCAGTGTGTTTCTGGTATGTGAACCCTAGACGGTATAAAGATAGACGCCATGACTGGCTGCAGTATAGGTCATAAGCTCCGCCCCCTACATATCAGTGGGTGGGGCTTGGGTCAAACTAAAACGCTAACCGTGGCTCCACTCTTGGGCCGTACTCATCAGATTCTGGCTCCAAACTTGCAAGATGGCGCCGCCTGTATCCTCTGGGAAACTAGCGCCATTTTGGCCAATTCAAGGAAGCATTGTCCATATTTATATAAAGTCTATGGTACTGTAAAAGTGGCTTTGAGTAGCATATGGTAGGAAAGTGCTACAAGACCATTTATTGATTCAGTTCACTTAAAACCCCCAGAGCGAGCTCTAAGGTGACGGCTGCAAGGAAAACCTTCCTTCTACTTTGACCGTAACTCAAAGCCTTCTTGGTGGAGAAGTATCTCGAGGGAGCTCAACGCACTGCAACTTGAGAAATAAAGAAAACCTTTTCATCCGTTTGACAGCAGCTGCGTTTCATCCCAGGAAGTCCATCACACCGTAAAGATCCTGGCAAACAGTTCCGTTGTCGTTTCGTGTTTGCTCGTGTTATGAGTATTTGCAGTGCACCTGTTGTCAAAGGGATGATAAAGTTTCTGCAATTTGCTCTTGATTTGTCTGTTTGCAGTACGTTGAACTCTCTCGGCCAACGTTGAAATAAGAGGGAAATTTCAGCATGCCCTGACGCTAGAAGAGCACCAGCTGGTTCAGGAACTGGCGACAATGAGCAACAAGAGCTAGCATACAGGAGGCTAACGGACTTAGGAGCTGATTAGGGTTAGGAGGCCCCAAAACTAGACCCAGAACGGTTTGACTGCTGCTCTTAATGTTTGCTATCTGAGTCCAAACTCTAGTCAGCACAGATGTTAGCCGAGACTTGGAGAGAAGAGTCGTCTCTGTCGATGAGCACAGCTTGCAGTGAGCTTGTGCTTGATTTCCGCAGCCTCCTCAGTCTTTCTGCAAAGGTTCTGCATCATAACCTGATGGGTTCGAGCTCAAAAACCGTTCAAAGTCGGCCAACGTGCACAAACTGGAACTACCCAAAACATGAGATCGATATTTAGTTGCCGCCCAGATTGCTTCCCCTAGAGGAGCCTACCGTGAAAAGCAATGCATAGAAATCGTGCAACAGCAAAACATAGCAGCAGCAAACCGTCACAAGTACTTGCAACAAAAGGCCTCTTCCTCTTTGTGCTTGTTCTATGTATCTTTAACTTCTAGAACGGGCAGCACAGCAAGAAGGTTCTGGGTTCTAACCCATTAGTCAAGTGGGGCCTTTCTGTGTGGAGTTTGCATGTTCTCCCTGTGTCTGCATGTGTTCTCTCCAGGTTCTCCAGCTTCCTCCCACCGTCCAAAGACATGCTGGTTAGGTTCATTGGTGATTCTAAATTGGCCGTAGGTGTGAGTGTCTCTCTGTGTTAGCCCTGAGACACACTGGAGACCTGTCCAGGGTGTTACCCCGCCTCTTGCCCCAATGATGGCTGGGATATGCCCCCTCGACCCTCCAGAGCAGGACAAGAGGTTACAGAAAACAAATGAATGAAGGAACTTTTGTTTGTGCAGCCCTGAACGGCTCGAGGGAACTTCCTTAAATTCGTCATCCCCCTAATTGACGGCAGTGTGTCGCCGTCAGTGGCCCATGTCCCTCAAAAACCACTCATTGCTGCTGCGTGACTCAGTTCGAGTGTCCTCTCGGCTATCTGTCTCGTCTGTGGAACGCAAGAAAAAAAAAAACTAAAACACCATCCCATCTGTTCCAAGTTCACATCTCTCGTTGTCGCGCCACAGCCACTGCGACCTTTTGCGACCACGGCGCTCACCCCGGGCCCCTCGACTCTTAACGGTTCGTCGAAGGAGGTGGTCTTGGTTGCGCCCTCTGTTTTTATTTATTTTTTTATACTTTCCACCCTTTTCCATGTACAGTCAGAGCTCGGAGGCACCTACTGCTGTCATCAGTTACTGATTCCAGCATCGTTACCACAGCAACCCGTGCGGATCGGTTTGGGTGATGCTTCCCGCTGACGGTCTGTCTTAAAGATCTGATCGGAGGAAAGGATTTACCTGCAGTCTGAACGCAGCCTAATGTCTAACAGCTGATTAATGAGGCTGAGTGAAAAGACACCTCCTCCTCCTCCTCCTCCTCCTCCTCCTCCTCCTCCTCCTCCTCCTCCTCCTCCTCCTCTTCCTCCTCCAGCTGGTGCTTTGAGGAATGAGAGAGGCAAATGTGGGACTTATATAATATATTAATATATGTTGAGGAAGCTACAACTACATCCCTTCACTTTATTCTTGCACTTTTTGTCTGCAGCAACGCATTTTCAACCCATTATAATTTCCACTGGGGAATAAAAGAGCAGGAGAGTGCATGAGAAACAGAGAGAGAGAGAGAGAGAGAGAGGGAGAGAGAGAGAGGGAGAGAGAGGGAGAACGTGTCAGTATGCTATAAAAACAAGCCTCTAGCAGCAGAGGAGGAGAGGATGAACCGGAGGAGCAGAGGAGGGAAGAGGAGCAGGATCCAGCAGCCCGTGAATCAGCGGTCGTTGATGGAGTCGGGCTGCTGATGGACAAGAGGAGGAAGAGGAGGAGGAGACAGAAAACACAAGGTTCTCCTTCTGGAGAAGGCATGGAAGGACAGCAGCAGCAGCAGCAGGATCTCTGCAGGCACACGTAGATGGTAAGTTCTCAATGCAAACCCATGCAACAATTGAATCACCCCCATTCAGTCCATCTGCATCTTTCCACCCGTGCACCAGTTTCATTTTCTTTTGGGGGCTACAATCAAAAACCCGATTTAGTGATTTGATCTGATGCCGTGCAGAAAAGGGTAGAGAGTTGAGAGGATGCAGAGGAGTGCCTCCGTCAATCAGGGAGGACACGCCGAGACTCCTGCCAAGAAAAATGACAGCACCGGAGCCGTTCATGTCAGGGAGCCCTCCAGGGGGGGGCGCGTTTCTGGTCGCGATCGATCAACGCCTGCATCGGGGAGGGGGAGTCAAAACGCCCCCAGGGTCATTAAAGTAGAGGTGTTTGTGGTGTTTCAACAAGTTTTGATGTTAATTACGGGTAAGCATCAATATTAGGGGTCCGTACCCTCAATGCTCTGTTGCAAATAAGAGAAATAACAGTTCTTAACTTTGAAATCCAGAACTTTATGAGATTGGACAGGAATAATTAACGTGAAGGCACCTAAACCTTAGTATAAAAGCTAAGCGTTAGCACGTCTGCTAATCTCCTGCCATGTTGCCGCCTCACAACACGAGCACATGGCTGTTACATCTGTAACACAATCACGTTTAATTTCCTCAGAACGGTTCCACGCGTTCATGCGACTGCTGAACACTCACGTGTCCATTGACTGCGATGTGAAAATGACAGGCTGTCGTTCTCGGTCACTTAATAATGAACGAGCCGGGCTCTGGTTCAGAGCGCGTGCTTGAGCTGAACGTCTGCAGAGCGCCTCCTCCGCCACTAGCTGCCGCTGCCGAGGCTCGGCTGCTGCGACGCCTCGCTCTTTCTCACGGAGGTCTCCTTTAACCTTCACCCTCATTCCAATGGAAATCGTTTAAATCCACGAATTGTTGCTACTGCGTCTCGCTCCTCGGTCTCCAGCCAACACGAGAAGTTTTTTTGGCTTTTATGTTTGTTTATTAATTTATCTCTCGTTTGGGGAATTCAGTCTTTCCATGTGACCCCGTCTATTCACAGCATATACATGCAGAACCCGGAGAGGAGCGGGGATTCAAACCAGTGACCTTATGTAACCCAACAGTGCTTTTCCTATTACTAGTATCCTGCCCTACAAAAAAAAAAAAAACAACAAAATAATAATGTCTAATCTCTCTAATCAGCCACAACTTTATGGTGTGGATGCTACTTAGACATGTAGCACCCACCTAGACCAGACCAGGCACCCCCCACCCCATAGCAATGACACTCCTTGATGGCAGCAGACATCCCCAGCAGGATGAGAATGAGCATTGCCTGAACACTGCAAAAAAACAAAATCTTACCAAGTATATTTGTCTCATTTCTAGTCAAAATATCTCATTACACGTAATTTGCCTAAAGAGGACCATTTCAGCAAGACACAGGGACTGGTTTTAAGACAATACATCTTAATACAGAGACATTTTCACTAGTTCCATTGGGAGATTTTTGTTTTTCAAGCAATTTTTGCTTGAAAATAGGCAAAAAAAATCTGGCTCTGTATTAAGATGTATTGTCTTAAAACAAATGGTACTCTTTAGGCAATTGTGTCTTATATTAAGTGTAATGAGATATTTTGACTAGAAATGAGACAAATATACTTGGTAAGATTTTGCTTTTTGCAGTGAAGCTAATGTTGCTACATGAGGCTACATAATGTTGCTACATGACTCCGCAGTTGTAGGATGTATAAGTGGTGGACAGGATGAGGAGGAGTATAGAAGGCTGGTGGACGGATTTGTGGGGTGGGCTGGAAGGAATCACCTGCTGCTTAATGTGGACAAGACCAAGGAGATGGTGATTGACTTCAGGAGGAAGGGACCAGCTCCTCTGCCCCTCAGCATCCTGGGTAGGGATGTGGAGATGGTGGAAAATTACAAATACCTGGGAGTGACCATCGACAACAGACTGAACTGGAGGACCAACAGTACAGCTGTGTACAAGAAGGGCTGCAGCAGACTCTATTTCCTGTGGAAACTGAAGTCCTTCAATGTGTGCAGCAAGATGCTGGATATCTTCTACCAGTCTGTTGTGGCCAGCACACTTTTCTCCGCTGTGGTCTGCTGGGGGAACAGCATCACAGCCAGTGATGCCAACAGACTGAACAAACTGATCAGGAAGGCTGGCAATATTATTGGTTGCAGACAGGACACATTTCAATCGGTGGTGGAGAGGAGGACTCTGAACAAACTGTTATCAATCATGGATAACCCTGACCACCCTCTCCACCACACAATAGACAGACAACGGAGCACCTTCTCCAGAAGGCTCAGACAACTTCGTTGTCTCAAAGAACGCTACAGGAAATCTTTCCTACCCCAAGCCATCAGTCTGTACAACTCCTCATCTGTGTGTGACAGATGACACTTGGACATTTAATTTAACACTTCTTTTCAATATTCACCTGTAATACCTGGTAATATATTTCTTGTGTATACTAATTTAACACTTCTTTAATATTCACTTCTTATACTTTGTATACTGTGTATACTTTTTGTTCTTCTTATAGTTCTCTATTTGCTCATATTGTTGATTTTTAGCTTTTGTTATATGTATGTATGTATGGAGTTGAATGCTGCTGCAACAGAGAAATTTCCCAGTTTGGGATGAATAAAGAATCTAATCTAAATCTAATCTAATCTAGATTTGCACGTTTTAGGAACTGGCTGGTGCAGAAAGGCTCCGGGCATTGGCGTAACCATTGCCACTTTATTCAGGTTTTGTGCGGTAACCCTCAGGTGGCCCCTGGGAAACCCGACAAAGACTAGTTAGGGTCTAGTTAGAATTTCAGTCTTTTAAGTAGAGAGGAAACCAGGAAAGTTCTGGACTAGCTTAGATGCGAACGAGAACCACACAGAAAGAAAAACGCTTTAGGAACAACTCAACAAAAACATGAAGAACATCTCAAGGTGTTGAGCTGGCCTCCAAATTCACTAGATCCCAAACTGATCAAGTATCTGTGGGATGATCCACAGAGGCCCCTCCCCTCGAAGACCCCCCCCCCCCCCCATTAACAACATTTTGTTGCCAGACGCCACAGGACACCCTCAGAAGGTCCATGTCTATTTTCTGATGAGTCACCACAATATTAGGAATGTGGTCCTAATGTTAAGCCTGATTGGTGCATGTTTGCATCATTGGGTGCCTATGGTGATACTCCCTGGAGGCACTACTTGGTCTTTGAGTAAAAACAAATCTAGATATGAACGTAGAAGTCTACATCGCAGCAGGGATGGATTGAGAGGATTGAGAAATTGCTGCTAAAGCCAACTGAACATTTTTGTTCATTTATATTAGGAAGGTGGTCATAATGTTATGCCTGGTCTGTGTACACATATACATATATATGTGCATAAATTCAGATAATGAATTCACGGCAAAAAAACATTTTCCACTCCTAATCACACGCTATCAAACATCTCTAGAGGACCAGGGCAGAGCAGGAAAAAGCTTTTTTCCATATTGAACCGCAGACCGTACTCCAGGCTAAACGCTGCCGATACAAAATAAAATGCGATGAAAATAGGCCTGAGAGCGAAGGGAATGTCAGTGTAAGTAAATAATTGAGGAATCCTTTTTTCACATCACTACGTAATGGTAAGAAAAACAACCTTTTAGGAGGAACTGATGTTGTGTTGAACTGTCGCATTGAACCTTGAGTCAACAGGTGTTAATAATGTATAAACTCAGATTTCCAAGCAATCTAAACTCTCTTCAGGGCAATCGTTTCTGCTCATACGTTTTCAGAAATCATCAACCTGACAGCGAGCAGCACTGGCCTCCATGATGGTAACTCAATATGGCTCATGTCTACGTTTAGAAGCTAGGATAAAGTTGGTGTATCTTCTTTACAGAATCCTTGAAAAACTTAAAGAAAGCAGCGTCGGGCAGTTTGTCAATGCTTTCTGACTGAAGACCTGTCCTCTTGAGTGGCCGTCACTAATGGAAGAAGGGGTTTATGCTTTTCATCTGATGGATGCTTATTGTCATGGTGATGCCTTAGTGGTCTGCATGTAACGCAGAGTACAATGAAGATGTCTTCTATACTTCTGTACTAGATGGGATGAAAAGACCTGACATCGAGTTTTTAAAGAAATGTGTTCTTGTATAGCTTTCCTCATGGGGACCAGTTAGTAGTTATGGGCAGTTACGGTCCACTTGGTAGCAGCGTGTTCCTACTTTTCAAATTGATTGTTTTGGATCAACAAAGATGCAACACTTGGAGGAAAGGTTAACTGAGGAGATACAACGATTTGTACGACTCGTCTTCAACAGGAATTTGGTCGCCATAGTTGAAATTGAAGCAGGAAGTACAAACAAAAATGAACTCAACTGGCATAAAAGAGGACGCCAACTAGTGTTTGGGTAGAGTTGTTACAGAGCGAACCAGACTGATGAGAACACAAGTATAAATGGCTAGCACCAGAGTAGGCTACGCTAGGCTATGTCCTGCGGTACTTTTAGGAGTGAGGATGTTTTGGACGGTCATGACTTCTTCCTTCTTCAAGGCTGTTTGAGGGTTAAGACTCGGCTTTAGGGTAAAGGCTCCAATTAGGTCACGGTTAGGGATAGAGACAGGAATTCAGTTGAGACAGGGGCTAGGGCAGTGGTTCCCAAACTTTTCACAGCCCGTACCCCTTCAGGCATTTGACCTCCAGCCTTTCTCCCCCTTACTCTCACACACTTCTAGCAGCAGCTAGAAAAAGAAATGTCTGTGAGCCTGCCGCCACCACCCACCACCCACAGTTAGCATGAATAACATATGGGCTGACTGGTGGTAGCAGTTGAGATCTGTCTGGAAGGGCAATCTATCTGTTTTAGCCATTTATCCATTTTTGACAGTTAGCCGGGGCGAGCTAGTTTACCTCAGACTGATGACTTGAGAACTGGTGACGATATAATTTAAAGAGTCAATCAAGAATGAGATTTGCTTGTTTCTGGGGGGAAATCAACTGTAGCTAGTATAGCTGTATCATCAGGAGATTTGCACCTGCCCACCAATCACAAACATTTCAGGGAATTGGTGTCTTTCTTATTTAGGTGACCTAGCGCTAGCTACATTAGCAGCAAACTGATACATAGCTTCAAAGCCAGTTGTCCTACAATCTAGATATTAACATAATTGACTCACGTGAAAAACAGTCTTGTTTTCTTATTTAGGTGGAGAATCAGAAAATGAGAAAACAACCCGTTATCTGTTTTTTCAGTTTTTTCAGTTTCCTACATCAGATTGGGACTCACTGGGCTAAGGAAGGCATTCATGTCCTCACAAAGATAACTATACAAACCTGTGTGTGTGGATTTTTATAAAGCAAAACCTATTATGTAAATGAAAGTACTTTGTATGCACTTCCAATATCATTTACAAGCGACATTCAAAGTGCACATTTAGCTTTCTCTGCAAGCAGCGTTATGATATTGATATTTTTTTTTCCCTTTGGTGGCGTTCAGTTGCATCCAGTTCAACAAGCAATTTTGCATCATTTGACATGGAGAATGCATGGAATCCAGCGTTTGGGACGGTCCTGTCATTATACCCGCCTTCCCAACCTAAAATATCAAAGAGACAATGTGAAGTGGTTGCATGTGTGCAAATAATCTGCGGCGTAGTCTGAGTGGGGAACTGACGTGTTAGCCGTCACACAAACAAATGCTCATTGCACTGCAACAGATTTTAGCTTGAACAGGAACATGTGCTCTTAACAGAAAACAAAGGAAACAGTTTTCTCTGCGAATGACACGTTGTGACTTGGGAAGAGGAATTCGTTTGTCATTTGAGTTTTTCATTTGGGTTTGTGTGAACGCGGCAATCACACTCGGGACAAATCAAACGAGCTGAGGGAGGTCTTGGTTCGCTTGAAATCACTCCTTGTAGAAGAAAGCTGCATATCAACAATTTGATAAAGTTAATAGACCTACAGCTACAGTCCACGGCAAAGACAACATCAATCCCTGCAACGGCAACATTAAACTAGTAAATGCCACTGACGGTGCTGAGGTGATGCATGTTTTTATACATATACAATGTAGAGTTCATTACTTTCTACTGTGTTGTAGATCAGAGACTATTTAAAGAATCTGAATTCATTCAATCCCTGCAACCCACTACTTCAGGCCAAAAAAGGACAATGCATTACGTTGTATTTTGTCAGTCAGCAGTTGTATTTTGGTGTTCTTGCTGGTGACAGCAGAGGCGAATAAAGTGACTGTTATTCCATTTTCTTGCAGGTTCTCACAATCAGCGTCGCGGGAAAAATGAAAGCCTAACGCATCCCGGGGGGAGGCTTCGGCGAGTGCTGCGATTTCTCTTCACTCTGCGAGAGGACTCAACAAAAAAAAACAGCCCGAGCCCCCGGAGGCAGACAACAGCGCATTACTTTGAACAATAGCTGCCAGCACAAAGAGTTTCAGTCAACAGACCCGAGTCGTGTACCCTTGTCGTAATGGCCTCGTCTGGCTTTTCATCAGAACGCTACAACTACTGTTACATGCAACAGATGGGCAACGATAGTCATTGTCGCTTTTTTCTGTCGCCAAGTGGAAATGAATGATTCAAGGTTGTATGGATTCGTCCTGACACAAAAGACCCAGGGAAATCAAGGACACGTGGACTGCAGATCAATGCCCATGTTTTCTTTCTTTTATAACTCAAGAACATCTCTTTATCTCTCTCGATATATATATATGAAGATGTTCGTATGTACTGTTAACCCATGAGTTTCTACGTCACTGACTTCCTTTCAGTTTTGATGTGTTTAGAGTATTTCCAAAAAGGCTAAAGAAAGACATCTGGACTCGTTTTCTTGAAGACGTTTCATTCGAGTCTTGGTCTGGTGGAGGAGTTGGGGTTTAAGCAGGAACATTTGTAGGTCTTACCCATCAGAAACCAATCGTCTACACAGATATATGCTTAAAAGTGGCTAAAACATACTTCCTGCTGGTCGAGGCTATGTCTTTAGCTCGCTCTTACCCTACTCTCTTGCATTTGTTAAATAAAAAGTCGGCATCACTCGTCCGCCTAAAGTGACAATGGATTTTAACGAGAGCCGCGACTACTGGCCGTATCCGACAAGGCTGCCCTACAACGCAAGCATGGACTACGAGGACTACTACCAGGAGAGCAGCACCAGCAAAATCATCATCCCGTCCATCTACGCCCTCGTCTGTTGTGTGGGTCTCATCGGCAACGCCATGGTCATCTACGTGATCCTGAAATACGCCAAGATGAAAACGGCCACAAACATCTATATCCTCAACTTGGCCATCGCTGACGAGCTCTTCATGCTGAGCGTCCCCTTCCTGGCCACGTCGGCGGCGGTCCGTCACTGGCCCTTCGGGTCGCTGATGTGCCGGCTGGTGCTGAGCGTGGACGGCATCAACATGTTTACGTCTATCTTCTGCCTGACCGTGCTGAGCGTGGACCGCTACGTGGCGGTGGTGCACCCCATCAAGGCTGCCCGCTACCGCAGACCGACTGTCGCCAAAGTGGTCAACGTTTGCGTCTGGGGGCTTTCGCTCGTCGTCATCCTGCCCATCATTATCTTTGCGGACACCGTCCCCGCGCAGGACGGTGGCGTGGACTGCAACTTCTTGTGGCCTGAGGCGGTGTGGTCAGAAGCGTTCGTGGTCTACACCTTCCTGCTGGGGTTCCTGCTGCCGGTCGGCGCCATCTGCTTATGCTACTGTCTGATGGTGGCAAGAATGCGAGCGGTGGGACTGAAAGCCGGCTGGCTGCAGCGGCGGCGCTCGGAGAAGAAGATCACGCGTATGGTGCTGCTGGTTGTGACGGTGTTCGTCCTCTGCTGGATGCCGTTCTACATCGTCCAGCTGGTCAGCGTTTTCCACCGGCCTCCCGATCCAATGGTCACTCAGCTTTTTGTCATCCTCAGCTACGCCAACAGCGGCGCCAACCCTATTCTGTACGGCTTCGTGTCGGACAACTTCCGGCGCTCGTTCCAGCGCATCGTGTGTTTCCGGTGGCTGGAGTCCGGGCTGGATGCAGAGCAGGTGGATTACTGCGCCGTGGCGTTAAAGAGACAGGCAACGTGTAACCCTCTGGACTTCCCAAAGGACTGCATGGCGTCTGATATGGTGTTCCGCAATGGGACGTACACCTCTCGTACGACTACAGTGTAAGATTCACCAAGAACGAGCAGAAGTCTAAAGATACATGTCCCATCCTTGGAGTCATGTGCTTTACAAAAGATTAAATCAGCAACATGTGAACTCTCTAATGTGGTAGGTCATGAGAGTTTTGGGACCTTGAAGTCACGGGCCACATTACTGAACGCAACAAATGAAGCGTCAAATGCATCCGGTCCAGTCAGACTGCTATATATAAAAATAGAGACGGAAAGATTATGAAAAAGCTTTACACGTTTGTATGAAACCCACTGAGGTGGTAAAGGTAAAGCTCTAAAGATCATTTGAATGTAAGCACAACGTGGTCATTGCTGGCTTCTGAACATTTTGATTAGAAATCTAAAGAAACACAGAATTTAAGTTTACTTTTACAAGTTTACACAAGTGTGACCGATCCCACTGATGGAAATGCACCAATCAACCATAACATTATGACTGGAGAACTGAATAACATTGACCATCTCGTGACAACTCAATGTTCTGATGGGAAAACCTTTGGACCTGGCATTAGTTGTGGATGCACCACCCACCTAGACCAGAACACTCGACCTGACCCAAACTGATCAAGTATCAGTGGGATGATCCCCTAAAAGACCCCCCCCCCCCCCCCCCCCCCCCCCCCCCCACTAACATCATTCTGTTCAGAAGGTCCATGTCCATTCTCTGACGAGTCTCCACCGTTTTGGAGACCTACACAATATTAGGAAGGTGGTCATAATGTTATGCTTGATTGATATGCACAATAAACTAGGCGTCCGTGGTGACACTCCCTGGAGGCATTGCCTACCCTTTGAGTAAATCATCTAGATGTGAATGTAGAAGTCTGAATCAGCAGGGATGGATTGAGAAATTGCTGCTAAAGCCAACTGAACATTGTTGCCTGACTTCTTCTTTGCTGAAACAAACATCTTGTTGCCTCCAGCAGTAACTCCAGCTGTTGCCAAATGAGCCAGGGAGATTTCTGTATAGTTGTGTGTATAACGTCCAGAGGCTACACCCACTACCTTTCTACAGATGTGAGTGTCACGATCTGATCTGATAATGGAAATGTATTTGTTGTTGATATGTAAATGTTGTTTTTGTGAAGCTTTGATGTGTATATATAGATATATTCAGTGCTGTGCAGAAGTTTTAGAGAGGTGAGGAAATAACGCTGCAAACTAAGAACTGTTTATTTTCACCAATTTACAAAATGAGATTAATTTTAAGGAACCCTGCGTCATGCTTCCCTGTTGCCTGCAGTCACTCATTATTGTATCGCTCACTTCCGTCTGCTACAGCCAAATATTTTTTCAAATTTTGGCTCATCAGTCCAGAGCACCTGCTGTTGTTTTTGCACCCCAGGTCTTACATATTTTCTTGCATAGTTGAGTCTCTTGGCCTCGTTCCCACGTCGGTGGTTTGGCTTTTTTGGCTGCAGCTCCTCCGTGAAGACTGATCTGCTGGTTTCAGGCTTCTGCAGACAGTAGATGGGTGAACCTGGGTCCCACTGGTTTCTGACAGGTCTGAGCTGGAGGCTCTGCTGGACATCTTCAGACTTCAAAGGGAAATGAGCTTGATGTGTTTTTCATCTGCTGCAGGTTTTCTCAGCCAACCGTTGCATCTACGATCCTACAAAAGCCCTAACTCAAAGAACTGTTAAGGGTGGTAACATCAAATACTGGTTAGAGTCGTCTGGTTCATTATATATGTATATTATTATTAGTAGTATTAAAAAGCATTTCTTAGCTTGCAGCATTTCCCCTCCCCCACACCTGCCTAAACCTTTTTGCACAGTCCCGTTTACCGTGAGAAAGAAATCAAATTAAATGTGGACTATTAAATATCGAAATCTGTGTCTGTTTGTTAACCTTTCAGCAGATTCTTTGTTTTCTCCCGATATATTAATTTATCCGCCCCCTGAGTTCCTCTCCTCCTCTGTCCCAGCTGGTCTCTATATCCCATGTAACCCTGGTGGTGCTCAGGTTTCCTCTTTCTTTTTTTGGGTGTGTTATTGTTGTTTTTCCTTTCGACTGTCGCCTCAGTAGCTGCTTCCCAGGGTTTCTGCCTCTTCGTTTGTGATTGTTATTGGGCCCGTGTAAATAAAACTCTACTGAAGTCAATTCAACATGCGTCAAGTTACTGCTTCTTTTTAAGTGCTGCGGTAAAGATTTATTTGCAGAGGACTGAGCTGAACAGCATCATAGCTTGGTGAGTAAATATGGATGTGACTCGAAATCGGAAAATAAAACACTTTTCATTCACATATATTGTATTTACTGCATATTTTGAACATTGACATGTCTGCTTATCCTCTGTAGGGTCCAGAAGGCGATGGAGGCTGTCCCAGCTCTCATTGGGCTAGAGGCGGGGTACACCCTGGACAGGTCTCCAGTCAGAATCACTAATGAACCTAACCAGCATGTCTTTGGACGGCGGGAGGAAACTGGAGAACCTGGAGAGAACCAGACACAGGGAGAACGTGCAAAGGAAAGGTCCCAGTCGGGGGTTCAAACCAAGAACATTCTTGCTGTGAGGCATCAGTGCTAACCACCACTTCCGAACCAAAATTTTCTTCAGAGTTTCCTCGATTTACACTACAAAAAACCCAAAATCTTACCAAGTATGTTTGTCACATTTCTAGTCAAAATATCTCAAATTGCCTTAAGAGTACCATTTCAGCAAGACACAGGGACTTGTTTTAAGACAATACATCTTAATACAGAGACATTTTCACAAGTTCCATTGGCAGATTTTTTTTTGCCTAATTTCAAGTAAAAATTAATTAAAAAAATCGCTTGAAAAGCAAAAATTGCTTGAAAATAGGCAAAAAATAAAAAAAAATCTTACAAAACACTCAGGGCGCAGATTGTCTCAAAAGTCCCCGTGTCTTGCTGAAATGGTACTCTTAAGGCAATTGTGTCTTATATTAAGTTTAATGAGATATTTTGACTAAAAATGAGACAAATATACTTTGTAAGATTTTGTTTTTTTGCAGTGTAGGGATTCAAAATGGATTTCTCCATCATTTCAAGGTAATGTAAAAGGTCTGGAGTTGTTTTTTTTTTTTCTCTAAGTGTGACATTTTTGCTGTAAACATCCAACATATGTCTTGGTCCATGTGGAGAACTCTCACCAGGAGGTAGGAATATCATTATCCAACTCTAATGTAAGGAGACGGATCGCCGCAAGAAGCAAACCATTCATGAATCTCACGGGCATGCAGGTGGGACCAGACTTTGCCAAGAAAAAAATCATTCTTCTGACACATGGAACTAAGTGGAACCTGTATCAGAAGAAAAAACGAAGAATTTTGGAATGGCTCATGATCCCAAACATTACTCATGATCTTTGTGCTTCAAATGGCGTTGGAATTGGGATCATCTCCCAAAAATGTTCCTCAGAGGCCCATCTTTCTCTCATGGGGACCATAAAACACCCTGGACCTCGGTTCCGACGTCACCCTTCACCACGACGTTAGGGTTTCAAGAAAGGACGGCTCGGCAGCTTCCTGTCTGTACAGAAATCCACCTGGACGCCCGATCTGTCGTGATGACAACTCCAGACTCTTCCCACCAGAGACTCGACTTTCAGCGTCTTCAGTCATTATTTTTCCTCTTTCTTAAAGGAGGATCTGTCCCCTCGTGATCTCTTCACTCTATATCTTATTAGGCCAACTCTGCGTCTGGTCTGCTGGCTTTGAAAATAACCTTCGGAGCTTTTCGGTTTCTGCTGAAAACATTTGTAACAATGCTGCAGCTCCAGGAATGTCTAATGAGGAAAACCGATGTCATCTCAAAAACAAAGCCTCCAAAGCCTGTGTCTGCCTTCATCCACACTGAGCTAGTTTTTCTTTATTCTTGAATTCATCAGACCAAAATAATTTGTCCCTTGTCAAAGTCACTCAGGTCTAATGCTTGTTTTACTTTACTCTTGTTTTCATTTAGCATTTGAACCAGTTAAAGCTGCAGGTAAACATTTCATCCACTGAAATACTGATGATTCTCAAACAAGACCAGACCTCAGTACAAGTTTATTTTGACCTGATTAAAGGGAGGGAAAGGTACATGATGGGATGAAGGGTTGAGGTTGAGGGGATGGGATAAAGTGTTTGAGAGGATGGGATGAAGAGGTTGAGAGGATGGTATGAAAGGCTTGAGGAGATGGGACGAAAGATTCGAGGGGATGGGATGAAAAGGTTGAGGGGATTGGGATAAAGGGTTTGAGGGAATGGGACGAAGGGGTTGAGAGGATGGGATGAAAGGGTTGAGATGGGATGAAAGGGTCGAGGGGATGGGATGAAGTGGTTGAGGGATTGGGATAAGGGGGAGAGGGAATGGGATGAAAGGGTTGAGAGGATGGGATGAAAGGGTTGAGATGGGATGAAAGGGTCGAGGGGATGGGATGAAGGGGTTGAGGGGATGGGATGAAAGGGTTGCGGAGATGGGATGAAGAGGCTTAGGGGATGGGATGAAGGAAGGTGTAGAGTGATCCTCTCTGCAGGTTTCGGCTCCATGTCGCCTCCTGGTTCCTGCAATGAGCTTGTAAAGGAGAACAGAGAACAGAGAGGTTGTGGGGGGAGGTCCAAACATTCACCTGGGATGAAATAATTTTACACTTCATTTATTTTACACACACAAAACCGACACAGTTTCATTTCTTTATTTGCGTATAAGAGAAAGCGATTGGAAAAACCATAACCACAGTCTGCACAGTTTACTGCTTCACTATAAATGGAAGACGATGAGTTTCGTGCATATTGGACATTTTTCTGTCTTCGTACTATGTAGTTTTACTGTTTATATTAAATCACATTCAGTTTGGGAACAGCAGGTTTTTGTAGAGGCATCACGTAGCAGACACGCAGACCTAGTCCCATCCACTGCTTCTGAGATAAGTCAGTTCAAATCTCAGGGTTGGGTTGATGAGGCTTACATCGGTCACTGAGCAGCGCTGGCAGGAGCTTCACCACCTGGGAGGTTTGGGCCGTGCAGCTGGAAAGACACAGGGCAGCCGAAACACTCGATGGTTTTAAACTGCAAATCCTGGAAAATGTGTGTTTAAAGGGCAACACGGGGGGATTCAGATGGAAAGCGACAGGCAGGCGGTTCAACGAGGTAATGGAAGCTTTCAGACAGGTGGAGTTAAAGAGCAGCTCACAAGAAGATGTAGGAGTGTTGAGCCTTATAACATAACATTTGATATTCTATCATAAACCCAGATTTAAAAAATAAATGAAAAATGGTGTTTGGACTTTATGTTCAGATTAAAAAAGGAATTTAATACAGGTTTAGATCGGCTGGAAGTTATTTACTGACTTCTTTGTGTGTTGCTTTTTGGATGCCTTTTTGGATTTGATTTTATATATTTATTTATTTGATTCTTCCATTCTTATTTCTATTTCATTTAATGTCATTAATACATTATTTTTACTTATTTTTATTTCGTTTAATTATTTATTTTCTACTTATTTTATTCAATTTTATTTTTATTTTTGAATTGTTTCTATTTCATTTAATTTTATTTTTATTTTTCTTATTTTTATTTCATTTAATTTTATTTAAAAAAACATTTTTTACTTATTTCCATTTCGTTTTATTTTACTACCTCTGCAATAACATGTAAATTAATCCCTGTAATTCCTGTTTTACATTTTCACTTCATTGTCTTCACTTTACATCCTCCATGGACAGTTTAAACAGTTTTTTCTTTTTTTGTTTTGTAGACTCTGTATTAATCTATTTTTTGTTTTTTGTGTCTCATACTTATACATCATGCTGCTCACATGTGCCTTAAATTGTCCCCCGAAGACAAATGAGGTTTTCTGAATCTGAATCTGAATCTGAATTACCTGTGGGATGATCCACAGAGACCCCTCCCCTCAAAGACCCCCACTAACAACATCCTGTTACCAGACACCAGAGGACACCCTCAGAGGACCATGTCTATTCTCTGATGATCACAAAATAAGGAAGGTGGTCATAATGTTATGCCTGATCGGTTGCCTGTAAAATCACCAGAACTGAGACAAAGATGCTGCAGTTTTTCATTTTTAATGGTCGGTCACAGGGAGCGTGTGGACGGACAGATGCTGATAAAGTGTCTCTGAGCTGATGACGTGAATCTGCTGCCAAACATCAAGATAAAGAAGAAGAAGCAGGAAATTAAAGCAAAGCCTGGACGTCGTCTGCAGCTCGTGGTGTTATTTATGGTCAAACCTGCTATAAATAAGAGGAACAGCAGCATCAGGGCTGAATGTTAAGGTCACCACTGCTCATACACGGCATGATGTCACGCTGTCATGATGTCACGCTGTCATGATGTCATGATGTCACGCTGTCATGATGTCATGATGTCACGCTGTCACGATGTCATGATGTCATGATGTCACGCTATCATGATGTCACACTGTCATGATGTCACGATGTCACGCTGTCATGATGTCACGATGTCACAATGTCACAATGTCATGATGTCATGATGTCATGATGTCACACTGTCACGCTGTCACGATGTCATGATGTCATGATGTCACGCTGTCACGATGTCATGATGTCACGCTGTCACGATGTCATGATGTCATGATGTCACGCTGTCATGATGTCATCATGACATCATGATGACATCATGACAGCGTGAAATTCAAATAATTGAATTTCATTTAATTTAACATAAAAAAGTAATTTATTTATTTAACCAATTGGATAAAATAAAATAAAATAAAATTCATTTAATTTCATTTAAAAATAAATAAATTAATTTAACAAATAGAATAAAACAAAATAAACACTAAACTAAAAGAAAAGAAGAGAAATTTAATTTAATTTAACCTATAAAAATAAATGAAATAAAGTAAGTCAATTTACTTAACCTATAAAACAAATTAAATTAAATTAAATTAAATTAAATTAAATTCAGTGAACAATTCATCCCTGACCAGCACTTTAACGGGAGGTTACCTCAGACAGAACCAGATTCATCGTGGGTGGTCATCTGCTTCGAGAGAAAAGAGAAAAATATTGAGAAACAACAAACACTCTGGGGGCAGGTCGGACGGCCAGTAGCCACAGATATGGAAACGAGACCCCCCACAGAAATATCCTTTTAAAAGTTGTGACACAGTTTTTAGTACCATCTTGAAAAGATCAACAATAAACGTATACACTGGACTCATTATTTTTAATTAATAAATTTTAACAGAGAAATATTACATCAGATGTTTGTCATAGTTCACAGTTTAAATCCATTTCTTGTCTTATTTGGTCAGTAACATTGCTGACACCTACTTGTTTGGATCTTGATCTCTCTTTGTTGCTGGCTGTTATATCAAATTGCAAAATATGTGTCTCTGCACCAGCGTCAGTCTGCACACAGCTGGATTTAATCCAACACAGCCACTCGTTGGTGGAGTGAGCTCATGAATAAGGGTTACAGGGGGAAGGTTTTCACAAACAAACGAAAACAAAAAGAAAAAGAAAGAGAAGTGCTTTAAAACTGAACATGGCTGTGACGATTAAAGCTTTTCTTTCTGCAGTTTATAGGATTGGTAAAAAAAAAAGAAAGAAAGAGGTTTAATAAAACGTTTAATAAAACGTTTAATAAAACGTTATATTTTCTTACAATGAATCAATGAATGACTCAGTGATAAGATGAAACAAACACAGACTAAAGAACCAGTATATACATTTATTAACCACTCTGCTGCTGCTCTGTTTGAAGATACTGAATTATTACCATAAATGTTATGCATGTCTTTTGAATGGAAGAGACGTTTCCCTGCTGTCCTTCCCGTCTCCAGCTCCAGATACCGACAGTTAAGCTCATCTACAGGAAAAAAAAAATCACGAGCGCTGCGTCTGAAAGTCACGCTTAGAGGCAGAACGAGTTTGTCACCGTGATTTCCACATGTTTAAGTCCTGACGTCTAGTGCAACTGGGAAGCAAACATCAGAGTGCAGTGTGCAGCATCATAGCTGCAGTATGAGGCACGGAGAAACTACACCGATCAGGCGTAACATCATGACCACCTTCCTAATATTGAGTCAGCAGGGCGTTTGGGATCTAGTGAATTTGGAGGCCAGGTCAACACCTTGGGCTTGCTCTTCATGTTTTTTTGAGTTGTTCCTTGGCTAAATCTTGCTGCGAGGCACCCCCGCCCATGAGGTGGGGGTGCCTCGCAGCAAGATTTAGCCTAGTCTACATGTCTAAGTAACATCCACACCAATGGTCCTAAAGTTTCCCAGGAGAACACTGAACTGTCTCAATGTTGGCTTATTCACTTCTCCTGTCTGTGGTTATAATGTTGTGGCAGATCGGCGTACGTTCCCAAACAGACGTCCGACCTCAACATCAACCGAACGTCTTGTGCGATTCACCTGCTCCACAGATAAAGATCATCCGTCAGAGTCTGTTTGCACACATTTCAGTTTGCTTGCTGCTTGTTTAAACACGGGCCTTGACCCCCGCTGAGGGGTTAGGAGCCCCCTGCTTGTCCTGCGCTCCGGAGATCCAGTGGTAGCAGTCGGGGGCGCTGGCGTTCCGCGACCGAACGGCACAGCGGGCGCAGTAGACGATGCCCAGCGCCACCATCACCACGATGAAGACGCAGATGGGCACGAGGAGGCCCACCAGGAGCCAGGTGTTGCCCCGTTTCGGCGGGTCAGCGTCCACGCCGGTGACGTTGCGCACGCTCCGAGGCGGCGGGGACGCGGCAAACTGGGTAAAGGTGGAGGCGGAGGCGGAGGTGGAGGAAGAGGCGGAGGCAGAGGCGGAGGCGGCTCTGGGAGCGTGCTCCGTTTCCACGTCTGCTTTCTCTGTGAAGTCGCCGACATGCACGGCTTCATCTGTCTCTGGACTCGTGAGCCGTCCCCACCAGTTCCCGGCGCCCTCGGATAACGTGGAGGTGGAAAGGAAGGGAAGGGGCGTGGTCGCTTCCTCACCGCCATCTTCGTACCACTCTGAGAAAGCATCGGACGTCGTGCCGGGTGTCGACCTGGCGTAGGTGGCGGTAGGTGTCATTTTTGTCGACGAGTCACCTTCGTCTGCGTGTGCGGCTGTCGGGGTGTTGGCGACCGGAATGACGTCCGAAATATCCTGCTCAGGCTGCCAGTATAGAGTCTGGTCCTCCACCGTAGTCCCCCAGCTGTCTTCCAAAGAGTCCCAAACGTATCTGGGCTGGTGGGTGACGCCCGATTGACTGCCTGTCTCCTCTCTGTTTTGACACGAGCTCTGATCGGCCAAGAGGTCGTAGCCTTCCTCACAGTAGCACTGAAATCCGCCGACATGATTCTCACACATCTGCTCGCAGGTCCAGTGGTACCTGCACTCGTCAATGTCCTGGCACCGGCTGGGATCCTCAGGCACGGCGGAAAAACCCAGACTGCAGTGGCAAATGTAAGATCCCTCAGTGTTCTCGCAGTGGTGCTCACACGGGTTGTTCATGCACTCGTCCACGTCCTCGCAGTCGCCCTTGTCGTCCCGCTGGTAACCCTCCCAGCATTGGCACTCGAACGACCCCTCGGTGTTGACGCAGAGATGCTCACAGGGACTCTGGGTGCACTCGTCCACGTCCAGGCAGTCACGCTCGTCTTGAGCCAGCATGTATCCCTCAGGGCAGACGCAGCGGTAGCTGTCCTGGAGGGGCAGGCACTCGAACTCACAGGGGGCCTCTTCACACACTTCGTACGGCTTGCAGCTTTTCTCGTCGCCTCCCAGCTGATAGCCCTGAGCGCACTCGCAGTAGAAGCGGCTGCCAGCCGGTCTGCAGAAATGCTCACACCCTCCGTTTTGGTCGCACGGGTTGAGCGACACCGAGGGGTCGGAGCAAAGCGGGGTTTCCTTCGACCACCCGACTGAGCCATCGTCCCTCACTGTGCACAAAGCTGACTGCTCTTCCTCTGTGTCTTGTGGGCAGGGTAAGACAGCGACTGATCCAAAGGGTACGTGGGTCAGCAGGGAGCTTATGAGGTTAAACGGCGTGGTGTAGAGGGCGTTTCCTGCCCCCTCGTTCTCCAAGGTGGGACACATTCCTTTGTAGGCATAGTAGCAGAGATACCCGTCCACGGGGACCGAGCAAGAGCCGTCCAGCCACTTGAAGTTATCAGCCTGCTCTTGCGTGCCGTAGCCCATGACCACACAGCGAGACACTGAGCACATACCGGGCGAGTCCTCCTTCTGCCAGTTGGTGTACTCCGTGTCCTGGTCCCCGGTGGTCCAAGAAAACCCCCGCAGAGGGCGGGCGGCCGAACACTGGCGAGGCTGGCGCTGCAGCCCGATCCATACCCTGACCTCAGGGCGCGAGTGGGGCAGGTCCAGACCGGAGAAGAGAGCGGCGATGTTGGCGGCATCCTTCCTGCGTTTGATGACGGCCAGGTTGCCCCCTCTCTCTTTGCAGGCCCTCCAGGAGTCCAGGAAGGTTTTCCTTTGAAAGTAGACAACAAAACAGCCTTCTGGGTTGCACAAAGCGTCCCTTTCTCTCAGCTCCTGGCACAGGATCGAAGAAAATCCAAAGAGCAAAGCCACCAGGGAGGTTAAGAGAGCGGCCCCGACACTGCTCACCTGGGTACCCATACTTTAAAAGAATAAATCCCTGGCTTTCTCCACACCTTTAACTACAATATTTTGTTCTTCTTGGTCTTTTTCTGTTGCCTATCTTCCTCCCTATCATTTGAACTTTTTTTTGTCTCCCCCCCCCCACCGCTGTCTGCGCTCCTTACTCCAGCCGGGCCGAGAGAGATCTGTAGTGGAGTTGAGTGAATGCACATTGTCCAGAGATTTCATAGAGCAGGGTGGGAGGGGAGTAAAGGGGAGAAGGAGGGGAGAGGAGAGGGGAGGGGGGTATACAGCAAGAAGGCAGGGAAGGAATTCTATGTTTTTGGAAGAGGTTGGTCGATTGGGGGTTGGGGGGTGGGGGCATTTGTGTGTCAGAGTGGGGGGAGGTCTTTCTTTTTCGGAGCATGTCATATGGTTTTCATAATCACTGTTCATGGAGTCAATTTGGTTTGCTGCCATTCGCCTGCACACACACACACAAGTAATAATGTCGTTCACATCAATCTGTGGCACTTCTCACGTTTTGTTATCTCTAATAACCAACACGAGACGCAGCAACGACTCAAACAGACGGACTTTAGCGTGCGCGGCGTTTAGTTTAGTGGCTCATCAGGGATGCGTTTGCATCTTTTGCTTCCATAGTTTGTAGTTGGAGTTGGTCCAAGAGGCGCCGGCGTAAAATAAACCTGCTTGATTGTTCTCAGGGAGTAATGAGAAAAAGACTCTAGGCTGTCATCTTCCTCTGCTGCCGAACATCTGGCTCTGAGAATACGCTCCCAGGACACAAAGCTCTCAGATACCTGTCCCCGCACAAAAAGGTCTTGCAGCTGGACCCCGTTGAAGTTTAGCTTCGAGGTGATGCCTGCGGCCAAGTTGCGGCAAAAACTGTGATGAAGAGGCAGTGGAAGTTTGTCAAGGTCGGTGTAGAGGAAGAGGGCCCCCCCTTGGGTTTGCTGTGAAAACAAAGACAGGTCAGTAAAATGGAGACTTATGTTTCTAAACGGGAAATGCTAGAAGTTAAGGGGGTCTGGGTGAGTGTGTGTGTGTGTGTGTTTGGGAGAGGATTGAGGAGTAGGGCATGGTGGGAGGGGGAAGGGGAGTCCTTTGAGACTGGAATAAATCCAGCTGACTGTTCCTGAGCCCAGTTATAGAACAGTAAATAGCTACGGCTATGAATGAAAACAGGCAGCAGGAAACTTTCAGGGGATACCCCGAGTTTTCACACAAGTCCTAAAAGTAGAAAAAGAGAAGACAATCAAACAAATGAAGCTGAAATATTAGGATTTTGCTTTTATTTTGCTCCAGAAAATTAATCATTTGTTCATATCTGTGAGCTGCAAAAGTCAGTGAAGCCTTGTTTTCAGTATCTGCTGTGACCTTGACTAAACGTTTATGGTAACTGCTGATCAGTCATCTACAGAAGCTTTGATGAATCCTCACATCAACTGCTGCTTCAGGTTCTTCCACAACATTTCTATTTGATTAAGGTCAGGACTTTGACTTGGCCGTTCCTAAACATTCATCTGGTTCTTCTTTAACTGTTCATTTGTAGAACCACTTGTGTTCTTGGTTCTCGTTGTGTTTGACCCAGTTTCTCTTCACATTCAGCTCATGGACAGATGTCCTGACATTTTCTTTCAGAATTCATTGGTCAGTCATCAGTGATGTTCAAGTCGTCCTGGTCCAGATGCAGCAGAACAGGCCCAAACCAGGACATTAGCTTCACCAACATGTTTGATGGAGGGATGAGGTTCTGATGTTTGATCTCATTTAAACCAAACTATTCTACTTTGGTCTCATCTGTCCACTAAACATTGTCCCAATAGTCTTCTGTCTCGTCCACGTTGATGTTTAGAAATGTTCTTCTTGGAGAGCAGTGTCTTTGTCCATCACACCATGGTTGTTCAGTGGATTCATCAACATCAACATCAACATCAGCCAATGAGAGAGAGGCCTTTAGCTGCTTAGAAGTTCCCCTGGGTTCCTCTGGTTCCTCTCAGACTATCACGGAGTGATCTTTGTTGGTGGACCACTCCTGTGAAGCTTCATTTATTTTCTATTGTGACTATAATCTTCATGTTGTTTTCATTATGTGGAGAGAATATCCTTCTCCTACAAGTTAATCTTGTCAGTTTTTAATGTCAACACACCCAGACTTAAAGCAGCGGTACAGGTGCTGCCCAGTCTTCAAGCATTCCCACCTGAATGCATAATTTTCCAACCTGCTAATGGGTCTAGTTTTATTCATCCATTACAGCGTCTAGCTCATCTGTATTACTGGCAGCTCAGGGCTCTCGCTAAGACGTGCTCTTACAAATTAGCAAGTACTTACATTAAGTGGTTATTTTAATGGAGTTTACCTTCCAGACAGCTCCCCCTGAAAAACCTCCAAACACCTTTTAAATTATGAAAGTCATTTCTTGATCCACTGGTTTGTTTAAAGCGGGAGAAGCGCCCGGGGAGGAGAAACGCGGCTCTTGATATGCATGAGTTTCTGAAAGAGCAGACGGCCTGTCATTATACTTTCTCCTCCGCACACCTACGGCTCTCTGCTGCCGATCCTGCAAATCCCATCTGTAATTCAAATCTGGGGCTCCCGCTCTGATACGTTCCACATATCCCGAGCAGAGACGGCGAGGACACGGAGACGGTTTCGGATTCCACTCGGGACCTTCTGGGATTTTAATAATAATAATGATATAAATCGTTTCCCGTGGAGATTTGAGCAGCACTGCCAACGAGTCGCGTCTGGACGGCAAGAGGGCATTTGGAGCGACTCATTCAGACATAGATATTCGTATATTTTCATTAAGTGTAAAAATGAATACAGCATACGTGATCTACACAGCACATGAGTTGGATGTAGAGAGCTGGACTAGACGTCTAGTTGTTATTGTACTTGATTCCTCTTCCCAGCCCCCCAGGCCTGGCTCACCAGGAAATGTCTTGTTACAATATTATCTTTACAACGCTGAGACTTTAGGTCGTAGAGGTCCAGATAATTTTCTGCCTCAAAGCTTTTTTTTGTGAACAAGAGCACAGAAGAGACAGTTTATCTCCCGATGAAAGAGTGCGAGAGTCTGGGATGTGTCCCGGGAGAGGACGAAAATAAGGCTTTATAAGAAAGAGGCGTAATTTGCTAAACTGCACAAACAAAAAAAAACATAAAAAACTGACTGAGAGCTTTTTGCCGACAACAGAAGAAGTAGCTGATTACACAGCCCCAGCAGACACATCATAATTGCCCCGTAGGATGAAAGTTAGGAGCTGTTCTCAGTCTATTAATTTGCCTGTGACGGGGGGTAATTGATGGGCGCTCAGTCTGGATGTATATGTGAGTCCAAACACAGGGGCAGCTCCCACCGTTTAGCACTGAGCCACTCCTCCGTCATCATTATACCGTTGATACGTCATCACAGACTCCAGCAGACTGATCTCATCCTTCCCTGCAAACAAACGCCACTTTGGTTTTTTGCAACCACTTGTATTCTTGGTTCCGTTGTCTTCTAAACAGGACATGCCAGAAGTAAAGGGGGTCTGGATGTGTATGTGTGTGTTTTGGGAGTGGATCGATGAGTAGGTCATGTGGGGTTAGCGGGAGGGGGAGGGGGAGGGGTTGGTCTTCTGCAGCAGAAGTAGAGTAAATGCCTACGGCTATGAATGAAAACAGGCAACAAGAAACTTTCAGGGGATAGTCCTAAACGTAGCCAATCAAACAAATGAAGCTGAAATATTATGGTTTTTTGTTTGTTTTTATCAAGAAAATTCATCATTTGTTCATATCTGTGAGCTGCAAAACTCAGTGAAGCCTTGTTTTCAGTATCTGCTGTGACCTCAACTAAACGTTTATGAATGAATCCTCACATCAACTGCTGCTTCAGGTCCTTCCTCAACATTTCTACTGGATTAAGGTCAGGACTTTGACTTGGCCGTTCCTAAACATTCATCTTGTTCTTCTTTAACCGTTCTCTTGTAGAACCACTTGTGTTCTTGGTTCTCCTTGTCTTGTTGAATGACCCAGTTTCTCTTCACATTCAGCTCATGGACAGATGTCCTGACATTTTCTTTCAGAATTCATTGGTCCATCAATGATGTTCAAGAACGTCCTGGTCCAGATGCAGCAGAACAGGCCCAAACCAGGACATTAGCTTCACCAACATGTTTGATGGAGGGATGAGGTTCTGATGCTTCATCTCCAAACATGACGCCTTGATTTGACCCAGTTTCAAAGTGTAAACTGTCATAACTTTGGTTTTCTTCCATATAGTCGTCTGGACAAAAGGTGTGCAGTAAACATGAAGACAACCCAAGAGTTAAATCAAACTATTCTACTTTGGTCTCATGTGTCCACTAAACATTGTCCTAATAGTCTTCTGGCTTGTCCACCAGATCGTGATCAAACTGCAGAAAGGGCAGAAATGTTCTTTTTGGAGAACAGTGTCTTTATCCATCACTCCACGGTTACTGATGTTAAAGAAAGGCAACTGCAAATGTAACTTCATGGCAGCGCCTGCAATGAAACAATTCCCTTGAATGCTCAATTAAGTATTCTGATTAAAAACCATAATAGTTCCTGGTTTGACTCCTTTGCCTCCCTTTTTCCCTTCTGCTACAAAACGTTAAAGCACGAGTCAGAACATTAACCAGAACACCCTTGAACAGCTGCAGTAACACAAAGGTAACGCGTAAGTGGCTCCGACACAAAAGAAAAAAAACCCACCAAGGATGCCGCTCCGAGACATCAAGCCATAAAGCAGGACATTTAATCCTCTCACTGCTCCAAGTCAACGCTTTACTTCATTTACTTTACTCGTCCAGTAATGAGCTGTAATGGGCTTCTTTGCTGACATTCTCATTACATTATGCAAATAGCTTGTGGGACTGAATTACAGAGCATGCTTTGAAATAACCAGAAATAACCTCGGTTATTCAGCTCCACACACGACAGGAGGAAAATTTACAATACCCAGGATGAATATCCTGCCATAGCCTAATGTACACAGATCAGCCACAACATTATGACCACTGACAGGAGAAGTACATTTAAACCATCTTGTGACAATTCAATGTCAATTCTGCTGGGAAACTTCTGGACCTGACATTCATTCATTCATTGGTGTGGATGTTACTGTAGCACCCACCTAGACCAGACCAGGCACCCCCACCCCATAGCAATGACACTCCTTGATGGCAGCAGCCATCCCCAGCAGGATGCAGCCACAAAAACACTTTACAACATGAAGAACATCTCGAGGTGTTGACCTGGCCTTTAAATTCACTAGATCCCAAACTGATCAAGTATCTGTGGGATGATCCACAGAGGCCCCTCCCCTCAAAGACCCCCCACTAACAACATCCTGTAGCCAGACACCACAGGACACCCTCAGAAGCATAGACATATATACATAGACGCCGCATCGACTGTGCCTAAAGCGCTGCCATCTTGGTACAGGGCTAGCAGAGGCAGCGGTGCATGAACATACGAAGGAAAGAGGTACTCCTCAATCTCAAAGTAGAATTATTTGCTGAATTTTGGAGGGATTTCCAAACGTATTCATCTGTTAAAAACGTCACACGTGTAGCTATGATAAAAAATATGGTTTTACTACCCAAATACAAATTAATGTTATCAGCAGACTAGCTTCTGACAGAGGATTGTAAATAAAAGATGCCGGACTTCAACTGAGCGAGAAAGACAGCTCAGGCAGCAGAAGCCGCCAGATACCTGAAGTGGCTGATATCAGGAGGTCCTAGAAAGGTGGCAAACTCCGGGTCTGAAAATTTAAGCCCGTGAGGAAAACTCTGCGGTTCATAGAGAGACTGCAAATCTCCATAGACCCCCATACTGAAATGCCCAACTTTATGTTTACAGCCTGGTATAAAAAACGGTTTTAGTCCTTATTTCACTATTCATGACAACTGTACAGGTTCGTTCGTTCGTAAAATTCTGCATAATTAAGGGCGTTCCCGGTTTGAGTGACAGGTGACATATTGGAGTTGTCATTTGTTGCTAGTTGCTAGCTGCTAGCTTTGGTCTCTCTTGGCAATCATTATTTCAAGTTGTATAGCTTCGGGTGAACTTATCTTAAGAAATGTTAGTTGGGGTGCTTGTAAAGCCGTGTTAGCTGGCTGTTAGCACCTCGGATAGCAATTAGCCTAGCTCGGTAGCTTGTGCTAACACGGTAGCGGAGAGTTGGGTGGGCAGGTTTCAACACGATACCCGTGCTCTCTCTATATTTAGAGAATTTGAGCGTAGGCGGAGACAAGCACAACCAACATGGCAACTGACGGCTCCGCCCACTTTTGGGCTTCACATTTGAATTTCAGAATCCAATGGGTGACGTCACAATGGGTTTGTCCATAGTATAAACAGTTAATAGTCCTACCAGAGGCAGGATTCCTTCAAGCTCAGGCCCTCCAACCATCCAACTCCAAAAAACATTTGTCAATCAAAAAGTATTTTCCTTATTTTCCATAATGTCTGTTTGTGTTTTCTTCGTTTTATCTTAGCCCTAGCGTTTACAGTTGTACACTAAACAAGATGGAGTGATGCATTTCCAAACTGACGGCCTCTGGAGCACTTGTCAGGGGTGAAATAATTAGCCACTTCCATTTCCATCAATTCCAGCCTTCCAGCCTCTCAGCAAGAAAATTGACTGACTGATACAACGCACGCGACGCCTCACGCTCCTTTATCTTCATGATTGCGGAACAACAGTGACTCACTCCTCTGATTGATATTCATGGGCCACTGTGAGTTATTATGCGGCTCGCTCTGTACGGAATAGAAAGTGCGTCTTTGAAGCCCTTGCAAATTTGCAGTTGAAAGCCGCGTGTTTGACGAGTCCAGAGGTGCACAAATAAATCAGAGCCGCGGTCCCTGACCCGGCAACGTAGCATCGCCATGGAGACACCGGGTTACATCTCCTGCAGGGACACTGGCTTTGGCCTGAGAGACGTTTCTCTGGCTGTATCATCCTCCTCCACTGCTTTTAACTCGCCACTGGATGATTCTTAACATCTGCTGAGGTGTTTTATACACTGATCTGCCACAACATTATGACCGGAGAAGTAAATAACATTGATCATCTTGTGACAAGTCAATATTCTGCTGGGAAACCTTTGGACCTTGCATTTGTTCATTGGTGTGGATGTTACTTAGACATGTAGCACCCACCTAGAACAGACCAGGCACCCCCACCCCATAGCAATGACACTCCTTGATGGAAGCAACCATCCCCAGTCGACACAAAAACGCTTAAGGAACAACTCTAAAATCATGAAGAACATCTCAAGGTGTTGACCTGGCCTCCAAATTCACTAGATCCCAAACTGATCAAGTATCTGTGGGATGATCCACAGAGGCCCCTCCCTCAACCCATAGGACCCAAAGGCCCACCACAGGACACCCTCAGAAGGCCCATGTCCATTCTCTGATGAGTCACAACTGTTTTGGAGATCTACATGATATTAGGAAGGTGGTCATAATCTTATGCCTGATTGTTGTACATATATGTGCATTAATTGGTTGTTTCCATTTGTTTTACCTCCTACATTATTTAAAACGTCCTCTGCCGTGTGTTTCTTGACGACCCCGAGGAAGATGTTCCATTTACTACAACTGTTCCTGGACTCGTGACCTTCCTACAAATCTCAGATTTAAAGAAAAATGTCTGGTTTGTTTATTTCCTGCATGAATAAATTAATATTTTTTTCTAAAAATACGTGCAGTTTTATCCTCTTCGGTTCCAGCCACAACCGTTCTTTATTTGACCCATGAGAGTGCCAATTAAGACGAGCACAATTCCTCAAATACCGGAGAGGCCCTCACTGAGACAAGTCCTTTTTGTGGCCCAAACACTGCGAGGCCCCTCCGTGCTACACACAGCCTGCGGCATTGGATTAGTTGTGTTTGAATATACTTAAACAAAGGGACATTGTGAAGACAGTGGCAAAGGAGCATTTCTTATAAATAAAATAAAATAAAAAGAATATAAAACAATCAGAAATGTTTTATCAATTCCCACAGGGGGAGGGAAACTGGGTTTGTCACAGCTGCTCCAGTAAACCACAGGATAAAATCATAAAAACAGGATTATTAAAATAAAAGTTGGTCATGAAGTTGGAATAAAATATTTTATATTTTTACATGTTTTCATGAAATGATTGTGACAATTTAATTCATATAAATGGGAACGAAAAAAGGAATGGGTCTGAATTTTTATTCCAGATTAATGGGTAGCAGTGTATGAAAAAGGCAGAAATAAGACATAATATAATAAAGTAAAACGTACTTTATATATTACTGTAAGATATGCAGCTGTAAGAAACTGCTCTGTATTAGCATATGCTAATTCTGTACTTGTCGTTAGCATAATTGCGTAAGTCGTATTTTAGCGTTATCAGAAAACAAGAAAAAATTTGGTGTCGGATTTTAAGTCGTCCAATAAAATACATTTAAATTAAAAAAAATCTGGCGTTTTAGGGCAAATATTGTTGTGCAATTAAAATGCGATTAATCGAGAATAAATAATTACAAAGCCTTTAATAAATTAGATTAAAAAATTTTATTAGAATTTTTTTTTTTTTTAGAAAAAACAAAATTTTTAGCAAACACGTTGGTATTTTAAGGTATTTAATGTTTTGCTATGAGGCTAATGTTTTGCTATGAGGCTATGTTTTGCTATGGGGCTAATGTTTTGCTATGAAGCTAATGTTTTGCTATGAGGCTAATGTTTTGCTATGAAGCTAATGTTTTGCTATGAGGCTAATGTTTTGCTATGAGGCTAATGTTTTGCTATGAAGCTAATGTTTTGCTATGAGGCTAATGTATTTTTACTAGATTTTACTTCTTTTACTTGTAATCCTCAAGAGTGTTTTGTTCTTTTATGCGTTACTAAGCCACTGTGAGCAAGCAGTTTCCCTTGTGGATCAATAAAGTGTTTATCTAAGTTTTGTACATCGAGGGGGGTGGATTGTAAACTCAGAGTCACTTTGCGGGGGGGGGGGGGGGGGGGGGGTCTGAGCTGCAGCTGACACATAGCAGAGCAGGCCTGATTCACAGGCGAAGGTCGCGAGGTCGACGCATCAATAAAAGGAGCTGACTGAACTCTTATCTCATCCACGGGTGGGAACCCGAACACTCTTCACAGCCAGTCACGCTCAAAGTAAACCAGGTCATCTGCTCCGTCGAGCGCTGAACTGAACTGCAGCTTAACTTTGGTTTTACTGTTGACAGAGAATGTAATCAAGCTGTGGGGAAAAGTCACCGACTTTACTGTAACATTGGGATTTGTTTCAAAAAACAATTTGAACGATAAAAAGACTGAGGTCGTGCTGTTCGGGGCTAGTGATGCCTCTAAGGTCCATGATGAGCTTTGTCTTTAAATCATCATCTAAAGACAAAGCTTGATTAAGACTCGACAGCGATCTCAAACTCAATGCACAGGTTAAAGGGGAACAACCGGTTTGTACAACCTGGACCTTATTTCTAGCATAAAATACAATCGTTTACTCACCCATATAATTTTGGTGTCATTTGTAGTAACGACATTTTATAGTGGAAGTGAATGGGGCACCGAAACCGGAGCCTGTTGGGGCCCCGTCTTAAAGGGGAACTACAGTTTTTTACAACCTTATTTCTGGCATAAAATATGATAAAATACTCACCCATGTAACTTTGGTGTCATGTGGAGATCCAGTGGAGCGTTTCGTATATCCATATAGTGGGAGTGAATGGGGCACCGAAACACAGCCTCTAAATAACACATTATCTGCCATAAAACTCGTTCATTTCTGGATGATGTCATCTCTGAGCGCCATGCACATCCACAACGGTCGGCTTGTTTACCTGTAATTTGCTAACTGCTAGTTTTTTGCAACATGGCTAAATATTTTCTAAGATTCTGAGGTTGTGGACGACGACTTTGTTTAAGATGGACGTCCTTACCGTTTTGAGCCAGAGTATACGGATGAGGAGCTGGTTGAAAGGAGGATGTGGAGGCAGAGAGAGGAACAGCTAGCTAAAGAACAACAAACCGTTACACGTCCACAAATAGATAACAGGTAACTCTGGACTCAACGGGGAATAGCACTAGAGTATTATAACAAAATATTGGTGAAATGAACGAGTTTCATAGCAGATAATGTGTTATTTAGAGGCTGTGTTTGGGTGCCCCATTCAGTCCTACTATATGGATATATGCTGATCTAAATATTGTCCGAATGAGTCCATTGTTTCTACTGTTTTATGATTTAAGTCTTGTTTCTAATTCTTCTATGTGCTTTATATATGTCCTCATGTCTGTGCACAGCAGTTTGGTCACCTTTTTTAAAGCGCTCTATAAATGAAGATTGATTGACTGAAAAAGAAGACGAACCAACAGAAACAGCATTTCCATGGCTGTATCTGATTTCTCTTCTCCTGTGTGACTCAGATCCATTTATGTAACACCGTGTACAGGACAGGTCACAAAGAGTAAGCTGTAAACTACATATTCTAGCTTTAACCTAATGCTCTCTCTCTCTCTCTCTCTCTCTCTCTCTCTCTCTCTCTCTCTCTGAACATCCTGTTATAATTTATCTGCCATACAGTCCCTGCCTCTTTCCTGCACGATGCGTGCATTGGCTTGACCATGGCCTTAGAGGCACACAGTTGTTCTCAATAAACGGCTGACAATAAATTCAGTCCGAGCCAGATAAAACCATACACCGATCAGGCATAACATTATGACTAAATCCCTAATATTGTGCAAGTCTGCCTTGTGGTGACTCATCAGGGAATGGACATGGGACATTCTGAGGGTGTCCTGTGGTGTCTGGGAACAGGATGTCTCTGGCGTCACCACCTTGAGATGTTCTTCATGTTTTTTTGAGTTGTTCCTAAAGCGTTTGGCTGCTGCCATCAAGGAGTGTCATAGCTATGGGGTGGGGGTGCCTGGTCTGGTCTAGGTGGGTGCTACATGTCTAAGTAACATCCACACCAATGAATGAATGAATGCCAGGTCCAAAAGTTTCCCAGCAGAACATTTTATTGTCACAAGATGGTCCCTGTTATCGTTGGTCATAATGTTGTGGATGATTGGTGTCTAAGCCAATGGTTCATTGCTTGATCAATCAGGCCAACCAGTCTCAAACGTCTGTTTCTAGTTTGTCATTGAACCAATAAATATAAGATATAAGTGATGAACAGAGGGAAACTTTTTACTCCCTGGACGTTTGGTGAGTAGTGAACAAGAGAAAACCAAACCTGGAAGCCAACTTTGACCTCCTGTCCTCTGGTGTGAAGAGGTAGACGCTCCGCAGGGGAAAACAGAGACATTTGGACAATTTCATGTGTGTTCTGGCTCAGAGCCAGAGCGAAGCGGAACATTTGTTTGTGCCACGGCTAAAGTTTGGGCTGCGGCCCATTAGAGCGGAGCGCTCCGGAGTCTGACCATATATGATATAGTCTGAAGAAAAGTTTGGTAATTTGTATCTCTTGGCAGCTGCTCTACGGCCGTAAACAAGGCTGATGCAACGTCGATGGTTAGATGAGGTCAGCTGACCGCAGTCTAATGAGATCTGACCGTACAGCGCACCAACGGGACTCGATGAATGAAAAGAATGCTGATCTGATTGACGCCGTAAATCACGTCTGGACAATCAAGTACGGCGTATTAACGTTGCTACGGCCCGGCAGCATAAAGCGACGGAGTGGCAAAGAATAAGGGTTTGTTTAGTTACAAATGAAAACTGATTTTGCGATCTTCTCAGGTGTGGCTGGTCGAGGCCGTGAAGTACAAACCAAAAACCATTGCACTGCCGCTGCAAGGTTAGTGGATTTACAGATGGGCGTAACACCTCCCCCACCCAAGAGGACTCCCAGAGGATTCTGGGAAACAAACAAAGCCCCAATGTGATTGTGCCAGATCTTCCAAGATGTGCAAGAGTTGACACTAAATGTGTAGCATGACCACAAACTAAATGAATTAGCTGCAAAAGGTACTAACTTAAAGGGAAATTACATTTTTTTTACAACCTGGACCTTATTTCTGGCATAAAATATGATGGTTTACTCACCCATATAACTTTGGAGTCATCTGGATGATAGTCGCTTGATTTAAATCTGTGTATATCCATATAATGGGAGTGAATGGGGCACCGAAACACAGCCTCTAAATAACACATTATCTGCCATGAAACTCATTAATTTGTTATGATACACTAGTGCTATTCCCCGTTGAGTCCAGAGTTACCTGTTATCTATTCACGGACATGCAGTGGTTTGTTGTTTTTTAGCTAGCTGTTCCTCTCTATGTCTCCTCATCCTCCTTTCAACGAGCTCCTCATTCATATACTTTGGCTCAAAACGGTAAGAACGTCCATCATGAACAAAGTCGTCGACCACAACCTCAAAATTGGAAAAATATTCACCCATGTTGCAAAAAACTAGCTAGTAGCAAATTAGCACGGCGCTCAGAGATGACATCATTCAGGTCAGAGGTTAGTAGGTCAATCTACAGATGATGATAACAGGTAACTCTGGACTCAACGAGGAATAGCACTAGTGTATCATAACAAATTAATGAGTTTCATGGCAGATAATGTGTTATTTAGAGGCTGTGTTTCGGTGCCCCATTCACTCCCATTATATGGATATATGCAGATCTAAATATCGTCCATACTCCAAATGACACCAAAGTTATATGGGTGAGTAAAAGATTGTATTTTATGACAGAAATAAGGTCCAGGTTGTAAAAAAAACAGTAATTCCCTTTTAAATATAGCAAGGTTAGCGACAAGTAATCCTAATGAAGTGACCGGTTCTCACCACAGTAAAATAGTCACACAACTTACGAATTCGATGAAGCAAACACACAAGGGACCTAGTGGAAGTCAACAAGTGGAAATCAAAACCCACAATGAGTGTAAAACCAAAGACCAGTGCATCAGAGCTTCACGTTCTCAGCTGAGCTAGTCCAGTGCTTACCTGGTGAAGATCTAACTGACTAGACCCCAGACCTCAACTAGTCTTCGTTGGGGGTCGCCAGGGGGTAACTGCACAAAAACCAAATAAAGAACCAGGAGGCTTTCTGCACCAGGCAATGTCCCAAAACACGCAAATCTATCATCCTGCCATCAAGGAGTGTCATTGCTATGGGGTGGGGGTGCCTGGTCTGGTCTAGGTGGGTGCTACATGTCTAAGTAACATCCACATGAATGAATGAATGAATGAATGAATGAATGAATGAATGAATGGCAGGTTTCCAAGCAAAACAGTGAAACGTTGCAAAATGGTCAATGTCATTCTCCTGTCTGAGGTCATAATGTTGTGGCAGATCAGTGTATAGTCCTTTTTTGTCAACATAAAAGTTCAAATAGTCTATAAACCGACAGAAGACGGCGTTCAGAGTCAGTATTTATCAGAGGAACAGATTTTCTGTAACGTCAGCTAAATCTAAAATGAACTGGACCAGAGATGGGAACATTGGTTTTTTTTTTTTATTTTTTTTTTTCCACAGATAAAACTGTAAACAGGATGAGGAGTTAAATCGGGTGGTCGTTCACAGTCGACCCGAGACGCCACGAAAGCCGTCGCCATGACAACAGAGGCAGCACAGCGAGCGGAGATCAGCTGTATACAGTATATATATATATACAGTATATATATATATATATATATATATATATATATATATATATATATATATATATATATATATATATACTACACACAGGTCATTTCACAAGAGTAAAAAGAAAAAAATGAAAACGAAATAACGGCGCAGCCTCTATAGTTCACAGTAATCCCATGAAGCCTAATTAATAAATTAAAAACGGAGCAGATTTTCAACGTCTTGCATCAGGCAGTGAAGAGGGTTCAGCTGCAAGCAAATATGCATTTACCGTCCTCAGCTTGCGCCACATCCACTTCACACAGAGGAAACTGCAGATAGTTCAATACGTCAGCAAAGATAATGCTCGTACATCTGCAAAGGAAATCAACCGACCACTTTAGCACGTGATATTCCCTTTAAAACTGACTTTGTTTTCTGTCACTGTAAAGTGTATACTGCATGTTTGGTGTCAATTAAAGGAGATTCACTTATTTTCAGTCAGACGTGAGTCAGACCGATGTCGTCTGCTAACTTGGTGGTGAGTGAGCATATTAATTGTCTCTTGATTAGTGTAAGAGTCGGTTAAGTTTTGTTTATCTGCGGTCGAGTGAGTGGCTGCTGACTCTCGGGGATCCACGAGCAGCGGTTATGAGTCGGTTAAGTTTCATTTATCAACGTATTGTTTGCTGGTCACGTCTGCCCAGCTGACACGTGGACGTTGATTCAACGTTAGAATAACGTTGTACTCCAACGTTGGATTACCATTGGATTATGATATGGATTTGAAAATTGGGTTAACGTTAAAATTTTACGTTGGCTGGACGTCAGTCCTGAACGTTAAATAGACATTGGCTTTTGTACGTTGCTTTTACGTCAAACTTTTACGTTAAATAGACATAAGATGTTCTACGTAGGCTTGACGTTAAGCTTTTACGTAAAGTAGACATTAGATTTTGGTTATACGACCCAACGTTGGATAACCATTGGATTATGATATGGATTTGAAAATTGGGTTTACGTTAAAATTTAACATTGGCTGGACGTCATCCGTCAACGTTAAATAGACATTGGATTTTATACGTTGCTTTTACGTCAAACTTTTACGTTAAATAGACATAAGATGTTCTACGTAGGCTTGACGTTAACTTTTTACGTTAGATAGACATTGGATTTTGGTTATACTATAACGTTGGATTACCATTGGATTATGATATGGATTTGAAAATTGGGTTTACGTTAAAATTTAACGTTGGCTGGACGTCAGCCCTAAACGTCAAACAGACATTGGTTTTTGTACGTAGGTTTGGCGTCAACCTTTTACGTTAAACAGACATTGGATTTAAATTGTAATCCAACGTCTGATTACTGTTGGATTTTGATATTGATCTGGAAGTTAGAAATATTATTTTGACGTGAACCACCGACGCTAAATAGGCTACACATTGGATTTTAGACTCTAACTTTGAATGACATATCATATATAATCATACCTCATCCCAACGTTGACATTAGATTAACCTCCTGTGTTACAGAGATCTTGGATTATATTTGGACTATTATTACACATACAATTATCCAATTTCAAAGACTAGAAAACGATTTGAAAACAATAATTGCTCACCAACATTTATTGTAAAATACAAAAACAGCTGTTAGCGCATAAACAAAACTTCTTTAAAAAAAACTCTCTTTAAATAAATAAAAACAACTATGGAAACATTTTAAACAACAACATTCACAACTATATGGACAAATACTGCTACGTGGACCCCCCGTAACTCAGAGAAAGGAACGGAGGACTGAAATTTCTCACAGCTCTTAGTCGACATGAGGGTGAGGAGATAATGAGTGAAATTTGAATTCTCTCAATGGGAGAGCTCCTCACTCCCATCCACCTTCTTTCGGCCACCCTTTTGCCGATCAGGGGCAAATTTAAGGTGCTCCCCAATCAACCGACGAATGTTCATTTCCGAGTCGGGCGTGCTCTTCTGGACACTATCTGTAAGACATAAAGCAAGATTGGCTGTAGAAAGCAGTGAAAAAGCTCGGTTCACATCTGACTGTACTACTGTTGCGACTGACGCTGCTATATAAGCTACTTACTTTTCAAAACCAAGTGTAACTTTCTAAATTAGTGAGTTAAAAGTTGGGATTGAGGTTTGGTAATATTTTTCATCATCAACATTAGCTTTGGTTGCATTTGTTTATGTGCTGAAAGAGTGGCAGATCTGTTTCTGTTCAACTACTCATTGGAGCCTGCTGGTGCAGGAAACCACCATTACTGGCAAACAATCATCTTGTGTGAGCAAGCCGGTTCCGGTATCAATTTATAAGTCATTAGAGACATATTTGCATATTTTGTTTGATCATCATTATCATTAAAATTATTTAACATAGCTGTTAAGATGAGGTTCATAATTGAATTTGACAGTTTGATCATTCTATATTCATTGTGTTTATAGAGCTCGGGGAGAGGATAGCACACAGCCCCTACACTGACAGCGCCGCCATTTTGGCAGTAATCTGCAGATTTTTGTGGAGCAGATGCAGAGATTTCCCATACAGGTTTTACATGTCTAACTTTGTCAGCATGTTTGCAACACTGCTTTTACAACCACAGCTAACGTACCCAACATTTGAAAAATATCAGCATTAAAACAACACTGGCCGAAAATGGCCCTGGAGCTAAATCTCTCTCTCTCTTTTAAAAAAATAAAACTTGAACCATGCTTGTTTGTGGATATCTCACCAGAGGCCTGTACTGCGACGGAGGCTCAACATGGCCACTGGCCGGACATTGTGTTCACCTTCCAGCTCAACAAAACCTCAAGTCCCGGCCTGGGTTAACACGGCACTACGAAGCTGGTTATCAACTTGTTAAGTCTCTCAGCCTATCACTTCTGTAGTACAGGAGAGCCTGGCTTTAGACACAACATTCCTCAATAACCCACTAAACTGGCTTCGCAGTACAGGCCTCAGGACAGGTTCAGTGGCTAGAGTCCACCCCAGTTTTGTCTTACCTACACCATGCGCTGCTAACGTTAGCTGCGAAGCTAACATACCCAACGCTGCTGTTACGACCACCGCTAGCGTCCATTTGAAAAATATCAGCATTAAAACATAACTGGCCGAAAAGGCCTCTCGAGCTAAATCTCTATTCTCTTTAAATAAATAAAAAACTTAAACCATACTTATTTGGAGATATCTCACCACGACAGGTTCAGTAGAGTCCAACTCAGTTTCGTTTTACCTGCACCATACGCTGCTAACGTTAGCTGCGAAGCTAACAGGCCTAAACACGGCTTTTACATCCACAGCTAGCGTTCCTAACATTTGAAAAATATCAGCATTAAAACATCACTGGCCGAAAACAGCATCTGGAGCTAAGTCTTTCTGTCTTCTCTCTTTTAAAAAAAAATATAACTTGAACCATGCTTGTTTGAGGATATCTCACCTGGACAGGTTCAGTAGTCAAAGAATTTCTTCTTCTTCTCCTCCTCAGCAGAGCCGGTCTACTACCTATTTCAGGGAGCATTACCGCCACCTACTGAGCAGGATGTTGGACGACAGATAAGCCAGTGAGGAGGTTGTGTGCAGTGCAGACTGAGGGTGGCAGTTACAGTTTGTTTTTCAAAATAAATTTAATAAAAATGAACAAATAAATGAAATTACTACTTTACTACTCTACTATCTTCATCTCTGCTCTAGATGTTCTAAATCAAACAAGCACTCCCTTCTCCTCCCAGTTACTCCATTATTGCAGAGATTCTTCCATCTGCATGAGTGTCAGCCTGTATTGGAACTCCCAATATTTGTCACTATTCACACTTTTATTTTATTTGAGCATTTTTAGATTTTTTAAGCATTTAAGATAATTTTATACAAATTCCACTTTCATTGTCAAACTCCCAAACAAACTTCAACAATGAAAATGTTTTATTTATATTTGAAAAAGTTCTGTAAAATAATTGAAATACATTATGTGAGAAGGCCACATGTTTTTTTATTAACAAAAATATAACTCATATTATTATATCATAACTCATACTATAATAAGTATTTATATTATTATGTAGTAATATTTCCACCATGTGTAGATTACTGCACTCCTGATATTACATTCTGTAGGCTAATTCTTTCTTTCTAAACTGTATAGACTTACTGCTAATTTAGACTATTAGCTATTGTAGGCTATTTTATGACCATTGTAGGCCTACATGCTACGGATTCCAAACAAAATGTTGTTGCAATGACAATAAAGCTTCTTATATCACTGTTTTAAAAAACATTCTGAGTGACTGTATGGATTGTTTCAATGGCATCAAAGCAAAGAGTGCAATTTTCAACAACTCTTGAAGAAAAATCAAGGACCGTCTGAATTATTGCAACATTGTTGCTTGCCTACATAACATAAAAACAACTAAATAACAACGTTAGCTTAGAGTTGACAATGTTTGTATGTTGTTAATATAATGTTGAAAAAAAGTTGGGTTTTGGTTAAAACTGAATGTCAAAATTCTACGTAGATTGTACGTAAACTGATGAGGTTGAATAGATGTTGGATGTTGGTTGCATGCAAACATAACTTAAAGACAACTAAATAACAACGTTAGCCTAAAGTTAGATTCTGACAATGTTTTTATGTTGTCCATACAATGTTGCATTTACATTGGGCTTTGGTCCAAAGACCTACAACTGAATGTCAGAATTCTATGTAGCCTTTACGTAAACTAGTGAGGTTAAATAAACGTTGGATGTTGGTAGCTTGCCAACATAACTTAATAACAACTAAATAACAACGTTAGCTTGGAGTTAGATTTTGACATTGTTTGTATGTTGTCAATATAACGTTGAAAAAACATTGGGTTTTGGTTAAAAGTCCCACAACTGAATGTCAGAATTCTACGTATATTTTACGTAAAGAAGTGAGGTTGACTAGATGTTGGATGTTGGTTGCATGTCAACATAACTTGAAACCAACTAAATAACAACGTCAGCTTGGAGTTAGATTTTGATGTTGTTTCTATGTTGTCAATATGACGTTAAACAAACGTTGGTCTTTGGTCAAAAGACCTACAACCGAATATCAGAATTCTACGTAGATTTTACGTAAAGAAGTGAGGTTGACTAGACGTTGGATGTTGGTTGCTTGCAAATATAACTTAAAACCAACTAAATAACAACGTCAGTCTGGAGTTAGATGTTGATGTTGTTTCTATGTTGTCAATATAACATTGAAAAAATGTTGGTCTTTGGTCAAAGACCTACAACCGAATGTCAGAATTCTACGTAGATTTTACGTAAAGAATTGAGGTTGACTAGACGTTGGATGTTGGTTACTTGCCAACATAACTTAAAACCAACTAAATAACAACGTCAGTCTGGAGTTAGATTTTGATGTTGTTTCTATGTTGTCAATATGACGTTAAACCAACGTTGGTCTTTGGTTAAAAGACCTACAACCGAATGTCAGAATTCTATGTAGATTTTACGTAAAGAATTGAGGTTGACTAGACGTTGGATGTTGGTTGCTTGCCAACATAACTTAAAACCAACTAAATAACAACGTCAGTTTGACGTTGTTTCTTTTATGTTGAAATGACGTCAGCTTTAGACGTTATGTCAACGTTAACTTTTAGTTGGTTACCGTTGCCAACTATATCCAACCAAGGACCAACGTTAATCCAACGTCCTGTGTCAGCTGGGTGGTAGTACGTTTTGTTTCTTTGATTGAGATGTAAGATGTTTGAATGGAGACGTTTATTGAAACGTGGTAGGACTCAACTGAGCCGCTTAAATAGACTCTAGATTCATGATTCATGAATTGTCTTTGATGGACGGTTGTATGGGAAATATTCGGGTTAACGGGACCAACATGGAGGAAAGGTTAATTGAGGAGGTTCAGAGATACAAACAATTGTACGACTTTTTGGCAAAATTGTTGAAAGTGAAGCAGGAAGTAGAAACAAAAATGAACCCGAATGGCAAAAAAAAAAGACACAGCGCGAACTAGTGTTTGGGAGGAGTTATTACCAGACGAGCGAGACTGACGAGCAAACAAACACCAACGTTTAGGCTACTATAAATACTTTAAATGAGCCTTAAGTCTCTGAGTTTAATGCAGTGGTTTGGGTTGTGACCCCATTTTCACATCACAAATATCTGGTGACGCCAGAGACATTTTTTTTTTAAGAAGCAAAACTTAACCAACTGATAAATGACAATCACAGCTGTAATAATCCGTTCTTTGGTGTTTACGTCACAGTGAACGTACTGGGACCACTTTCTTTCACAGTCGGGCCATTTTGGGTCAACTTCACAAAATGTGTTAAAAGGTAAAAAATGATAAATTGACATGTCATTCTTATATAGCCTGCATGTCATTTAAGGTCAATCAATTGAGATAATATTTTATTTAATATTTCAAACAATTGAAAACCTGCCGTTCACGTTTCGCCATTTCAGGCGACCCCACTTGAATTCCAGACGGCCCCACGTGGGGTCTCGACCCCGAGGTTGAACAACACCGGTTCAATGTGCATACCGCACGAAACTCCACACTTTCTGCCCAAAAATGTGTCTTCTTGTGTAACATCCATCACGTTGTTTATTTTCACCTAGCACAGCTCGGTGAACGCTGCCTCTGACAGAAGACGTGAGGAAGTATGTGCGAGTCTTTGTGGCAAAACTGCCAACTCTGAGGAATTACCACCACCACCACCACCACCACCACCACCCCACCCTTCAGCCACAGAACACGACCACGGTTAAGCTCAGCCAGCAGCCCGACACCAGCTAATCCAACCAGGATGCGGCTCCAGAGGCTGTAACGGGAACGCGGCCGGTTGAAGCCGTGGCGATGGGAGTCCTGGAGGAATGCCGGCTTCGGCTGTGGGAGAACTCCGGGGGATGTTTACCATCAAGAACCCCAGGGAGGTCCGCTAATTAAATCCCGCTCTAAATTAGCCAATCTGGGGTTAGCTCCGCGCCGCCTCTTCGCCCGCAAACGACATCCTCTCGCATTGTTTCTGGGCGACGCTGTGACGCTGCGAAGGTGTATACGAGCCGTAATGACAGAGGCCGTCATGACTCACAGCCGCTGATCGTTCTGCTTTAAACAACCAGGCCATGAGGAAACCATTAACTCATGTGGGTAAGAAGCTGGTGAGAACAAGAGTCCACCTCCCCCCCCCTTCCCCCATGTCTTCCTTTTTCAATTAAACCTTCACTGGGGGGAAGAAGTTTGGCTTCTAAAGCTCTAAGACGTACGAATACCACACATTTCTGTACATATATTCGTCCGAGCAGACTGACTCGCAACAATGAAAGCTGCGTGGATGACTTAGAGCGAATCTCAGGCCCTGTGTCTTCGTGTCAGGGTGAGGTTTGCAAATCAAAACATTTGTAGCTGTGCATGTATGTAGCTTCAAATACCACAGGGTCATGACTGCGATTCTCACGCTCCGACTGAGCCTTCCCCAAAATACGACAGGAAGTGGAGGGAGGCGGGGGGTCGGGGCGTGACGAGAGGGGTCAGGCAGAAGGAGGCAGAGGAGAGTGAGTCACGAGAATAAGGATGATTTGATAGGACATAGTATTCTAGGTCCGGTGTATTATATATTAGCGGAGCTGCGTTTTCTCACCGCTGGCGTATTTTTAACTTCTCCTCCGGCTCCAGCTTGTTTGCATCCGCGGTTTTCCATAAATACCGCCGATGATAACGCCTCAAATGAAAACTTTTAGGCCTTCGGAAAAATATGTCATGTCTGCGTCGGCGCGGGGCCTGCCAAGTTAAACAGCAGCCGCTGCTCGTAATGAAAAAGACAAAGCACACCTGGCAGCTGGTACGCGTCACGCAAGCAGAGTGAAACGGTAAAAAATGCAATTATTAAACAAAGCCGTGGCACGTATTAAATAGGTTAACTGTCCAGTATATGGGGGAATTGTCTGCCTCTGGGCTTGCTTTTATGAATTATGTCCATGTGGGACAGCGCAGTAGAACCAGGGGTGTCAAATATATATATACGGCCCACCAGAGGATCCAGTCTGGCCCTAGAGATGAATTTGCAAAGTGTGAAAACGACATAGAAGATCTTAAAGGGGAACTTTTTTTTTTTTTTTTTTTTTTTTTTTTTACAACCTGGACCTTATTTCTGGCATAAAATACGGTCGTTTACTCACCCATATAACTTTGGTGTCATTTGGAGTCGTTATATAATGGGAGTGAATGGGGCACCCAAACAAAGCCTCTAAATAACACATTATCTGCAACGAAACTCGTTCATTTCACCAATATTTTGTTATGATACTCTAGTGCTATTCCTCGTTGAGTCCAGAGTTACCTGTTATCATCATCAGGGGTCTGTAGATTGACCTACTAACCTCTGACCTGGATGATGTCATCTCTGAGCACCGCATGCACCCATGATGATTAGCTTATTTACCTGTAATTTGCTACTAGCTACTTTTTTGTAACATGGCTGAATATTTTTCCAATTCTGCGGTTGTGGATTATGACTTTGTTCATGATGGACGTTCTTACTGTTTTGAGCCAGAGTATACGGATGAGGAGCTCATTGAAAGGAGGATGAGGAGGCAGAGAGAGGAACAGCTAGCTAAAGAACAACAAACCGCTGCATGTCCGCAAATAGATAGCAGGTAACAGGGACTCAACGGGGAATAGCACTAGTGTATCATAACAAAAGTTTCGTGGCAGATAATGTTTTATTTAGAGGCTGCGTTCGGTGCCCCATTCACTCCCACTATATGGATATATGCAGATATATATGGATATAACACTTGTATTTTATGCCAAAAATAAGGTCCAGGTTGTAAAAAGCGGTAGTTCCCCTTTAACTGAGCTCCATAGGATGTCCAGTGAGTTGGAAATCTTTTTGCAGTTTGTAAAATTGACACGAGAGATGTGTTATTTAGAGGCTGCGTTTCGGTGCCCCATTCACTCCCACTATGTGGATATACACAGATCTAAATATCTTCCGACTGAGTCCAAATGACACCAAAGTTATATGAGTGAGTAAACAATCGTATTTTATGCCAGAAATAAGGTACAGGTTGTAAAAAAAATTGCAGTTTTTATATTAAAGGTTCCTCATTTGTTCACCACAGGTTGCGTTGTTTTAGTCAGAGTTGCGGATAAAACATGACAGTGAGACACAGAACAGCACTTCTTTAAAAATATGTTTTTCGTGAAAGGATAGTTCTTTAAATATAAACATTTCCATGTTGTTCTGATTCTTCTTTGCACTAAAACTAAAGGAAAACATCCGGCGTTGTCGTTATTTATAGATTGTTATGTTACTGGTCCGACACAGCTTTAGATCAAACTATGTGGTCCCTGAACTAAAATGACTACTTCACTGACCAGATCAAACAATACCCCAGCTGTTATCATCATTGGACAGGTCTCCAGTCCATCACAGGGCTAACATAAAGAGACACATCTACAACCAATTTAGACTCACCAATGAACCTAACCAGCATGTCTTTGTACGGTGGGAGGAAGCTATACATATATTCAAGTGTTCGATTTATTGTATTTGTGCCTATGTACGTATTTCAGTCCTGGACTCGTAAATGTTCTTCCTAGTAATGTATTCTTACCTCGGCCTGTTATGATTGACGAGTGGTACTTCATTGACACTAGGATTTCGGCAGCTTGTTGAGCCGAGCGCTGCATTTGATTGTATGTTATTCATGTCCGTGCTCCTGCATCCGAACTACTGCACCATAGCACTTATCTGTCCTATGTGTGAAGTGGATATTTGCTTCTAGTGTATGTTATGCGCAACTGAGCGACTGCAATCAAGCAAATTCCCTTTAGGATCAGTTACGTCAGCCTAAATTTAGAGTTCAACAAGACATAAACGCCGTAACTGACGTACAAATGTTCGTATCTTTGAACCTCCGATGTGTTCCACCTTTACTGATCCAAAACTAACAATTAGAATAATGGCGGAGATGGAGAAGCTGCCGGAAATTAGAGGTGTGCGATACTGCTAGATTTGGTATCGATCCGATACCAAGTAAATACAGGGCTAGTATCGCCGATACTGATACCGATATCGATATCGATACTTTTTAATAGTTACGGTGGATGCATCATCAGTCTGAATAAAGTCTAAATCATTTAATTTTCATCACATTTAAGTGTTTTTGTGATTTGCCTATTATTAAGTAGAAAATACTTTATTATCACAATAAACGTTATTTTTTTGAGTGTTCAGAAACTACAATACAATTATAAAACTAAATCTCTCCCTTCATTGCACTTCTTTCTGGATTTGGATGTACAAAATTATCACTCAAATGTTATAAATAACGTAAGGAAGTGTTTATGAACGCTGGTACCAACGCTGGTGTCGATATTATCGATATTTGGATCGATCCGCCCACCACTACCGGAAATACTAAAGAGGAAACACGCTACTACCAAACGGACCAATCACAGCTCTTGTGGTCAGTCTACAGCATATGTGTCAAACATAAGGCCCGGGGTCCAAAACCAGCCCGCCTGAGGGTCTAATATGGCCCGTGGGATGAATTTGCGAAGTGGCAAAATTACATTGAAGACATTAATTGTAAGTTTTCCAATAAAAGTAGCTGCTATTCCAAGGTTTCACACATGGTGGGATTTAGGCAAACATTTGGAGATTATAGGTTAATACGCTATCGTATCGTATCGGCCCCCCTGGACATCAAACTGGGCTGCATGTGGCCCCTGAACTAAAATGAGTTTGACACCCCTGGTCTACAGCGTTAGGGGTCTACGTAGGGTCTGGGCTGTTGCTGTAGCTACAACGTCAAATTGACGCAGAAGCCTAAACCACTTATTAGTCTCCATTCTGCTCATTTCCATCCTGCCAGGTGCTACTGATGCCTCCTCTCATCTCCAGAAATGAAACCCCTAAAAAGGTTTTAGGACTGAGCAGTATTACGATACAGTAGCCCATATTAAACATCAATACATTTACCCAATCAGGTCTCAAATTAACTGTGAGTTAATGGTTCAATTGGTTTTCCAAACATCTCTAAGTCATCCGTCTCCAAAGCTGAACCAAACGACTGACTGCCGCATCGAAACCACCGGTGGGATCGAGCATCAGAGGCCGAGCTGTGGCTCTATTCATAGCGTCTGCTAGAAGTCACTGCACCGCCGCCTTAAATGGGAAAAATCTGATTAAATATTCATTCCCGGCGCCTCTAATCCACTCCAGGACACACATGTGTCACCGCAGAGGAAATATGCCGGATATTTCACTTTCATGAACTCTCGAGATGCTGAGGGGACGCGTTTTCGTCGCTCCTCTGCTGCATTTCTCATCCTCACGGAGGAGGAGGAGGAGGAGAAGGAGGAGGAGGAGGGAGGCCGTGGGTCTGAGAAGATTGCTTTATGGGAGAGCGAGAAGAGATCTGGAGAATGACAAAGTGGAGGAGGCAAAGGGGCGTTCTGTTCGAGGAGCTGCTCCCCGGGCCACTTTAGGGTAAAAAACACTGGCGACTCCTCGGGAGCCCCGGCAGTCGCGTCTACGCTCTATAAATAGCCGCCGACACTCTGGCCGAGTGGGAACGAGCTGTAACAGTCAACAAAGATCAGAGAGAGGAATGGAAATCACGAAACGGCATCAACAAGAACCAGAGCGACTCTCTCTGAGGACCAGTGATTGGTTTGAGTCGTCCACGTTAAAATGAGTCGCCTTGAGTCAGTGATGGAAAAAACGGTTTAATTTGATTTTAGAAACCAGCATTTAATTCATAATAATGTCCAGTTTAACCATTATGGAGCGTTGGTTAAAGGCTTAATGCCGTTTTTACAAACTGAGTCGTCGTCAACGCCAACAATCTGCCTGATGATGTGACTCAGTCTAGCAAGGATCCTTAAATCCCTGTCGCATGTTCCAGTCTTTGCAATAATATTTAGTCATGAATCACATCAAACAGCAGAATCTAGCGCGCCAAGGAAGCTCCGTAGACGCTGACGTCTGAAGGTTGGAGACGGTCACTGCCAACTTTTCTACCAGTGATTCCCCGGAGGGTTTCTAGCCTTTTTGTTTTTTGGAAGGAGCTTGTCAACATTCATTCATTCATTCATTTTCTGCAAACGGTCACTGGGGGAAGAGGCTGGAGCCCGTCCCAGCTGTCATTGGGACGAGAGGCTGGCGGTACGCCCTGGAGAGGACGCTCACACCTGCGGCCAGTTTAGAATCGCCAATGAACCTAACCAGCATGTCTCTGGACGGTGGGAGGAGGTGGTTTTTCTTTAGTGCTACGTCTTTAAATGCACCATTCTGAGGCCTCGTCCACACGTACATAAACCATCTCTTCCTCCTCCGTTTTCTCTGGCATCGTTTCAAGAATATCTGCATCCACACGGATCCGTCTCAACACCGCTCAAAACGCTACTTCATACTCCAGGCCTATAGGTGCCGCTGTTTCAGTTTCAGAAATTCACCAAAAAACGGAGAGGAAGAGGCGGAGCATGCGCATAAAGCTTGAGCGCTGTTTACAAATCGGCTTTAGAAGAAACCAAACTCAAGGAGAAATGATATTTAGCCCTAGTAACCATAATAGGCTCAATATCTTCTCCAGCTGGAGCACGAGCATGTAGTCCACCATTGTTGTTGATGTTGTTATGAGACGTCTCACGGGATATAAGAGGTGGAAGGCTGTGAGGATGGCATCATTGTATGCAAATTTCTCCGGCTTCGCCGTCCACACAAATACACAACGGCTGCGTTTTTGAATTTTTTCACCCTGGGACCAGGTTTCAAAAACGTGCGTTTTAAGGCGTTTACAGGATTTGTGTGGACGATCGGCCAAAACGATACAAAATCTGCATTTAAACCAAAAAGCAGCTCCGTGTGGACGGCCCCTAAAACAGCTTTAACAACCTCAATATGAGACAATTATGGGAAATGGGATGTGGTGGATGGATGTGGCTCAGCTTTAATAGAGATACTCCAAGGTTTGTAAAGTCTTCTGTCTTGGCTTTGAGTGGCACCAATGGACGTTGGTACCTTTTTTTTTTTTTTAAAGAAAAACGTGGACCTTATTTCTGGCATAAAATAACTCCAGGAGGTGACTCTGGACTCAAAAGGGAATAGCACTAGAGTATCATAACAAAATATTGATGAAAAGAAAGAGTTTTGCAGCAGATAATGTGTTATTCAGAGGCTGTGTTTCGGTGCCCCATTCACTCCCACTATATCGGTGGTTCCCAAATTTTCTCTGCTGGGACCCCCTTTGGTACATAAGAAAATTTTCACAAGCCCCCAAAAAATGTTTTTATTCCACACATTGTAAACTTCAACCTTTTGTGAACAAGTAAAAGTAAACTTTACTGTGTAATTATGTTCAGTGTAACAGGTTTGCGTTTACGTGGGTCAGCCCATCAGAAACTTGTCCATCTCATCACTAGCACTGTCATTCATTGATTCATTCATTCCATATAGAGGGTAACACGGGCAGACCTGCAGAAGTCTCAAAAAATTGTCACCCTCTAATTCCATCCGCGTCCTGTGACCCCCTTAGGGGTCACGGCCCCACTTTGGGAACCACTGCAGTATATGGACATAAATATGTCCTGAATGACATAAAAGTTATATGGGTGAGTAAACTACCGTATTTTACACTAGAAAAAAGGTCCAGGTTGTAAAAAACAGTAGTTCCCCTTTAAGTGTCTCAACTCGACAAAAGAACATGAAGAACATCTCAAGGTGTTGACCTGGCCTCCAAATTCACTACATCCCAAACTGATCAAGTATCTGTGGGATGATCCACAGAGGCCCCTCCCCCTCAGTTCATAGGACCAACACCACAGGACACCCTCAGAAGACCCACGTCCACTCACTGATGAGTCACAGCTGATTTTTTAGAGACCTACACAACATTAGGAAGGTCTATGAAACTTCTTTTGTAGATTTAACGTCAGGAGATCTTAGAAAGGTGACGCTCTGAGTAGGACGTGTTTTTCTTTTTCTGCTAGCACTGTGATGAAGTAAAGGTTAGACGCTCTTTTTCTGGAACCACTGGGTCTAAAAATGCACCGTAGAAGCTAATATCATTTAAAACAGGACTTTTGAGGACCATGTTTCGCTTTCAGGAGGCAGACGTCGCCGAGGATGACGTTCATCCCCAGGGCGGTCCATCTTTTTAAAAAAAACGCACCAATGCACAAAACACTTTAGAAATTATTTGGGAATGTTCAGCTACTTTATGCGACTTTTAAATTGCCTCTTGGGGACAAATAAAGCGATTTCAGTTGAATAATTTAAAACCACAACTCGTACTTTTGACTCACTAGCCTAAAGCCATGGCTTCCTGTGAACTCGCTTCCTCTCTGCAGTAGAAGTTTGCACAGTCTGAGATATTCAGGCATTTAAAAGCAGCACAGCATCGGACGTGTGAAAAATGTGCTCCAAATGTGCAACTGAATAATAACTTAATAATACCAATAAATGGTCAGGACGTAGTACGTGGTATGTCATGTGAAAAATTGCAAAAAAAGTAAATTTCACAAACTGCAAAAAGATTTCCAACTCACTGGACATGGAACTCAGTTAAAGGGGAACTACCGGTTTTTACAACCTGTACCTTATTTCTGGCATATAATACAATTGTTATATCCATATATATCCGCATATATCCATATAATGGGAGTGAATGGGGCACCGAACGCAGCCTCTAAATAACGCATTATCTCCCATGAAACTCGTTCATTTCACCAATATTTTGTTATGATACACTAGTGCTATTCCCCGATGAGTCCAGCGTTACCTGTTATCATCATCTGTAGATTGACCTACTAACCTCTGACCTGGATGATGTCATCTCTGAGCGACGCTCGGCTTGTTTACCTGTAATTTTCCATATATACCATTTATTTATTTATTTATTTTTTGATAACTGTGGACTCAACGGGGAATAGCACTAGCGTATCATAAAAAAATACTAAAATTAACGAGTTTCACAGCAGATAATGTGTTATTTAGAAGCTGCGTTCCGGTGCCCCATTCACTCCCACTAAATATCTAAATGTCTCCTGAAGGACTTAAAAATGACACCAAAGTTATTTTTGTGAGTAAGCGATCCAAGAAACTGAAGTACTTATTTAAATCTGCCCAGAGCTGGTCATCACAAACTGAGCGATCGAGGCAAGAAGACGACTGGTTCCACCGGCCAAGGTGTCGTCCTTTTCGTAGTCTTTCCCGTTCCCCTTCTCTGGTGGGGATACACGTGAACAGGGAGGTTACATCATAGGGTACGATGGTTTCTTCTGGACCCAGGGTGACGACGAAGTCCCTGGGGTTTTCAGTGTGGTGAGTAGGGTCGCCCACCAATGGGAGGTATTTTGTGTAGTCCATAAATGCAAGGGTTGGCTTCCCCCATTGTCTGTCTCTCTGTGTTAGCCCTGACATAGACTGACTTTACATGGTCTTTAGTATTCCATTTTTATCCCGAATTCAGAAATCGGCCTATGCCCATTTCCCAGTTTCAAGAAATTCCGGCTTTGCTACCTGGAGTACTCCGCTAGAAGCCGGGATACTGGAGCATGTATACACCTTATCCTGATTTCTGACGGCTGCCCACTGTCTGCGCAGGTAGATATACAAACAACATGACGCCAACGAGAACTTCTCACTTTTGAAGTGAAGAAGAGACAGAATTATCCCTTAAAGTAATGAAAGAACTAAACATAACGACGTGTTTAGATGCAGAAAACACCAGAAATGCCAACATATTCAAGTCTGTTGCGGAAAAGCTATCCGTTGTAAACAAAAGACGTAAAACATGCATGCGCAGATAGGATGCAGTGATCGGAAAACGGGTTACTGGTGTTTATCATGTATACGGGGATATGAATAACCAGGTTTCTCTGTGTTCCATGTAAACACCATATCCTGGATAAGCCTCAAAGCCGGGATACTAAAGACCATGTCAACGCAGTCATAGACTGGAGACCTGTCTAGGGTGGGTGTCCACCGCCGCTCGCCCCAGTAACAGCTGGGATAGACTCCAGCCTCCCGCCCCCCTGAATCTGAACAACAAAAGCTGAAAAAATGAATGAACGAACAATGACTTCAAACAAGGTGAAGGTTCAGGAGGGACCAAGTCAAAGTCCAGACCTGTGTCCAATCAAGAATTAGTGGCTGGACTAGAAAAGAAGCTGTTGACACCCTGATCCCCAGGAAACCTGACAGAGCTTGAACTGTTTCGCAAAGAAGGAATAACGGGGGGGGGGGGTCACTTCAGTTTGTGTCCAGTTACGTCAAAGGGATCCAAAGGTGCATCTACTGAAGACTGACCTGAACGGGGTGAACCCTTTACTTTAAGAGATTTTTAAATAATTGACAATAATTTGCAAAAAAAATGTTTAAAGTTGAATATTTCTTGTATTCTGTGCAGATTTTTGTCAACAAAAAACATCTAAGGGGGGGAGGGGTGGATACTCTATGTTGCTGGGATAGGGTGAAGGGCTAGGGTTAGTCTTTCCAGTCTTTCCAGTCTTTCCAGTCTTCGTCTTCCAAACAAATGTTCTCAAACTGCTTTCTTTCCTCCACCCGTAACCTCTCTGACTCTGAACCAGACCCGTAGCGACGAGCTCGGCATTCCTTCGCCATATTTCATCCTCACATAACAAAGGTCGTGTGAATCCTGCATACCTTCCACTAACCAACTCATGACATGTGTGTGACCTGGGAGATGGATGTCACCTTTTTTTTCTCTAACGTACATTCCTCCTCAGGCTCAACACTGGAAAAAAAAACATTATTAGGAGCTGAAGTGTATTGCCTTGGCGTTGCCGTGTAGCGTGTCCCAGGAGTTATCAGCTGATAGAATAACAGGCTGCCAGAGCAGAGCAGAGCTGGGAGATTGCGTTGGTATGTGGCCACAGAAAAGACGTCTACACGCCGGCCTGATGAGTGTGTATTTGTGTCGAGGGCAGAGGTTTCCCTGGACGGGTGGTAGACGGAGGGTAGACGGAGGGGGGGGGTTTAACCAAACAGCGCTGATAACCTGCTGAGAGGCCGCTATCGACGCTGGAGATGAAAGATGAAAGATGAAAGTGGCACCGAGCCTGAGAGAGACATGTGTCCATGTGTCCAGACGGCTGGGACACTTCATTACAAAGAAAGAAAAACAAAACCGCACGGGGCGGAGGCTCAGAGATGAGATGGGACGCCGATGTTTTATTGAACGTGAACTTTCTCTGAAGACCAAGAAATTTATGATTTTAATAAGCAACGTGAATATGTTGTTAACTTTTAAGTCTCCGCCCACTGACTTGTTACTATCGTATATTATTTCTTTATACAGTATTACAAATTTAAAAACCTTGAACTTACATTGTACATACATTAAAGTACATTCATTTCTCAAAAATCTTGTATACTTGCATAAATATATTTTATCTATATTTTTGTATATCTTTTCTTTACTTTTATATTTTATATATTTCTAGGGTTAGGGTATATTTAGGGTATATATTCTATATATTTTGTATAACTTATATATTCTCTCTCTAGCCATATATATCTTTTTATTTATTTTTATATATATACAGTATCTGTATAAATGAATTGTTATATACTTCTAAATTGTATATATACATGTTGTATTTTTCCTGCATATTCTTTATTTTTTAATATATACGTGTATAGTTTTTATATACTTTTCTATTTTATATATTACTCTCATTTTATATACTTTTCTATTTTTTATGATTTTTTTCTGTGAATATTTGTATATTTTTGCATATTTTCATGTATACTTCTATATATTTTATATATCTTATATAGTCTTCTATATTTTAAATAGATTTTTATATATACTTGTCTATATTGTTGTTTTACTTTGGTTTTTATTGTGTATGTTTTTTTCTATATATTTTTTTTAATATAAACTTGTAAGAACGTATTGTTATAAACTTTTGTATATTTCATATACTTGTCTATATTTTTATGCACTTATGTACATCTCATACTTTATTTATACTTTCTTTCTATATGCACACGAACATTTCGTATTCGTGTAAAGACGCAGAGACTGATCAGGCCTAACATCCGTGGGACAGCGACAAAAGCAGAGACGTGGATAAAATTACAATCTTTATTTACAAATAGATATTTCTCAGTGATTTCAAACATCCTGTAAAAGACGGTCATACTAAAACATGGTCGTGTCGTCGCTACCTCGACCTGCACAGGTGACACAGTGGGCACATAAAATACATGCACGTAATCTGTACATTCTGTTCCTGTCACCAAAATATATCTGATTAGAAAATAGAGCGCTCAGTATAAACATCTGTCTCCGCCGGCCGCCTCATGTCTTCATGAGTTCTGTAAATGTACGTCTGGGTTGTCCCCCCTCCCTCCCTCCCTCCGGGTGTTTTTATACGAAAATAACAAGAGACGCTCAAACTTTTGCAAAAATAGACTCTGCAGTCTCTGTCAGCGCTGCTCTCTGCATATTATTAGACCAGTGCAGGTTTCGCATCTTCAGCAGCAAAAACCCGCGAGGGAGGCTTGATTAGGAACTGGTTTTCAGCCTGATCGTCTCCTACGATGAGGTCAGGTCGGTGGCAGGGAACTGAAAATCAAAAAAAAACTTAACGTGTGCCTCTTGTCGCATGGTGGAGAACCGGTTATTACCGCGCACAACTTTGCCTTAGACGTGGGGTTTCATCTTTTTCTCTTTTTGTTGTTACTCTCGTTATAAATTCTGCAGAAGTCGCAAATGTCAGCATCTAATGTCGTGCAGTGGCATTATCAAAGAAGGTGACACTTGAGTTTTAGCTTTGAGGTGCTGTGCTGACACAACGATAAGCTGACAGGTGTGTTGGGACAAAGGATCTGCTCTGTAACAGACAATTAAATCTACTCAGATAGACAGGAGGGCTCAGACGTCGCCCGCTAACGGCTAACAGCTAACGGCTAATGGTCAATGGCAACGCTTTGGCAAAACGTGACAGCGGAGCGGGGTTTTAAATGACAGGAAGTAATTTCAAAACTGGTTCAAATACTAAACAAGAGTAAGGAGAAGGAACTAAATGTAAAAATCTACACCGTTAAGACAATGATGTCGTCTAGTTTGGCAATTTTTGTACAGCGTCCTTACACGACAATACAAATATACATCCGGAAAACAAATAAAATAAATTTACTGCCTAGACCGGTAGCCAGTAAATAAAATAAAAAAAATCCAACGGCATCATCCGGGCCAGCACGCGGCATCGATTTGGAAGTTGGCGCCTCGTTAGTTTTAAATCGGGGGTGTCAAACGTAGCGGGGCCCGCCAGAGGGTCCAACCCGGGACCCAGTGGGATGAATTTACAAAAGAAGAAGAAGAAGAAGAAGAAGAAGAAGAAGAAGAAGAAGAGTAGAAAAATGAAGGGAGGATAAGAAGAAGTGCAAAAATGACATTACTGACATTTTTCAATAAAATCTGCACCAATTCCCAATTTGTCCACTAGGGGTCACCACAGTTCAACAACTGAGACCCAGAACTAAACAGTAGGTGGCAGCACTGTGCAGAATTTCTTTTACAACCTGGACCTTATTTCTGTATTTTAGTGTAATTTGTAGTCGTTTGGACGATATTTAGATCTGCGTATATCAATATAATGGGAGTGAATGGGGCACCGAAACACAGCCTCTAAATAACACATTAACTGCCGCAAAACATTCATTTCACCAATATTTTGTTATGATACACTAGTGGTATTCAGTGTATCATAAGAAAATACTGGTAAAAGGAACAAATTTCGTTGCAGTGGCTGTGTTTCGGTGCCCCATTCACTCCCATTATATGAATATACGTGGATCTAAATATCGTCCAAACGACTCCAAAGTTATATGGGTGAGTAAACGATCGTATTTTATGCCAGAAATAAGGTCCAGGTTGTTAATTTTCTTCTCTGCTCTAAAACAGAAGGCAAACATCAGGAGTCGTTGCTATTTACAGCTTTTTTTATCGTCACTGGTCCGGCCCCCCGACCTAAAATGAGTTTGACACCCGTCCGATTTAAACGAAAGCCGCTCCCAAACTTCCTCAATGAGGTATTTAGGTGTTCAGATACAGACTAGACAAACTAAACACACAGAAGTGTTACAACAGCTGCTTCTATTTGTTTCTAATGATTGTGTTCGGGTCATGGTTGTTAGTATTTTTTTTAAAGGTTTAGTTCAGATTTTTATCATCTAGTACCTAACACGCTTACAGCTCCTCAGATGAAGGTTTATTTTTTTAATCTGTATAATATCACATGTTTATCATAAAAAAAAAATCATCATTCACCCAAATCAGGATTGTCCCACCCAGACTGAGAGGATGCGCCGGGCTAATATCTCTATAACAGCACTATAAAACGTCAGTTTTCAGAAGAAGAGGCAAAACGAAGAAAAGAAGGTGCAAAATGTCAAACAGGAAACTAGAAAAGTGACGCCGGCTTCCTTCTACTCTGCATCAGTCTCACCTACGGAGGCGTAATCGCGTGGAGGCTGAAGGAAAAACAAGTTAGGAGTGAATTGGTTTTCATGAGACGGATGACGGTCGTCTGCGGTAGTGAACACCTCGCCTCTAGTGCCCTGATGCTCTCTGCTGGCAGCTCCAGGGAGGTACACAACGTCCCTGAAACCAGCTTAAACTACGGCTTCTAAGCCTGACGACAAAAATAATCTTTATACGGAAAATCCACGCGCAGCATTTATTGCTTCAGATCCAATCAGTCCAATATTACTTCTTCTTCACAGTATGAGCTTGGAGCAAACGTCCAAAAACTTTTGTGCATATATATATATATATATATATATATATATATATATATATATATATATATATATATATATATATATATATAAATATATTGTTTTAGACACTGGCACAATTTTTGTTTATTTGCCATTAGTAAGTTGAGGGGAGTTTTTTAGTTAATAAGTGAACGGTTGTCCTAAGACGACTGTAGCAGTAAAGCTGAAGCAAAGCGTTGAAAATCTTAATAAATGATTAAAATAACTTATTTCCCGAATTATACATGAGCCAGTGAATGTTTGCGATTCTTAAATTTTTTTATTAAATCTCTTGAATTAAATCTTAAAGTCCTTGATTTATATAAAATTATAATATTTTTATTTTTTTTAAACTGTGAATGAAAATTGTGTCAGTGTCCAAATATAGTGACATAATATTTCTATGGTTTCCTATGGTAGTGAAATTATGGAAGAGTATTGCATTCACGTAAAAGAAAAAAAGAATAAATTCATTTTTTATGAGAATTTTTTTTTAAATTAGAAAATTTACCATTTTTTAAACTTTTTAAAAAATAAATTATGATTTTTTTGCTTTTTTTTGGTTATTATTTTATTTTTTATGCAATAAGGTTCTGATAACTCTGTTTAGTCAACTGGAGATCTGCTGATCATTGAAGTTTGAACTGTCTGTTGCGCTCAGTCAAATTTTATTTAGATAAAAACCTTTAAGTTACATCGATGGTTTTACGCCTAAGACTTCCTGGAGACGACAATAAGATAATTATTTCCTCTGGTGTTTTGGTGACGACACTGCAGCGGGGAAATTTCAGCAAAATTTTCAGTCGCTATTGTTGAAAGTGAAGCAGGAAGTAGAAACAAACATTAGCCAGATTCTTAAAAAAAGACACAGCGCCCTCTAGTGTTTGGGTGACGTTATTACAGAGCGAGTCAGACCGACGAGCACCCAAGTATAAATGGCTCGCACCAATGACGTAGGCTACGTACGTAGGTTACGGCGTCTATGTCCCACGGTACTTTAAATAAGTTGGAAGTTTTCTCACAAAAATTGAATTCATTCTTAATTTTCTTTTCTCATGTGAATGCAGTACGCTTCCCGTGTACAACAAGCAAACAAAAATAAATGTATTTATACTTCTGTCGTGGCCCGGTGTAAAAAGACATTTTCTATCCGTTGTTTATTTTAATAAACATTTCAATTAGCTGCAATACAACAAGTGAAGCTTATAGAATAACAGCAGTAGGCAGATTAACCTACTAGCACCAGATTGTTTGCAACCTCCTACGACAAGACGTCTGGAATGGGAAAGGAAATAAAAGCGACAACACCAACCGCAGACGGTCTTTGGACAACGCAAAGACGACTTCATGCGTTTGGGAACAAATGACGAACACGAGGAAACGGGCAGAGCTAACGTCACACCGACTGATTGTTGCTGCCGTGCTGGTGAGAGACGACTTTTAGTTTGTGCTCGGCCACAACCCGACTACGTACGACTGCGTTTCATTCAGCGCCCGCCCGCCAACAACACCCACCACCTCCTCCGCTAACCAAACAAACTACCAACACGGATACGTACGGAGGTAAACACTGTAAATAACCCTCAGTCTATCACCGATCTACGTGCCAACGGAAACGCAGATAAAACCAAAACATTAAAAACAACTAAAAGGTGACGTGGATGTGTTTCAGGGATTCTGACCGTGTTATGTTAGGGTATTTCAACACTAAATGGATAAAAAAAGCCGTCTTTACCTTCACCGTGTCCGTCTCTCTTCATAAACTCATTAACTTTCTAATTAAATTAAATAAATGTGAAGGTTTTAAGAGTCCAACGTGTTGCGACGCCTCAACCAGTCATCGCCCACCGTCCCAGACGTGACGGGAAGCAGAGCTGCGCCACAACTTAGGTCTTATTTGATTGGTTTTGAGCAATTACAGCAATTAATAAAGCAAGCGAGGCAGTTTTTATGCCATTTTAGTCTAAAAAAAAAAAAAAAAAAAAAATGGAGACAAAACTAAAACGGAGCACAGCTTAAAGGGAATCTACTGTTTTTTTACAACCTGGATCTTATTTCTGGCATAAAATACGGTTGTTTACTCACCCATATAACTTTGGTGTCATTTGTATTCCTTCAGACGATATTTAGGTTTGTGTATATCCATATAGTGGGAGTGAATGGGGCACCGAAACGCAGCCTCTAAATAACACATTATCTGCTGCAAAACACGTTTATTTCACCAATATTTTGTTATGATACACTAGTGCTATTCCCCGCTGAGTCCAGAGTTACGCACCCGCATTGGTCGGCTTGTTTACCTATAATTTGCTACTGCTATGGTTTGTCCACAACCTCAGAATCTGAAAAATATTTAGCCACGTTGGAAAAAAACTGGGAGCAGCATATTTCCGGAAAAAAAAGTTGACTATTGCGGGTACGTAACTCTGGACTCAACAGGGAATAGAACTAACGTATCATAACAAAAAATTTGTGAAATATTTTTTCACCAATATTTGGTGAAAATTTAGTTTTGCGGCGTTATTTAGAGGCTTCGTTTCGGTGCCCCATTGACTCCCACTATATGGATATACGCAAATCTAAATTTCCCTCAAACGACTACAAATGACACTAAACTTATATGGGTGAGTAAATGACCGTATTTTATACCAGAAATAAGGTCCAGGTTGTTAAAAAAAAAAAAAAAACAGTAGTTCCCCTTTAAGATCTCGGTTAGTTTGCAAACTAGAGCTACAACAAAAAATGTGATAAGCCAAAACACTGTAGCTCACGAACGAAGCAAGCAGCCTTCGCTTCTTCTGGAATAAAGTTGAGGCAACTTTAGTGGAAAACTGAGCAGCTGGATTTAGGTAATTGATAAAATACACTAGAAGGTGATTTGTTCGATTGCCGTTGGGTTTTGGGATTGGGTCAACTCCCTTGGCTAATTAAAACTGATGGGGGCACCCAACTCTGAGGTTTTGGGAGGTGAAACATAGATGCAGCAAGTAAGACAAGATGTTTAGGACCTACTCAACTGTAAGTAAGGGCGGTTAGTCTATGACTTTAGTTCCATGGGGATTTTACAAAGACTGATAAGACCTAAGTTGTAGTAGACCAGACAGAAACATCTCTTAAAAAGAAATGAGTCGTACATCAGGATGGTCCACTTTCTTTCTCGTCTTTCAGCGTCACATATCCGGGCGGCAGCAGAGGGCAAGAAAACCCTTCGCTTAAGCATTCTCTGAAATGAGCACCAACGATAAAGTGATGTCATATAAACGTATATAGATATATTTATCTATGTAAGGGGCCCGTAGACCACCAGAAAATGGCTACAGACTTCCTCACCTCACCTCGTGGCATCAGAGCCCACGTGGTTGTCAGCGCTGTTGGCCCAAACTGGACCGGACCTGAAGTCTAACTTCAAAAAAAACAAAAAAGAAAAACCCAACGCACGCCCTCGACCGCTTCATCGGGGGAACAAAAAGTGCGGGCGGTGGTGGACTAAGGTGCGCCTGGATCAGGACAGGCAGAGGGAGCTGGGGGACGAGGTGAGGGTGCAGACCGGCGTGGGCAGGCCGTAGAACAAGGGGTCGGTGAAGGGGAAGAGGAAGAAGAAGAAGAGGAAGACCCCCAGCAGGTAGGAGGAGAGGATGGTGAGGCGGTAGGGGTGCTCCATGGCCGTGCTGACCGAAGGGAAACCCATGTAGTTACAGAAGGAGTGGCAGAGGACTGGACCTATCAGGTGACCTGCAACACAGAGGGGGCGGAGCTATTACCACCTGTGCTGACCAGTGAACATGAATGACAGGTCTAAGCCATAAGAGGTAGATATAATAGATATAATTCTTCATCTTTTGCTCCAGCTATTAAAACTAAAAGTTAATAGCTAATAGCTAATAAACTACTAATAAACTACTTTTTACTACCTGGACCTTATTTCTGGCATAAAATATGGTCATTTACTCACCCATATAACTTAATTTGGAGTCGTTCCAACGATATTTAGATCAGTGTATATCCATATAATGGGAGTGAATGGGGCACCCAAAACCAGCCTCTAAATAACACATTATCTGCCACAAAACTTGTTCATTTCACCAATATTTTGTTATGATACACTAGTGCTATTCCCCGTTGAGTCCAGAGTTACCTGTTATCATCATCCAGGGTCTGTAGATTGACCTACAGATCCCAGGGGATGTCTTCTGACCTGGATGATGTCATCACTCAGCGCCACAGATGATGATAACAGGAAGCTCCGGACTCAACGGGGATTAGCACTAAAGTATTTTAACAAAATATTGGTGAAATTAATGAGTTTTGTGGCAGATAATGTGTTATTTAGAGGCTGTGTTTGGGTGCCCCATTCACTCCCATTATATGGATATACACGGATCTAGGGATGGACGATATGGACTAAAAATTTTATCCCGATAATTTCTGGTATTTATCATGTTAACTATAAAAATTAGGATAAATAAACACTAATTCATTCTAATCTTTTTGACTATAATGCATCAAGTTTTATCACTCGTTGTTGTTTGGATGAAGTCGACGCTGCTTCTGCATCTTTGCTCATTTTCTGTCTTTTTTCATATTCTGGTTTGTGCTTGTGTTTGAGGTGGTGGAACAAATTAGTGCTGTTACTGTCCTTTTTATTCACTATTTGTTTGCAAACCTTGCATGTTGTAATTTGCTGCTCTGCCTCAGACTTTTTAACCCCTTCATGTCTAGTGTCGCTAATTAGCGACGTAGCTGTTTCCGTTCAGACTGCAGCTGAAATAACTCATGTAATACTCCAATGTCGGTTTGTGCACATTCAAAAAAATCCTAGGAACCTTTTGCAAGCACTAGTTTCTGGTAGGACCGGCCGGAGTGGTAACATAAAAATACAAATATTTAATTTCTTTATATAATTGAAAAATCAATCCAGGCGTTAAGGGGTTAAAACCAAACCAGATAATGGAGGTGGAGCCTCGTTTAGGAACGTTTAAGAACGTATACGTCATCAATGGGGAGTTATTTTTATCATGGGATGACATATTCTTACCGTGGGGAATGTTTTTGACGATATATCGTAAACAATGAAATATCACACATCCCTGCGCTGATCTAAATATCTGACGAACGACTCCAAACCTCACCAAAGTTATATGGGTGAGTAAACGACCGTATTTTATGCCAGAAATAAGGTTCAGGTTGTAAAATGTTGTGTCTGATGGTTATACTGGTGCATGGCCACTTCAATCTCCTCATTTAATCTGTATTAACTTGTATCTGTTAATGCATAATGCTTGGGTTTTCTCATTCTATCATCATTTACAGTTTGTGATCTGAGCGTAAGGTGTCAAAGAAAAGCTCCTCACCTGTTCTGATGAAGATGAAGGCAGTGAAGGCCCCGAACACTGCCGTGTAGGAGAACTGAAACACTGTTGGAAAACGGGAAAAAACAAACAAAAAAACAAACAGGGGGGGCTGATTCCTACGACTGTACAGACGACGCAGCCACAGCGAGCGTCGTGGAGGAGAATGAAACGCATCGTTAAACGCCTCGGCTCTCACCTGCAGAGAGGAAGATCCCCGACAGCGTCCCCTGTCTGAACCTCAGCAGCTCGATCACGTGGTGGAAGTGAGCTGGAACAGAGGACAGGACACGGCAGGGACGTAAACCCAGAGCAAATACTATAACACAGTCTGATACTGGACGAGTAAACGTGGACAGATTATCAAAGTTTTTCACTTTAAAGGGAAACTACAACCTGGACCTTATTTCTGGCATAAAATACGGTCATTTACTCACCCATATAACTTTATTTGAAGTCGTTCCAACGATATCAAGATCTGCATATATCCATATAATGGGAGTGAATGGGGCACCCAAACACAGCCTCTAAATAACACATTATCTGCCTTGAAACTCGTTCAATATTTTGTTATGATACTCTAGTGCTATTCCCTGTTGAGTCCAGAGTTACCTGTTATCATCATCCAGGGTCTGTAGATTGACCTACTAACCTCTGACCTGGATGATGTCATCTCTGAGCGACGGTCATCTTGTTTACCTGTAATTTTCTACTGCTAGTTTTTTGCAACATGGCTGAATATTTTCACGATTCTGAGGTTGTGGACGAACCATAGCAGTAGTTAATTACTCTTAAACAAGCCGACCGTCGCTCTGAGATGACATCATCCAGGTCAGAAGTTAGTAGGTCAATCTACAGATGATGATAACAGGTAACTCTGGACTCAACGGGGAATAGCACTAGTGTATCATAACAAAATATTGGTGAAATTAATGAGTTTCATGGCAGATAATGTGTTATTTAGAGGCTGTGTTTGGGTGCCCCATTCACTCCCATTATATGGATATACTATATGGATCTAAATATCATCTGAATGACACTTAAGTTATATGGGTGAGTAAACGATTGTATTTCATTCAAGAATTAAGGTCCAGGTTGTAAAAAAAAACAACAAAAAACATTTCCCTTTAAAGCTTGTTACAAACTCAGCTGCGAGAACAAGAAAAAAAAACCTCAAATTCCAAACTCTCCTCATAAGCCCCTCCCACTACAGCATACATCACAAGCGCTAAGCATCATGGGAGATGAGGGAGACACACTTTTCTTCTTAATTTCAGATGATCTCTACCCAGAAGAGACTAGCGGTCACAAATGAGCATGCTAACAGCATAGCCGCTAGCATTTTCCTGCTTTAGCCACGCCCCCTCACAGAATAGCTGCCAGACATTATTATTTGAGGTCTGCATTTAACTAAAACCACGTCAGTGTCGTTTAAAAACGTCTTCTTCCTCTTCTGGTTTAATTGTGGTTGTCTGGCGTCAAGGCTGCCGGAAATGGAGCCAAGCGTTCGGCTATTTACAAACGTTTTATTTCATCCAGCTGACGCTTAGGACAGACGTGAAGACACATGCAAAGACCTAGATCACGACTGAAGGTTAAAATGACTCACCCACTCCAAAGAAAAGGGGGCAGATGAAGATGGCTGTGGAAGGACCGGCGCAGGGCACCAGCATGGGCAGCATGCAGGCCCTGAACACCAGCTCCTCAGTGAGCGGCGCCACCACCTGGTTTCTCAACCAGCGCATGTCGCTGAGACACAGCATCCAGAACCACGGGTCTAGAGACGCGGGACATAGGCGGGAAATTATGGACTGATTTTATTTTTTTGCAGAAATGAAAAAACAAAAAGACAAAATCAAGATTGTTCTCACCAAATGCGACCCGGACGCCATCTATGAAGCTCCAGGGACAGTCCATGGCCAGTTGCATGAGGGGACCCAGAAACAGGACCTACAGGAGAAGACCATACGCTCACTTTTAAAAGAATAAAAGCTGCAGGTCGCATTTTCTCTGCAGATAAATAAACAACCACACAGTCTTAATGATTCATAAGTGAACGTGTGATTGAGACATTACTTTATCTGCACTGTTTTGTTGTTGTTTTTCAGGAAAAGACACAAATTACATCTAACGAGACCAAAGCATAGACTGTATATAAATATGCACTACATGTCAACACTTCCTTGCATTGGACCAAACTTACACCATTTCCCCGGGAATACGGGTGGCGCCATCTTGCAACTTTGAAGCCAAAGTCTGATCAGTGCCATCCAATAGTGAAGCAGAGATATTGAAGCCCCGCCCACATTTCCTCTAGACTCACGCTACGCTCTGCTCTACCTCCATCAGCTACAATAAAATGTTGGATTATTAAAAGTTTTTATTAAATTTTTTTTTTTTTACAACTCTCATGGTCCCACAGGATTGCTTTATGGAGTGGTTGGCATGGCAACTTGTGGTCGCCATTATGTTACACCTCGTTTCTATAGCATCAAATAATTAACTAAACACTTAAAAATTGATTCAAAAAAAACAAAACAAAACAACAAAAAAAACCTTCTACTTCTACTGGTCACTTTATATTTTTAACATAGTTTATAGTTATATAAAACATTTAATTTCGAGTCACTTTCTATTTTATTTTTATTTTTGTTCAATGTATGTTACTGCTACTGGATGCTTGAATTTCCCCCAGGATTAATAAAGTATCTATCTATCGTCATCAACATTATAGTAACTACCTAAAATGACAGAAACCATTGTTGAAAAAAATTATTTCACGTGTATTTTAGTGTTTTACTCAAGTCCCGCCCACTAACATGGAGGGGGTGGAGCTTATGACCAATACTGCAGCCAGCCACCAGGGGGAGCTCTACTTGCTTTGGCTTCACTTTAGAGGAGCTGTCCATCTTTATACAGTCTAGGGTGTAGACTGAAGCTTTGGCTGAAAAGTCTGAGATGGTTTGTTGTGGCTTCCCCAGACTTTAAGCAAAGGAGAACATGTGGTTGAACGTGTCCTTCTACAGTTTGTAGAGCAAGTTATTAAGGATTTATTGAAAAAAACAAACACAGTTTCCTCCCATTGACATTCATAAAGGTTCTTCTGATCTTCTTGAGACGGTAGCTCATACCTTAGCTCCAGAAAAGTCCCGGTCTAAGTCTGTAAGCCCTCATATTTCATAATGAATGATGATCACCTACTACCACATTGTATAATTTACAGATTTCTGTCCGACTGATTTCATTTTCAGACTTGTTTCCTCTATTTTCTGCAGCTTTGTTAACCGCCACTAAAACAGAAAGAGGAAGAAGACGTTTTGACGCCACAGTGACGTGGTTTTGGTTTATGGCATATTTGAAATAAACGTCTAGAAAAGATCAGGCTCGACTGAAGCCAAATAACGATGTGATCCCTGGTGGAGGTGGTTCTACTTTGTCCCGTAGCCCAAACATAGAAAGACATTTTATACTAAAAGTGACGGACAAAGGTGGACCTGGTCCCAAACCTTGTGATAAACTGAATAAAAGACAGTCAAATTATTGTTTCTACAAACATTTGACACCAACTGGTTTAAGAAGTGTGCGTTTCTCACCATAGTTAGGAGCAGGGGAAGTATGATGGCAGGGATGAGGCCTTCAAACCGGATCCCCATGAGAGCCAGCAGCGACGGACCGGTCTGAGAAACACAACAGCAAATGGGTCGGACGGTAATAAGACACAAAACCACGAGAACAGGAAATTTTTACTCCACTTAATCTTGAGGCGACTTAAAAAAGATGAGCGGACAGGTATGAACTCACCCTGACACCTGTGAACTCTCTCCATGCCCACACGAAGAGCGGCGAGAGGCCAGACACGATGAGGACGCTGGTGAAGCGTCTCTTTATCACAGCGGGGTGGTCCCTGAAGACAAAGGAAAAAGGAATATGACAGTGAAATTATGTACAATATTGTGTATGCAAATATAGCAGATTGTATGAATTACTAGGGACGACCTGATTGGTAGATTCAGGCATTTCTAAATGTAACCGATTTACTGTTTTTTACAACCTGGACCTTATTTCTGGCATAAAATATGGTAGTTTACTCACCCATATAACTTTTATGTAATTTGGAGTTGTTCAGGAGATATTTAGCTCTGTATATCCATATAATGGGAGTGAATGGGGCACCGAAACACAGCCTCTAAGTAACGCATCATCTGCCGCGAAACTCGTTCATTTCACCAATATTTTATTATCGTACACTAGTAAAGACCCCGGATGATGATAACAGGTAACTCTGGACTCAACGGGGAATAGCACTAGCGTGTCATAACAAAATATTGGTGTTTCACGACTGTTTCGGTGCCCCATTCACTCCCATTATATAGATACGCAGAGCTAAATATCTTCTAAACACCTGCAAATTACATAAAAGTTATATGGGTGAGTAAAATACCATATTTTATGTCAGAAATAAGGTCCAGGTTGTAAAAAAAAAACAACTGTATTTTCCCTTTAACTCTGATGCACTTTTACAGTTATTTATCTTAGGTCTAACCCTAAAGCGAAACCACGTCGCTGTAGAGTCAAAAAGTTTTCTTTCTCCTCTTCCTTCTTGCCAAAAATCAAAGAAGAATACGGTCGCGTGACTAAACATATCTGCTGTGTGGATGTCTGGTGAGGTGGTAGTAGTTGATCGTCATTCATTCAATACTACCACCATGACTCAGTATCACAGAGAGGGTTTCTGTTGTACAGGACACAGGTTTTCTGGAGCTAAGGTACGAGCTGCCCTCTCCTCTCAGTCAGATAAGGAATGTGGTGAGGTGGTAGTACTTGATCGACCGGCTTGGCTTCTCTTTACCAGGTTTTTAGGGCTTTACACTAGATTCAAGTAGCAGAGCTTGGTTCCTGGTCACACTGTGGTTCTGTTAGAGCAGCTATAAAATGCTAAATAAAGAGATATTATGTATTTGAAAAAGAAATGTGTTCGACTGCAAAAGCCCATTGAAGTATCCGCAAACTTTGGTTTAAAATAACGCGGCAGCGAACAGAAAGTAACCGACTCCTGCGGGAACACGAGGGTTTGAATCCTCCCGTCCTCCCACGGGGTTCGTCCGGTCCCACGGGTCGTGTCCGGGGTCTCGCTCACCTGGGCAGGTCGCTCCTCCACACGTACAAGCTGCCGACATAGGAGCAAGCCAGCAGCAGACAGAACAGCACCGACAGCCAGCACAGCCCGTCCGGAGGCACGAAGTCGCCATTGCCGTGTTTCGTCTCCTCTGTCAGAAGGTTTGGAGATAAACCCCCCTCCTCCGCCATAGCGACTCCCGGTTGAGGCTGAACCGAACAACTACTGGGCACCGGGACGGTCCCTCGACCATTTAACACCGTGAAACGACCGCCGGCATGAGCGGCGCAGCTACTGTTTGGTCTCCTCTGGGCTCCGTGAGCTAACCTGGCTAACTGGAGTGCTAGCTGCCGCGGCGCATTCTGATTGCGTCATCACGCGGTTCTTCTTCTTCTTCTTCGACTGTTTGCTGTTACTGACATCTTCTGGACGTATTATTATTATTATCATCATTATTATTATACGTATGTTGTTTTCTGTTATTCTGAAATTAAAATAAAATAAAAAATTGTTATTATTGTGAATATTTAAAATATTTTGGGGATTTATTTTGAAATTTGGATCTCTAAAACAATTTTTACACAGGCAGGAGGAATAAATTAAAATATGATTCCATTCAGTTTTTCCTTTTAAATGTAGATAATAAAAAAATATATAAATATACTTTATTATATAGACTTTAATTACCCAAATTGCACTCTTGAGAACCAAGGGTGAAAGTAAAATAAAACAAACAAATAAGAAAATAATAAAACATTAAAATATAAAATAACAAAATTTAGAAAATAAAATAAAGATTAAGAAGATAAAATAAAAAATTGGAAAAATAAATTAAAATTTAGAAAATAAAATAAAAATTTAGAAGATAAAATAAAATTTTAGAAAAATAAAATACAAATTTAAAAAAATAAAATACAAATTTTAAAAATAAAATACAAATTTAGAAAAATAAAATAAAAATTTAGAAAATAAAATAAAATTTTAGAAAATTAAATAGTATAAGGAAAAAAATTAAATAATCATATGAAAAAATTTACAAGAAATAGAGACAGAAGTAAATATTTATTAAATATGTAGGAAGGATTAATAAGGTGTGATAATGTGCATTAGAATAAATTTGAAACGTAAGAATCATACATATTTGTCATAATTGTCTCTTGCATGTTTTAAGTCCAAACAAGACTTAGTTAAATGTCTTTAAAGTTTTGATTCCCGACTAGACCTTTCATTTTTCACCTTTCTGTAAAAGCCTGATTCGTATTAGATTTAGGAGCCTATCACAGGTCTCCAGTCTGTCTCAGCTCTCCTGCTCCTCTCCATCAGTATTTGTCTCCTCCTGGTATAATCCTGTGTCTGGGTGGTGCAGCCTGTCACTCGTCCACCTGTGACTCATCCGTCAGTGAACCTCCTCGTCTATTTACAGTATCTCTCTGTATCCTGCAGGATTTTTCTCACCTTTCTCGTCCTGCATCACTTGCTCTTGATCATTCTCTCTCCACCCCTCTCTGCCTACCTGCCTGACACTCCACGGCCACGTATTCCTCCCACTCCAGCGGGTTCTTCACCTCCATCGCGCCGCTCGTTACGAAACCAAGCTGCTCTTGAACTGTTGCCAGCGCTCTTTGTTATGTGGCTACGAAATGTAAGGTCTGCGTTCTCACATGTGGCCTAAAGAGGCTCAAGACTTAAGAGAGGAGGTTTAGAAAGCAGTGATACGCACCGATCTGCCACAACATTATGACCACTCACGGGAGAAGTGAATAACATCGACCATCTTGTGATGCAAACACACACACAAAAACCATTCAGGAACATCTCAATAAAACATGAAGAACATCTCAAGGTGTTGACCTGGCCTCCAAATTCACTAGATCCCAAACTGATCAAGTATCTGTGGGTGATCCACAGAGGCCCCTCCCCTCAAAGACCCCCACAGACACCACAGGACACCTTCAGAAGGTCCATGTCCATCCTCTGAGGAGTCACAACTGTTGTGGTCATAATGTTACGCCTGATCGGTGTATCTAAACTAGGCTGGAGAACGTTCTAGCTTGTCCATCTGCTAAAAGTCTGTTGCATCTTTTCTTTATTTCTGGTTTCTGAGGTTTCGCCCGTACAGAGCGTCCCATCACCAGATGGCACCAGAGTAACGGGTGTTGACACCTCAGCAGGGGACTAGAGGTTCACTCAGGATTTTTTCTATTGCACGTTATCTAACAAGTTCAAAATGAGGCTGCAGGATGAGGACTGTTTGGATTTTGGGATTATAAAATACAGTTTATCTGTAACGAGGCTGCTGCTCCCGTTATATTTACTTTGTCTTTGCATCAAACATGAAAACTTTGACCTCCGTGTGTTTGACACATACAGTCCAGGTTGATCTTAAGCGGTTCGGAGCAGTGAGATGACAGAATAATAACCTGCAGGTAACGACGACTCCAGATTTGCTCCATCTGTAGTTTAGTGCAAAGAAGAACAAGTCAATTAGGAGAATGTTTACATTAACATTTCTTAATGCTGTGGGCCTGATTTGACCCTCTGGTGGCCTGCTTTTGGCTTGCAGGCCATATGTTTGACACCTGTGTTATAAAGCCAAAGTACAAGCTTTATTCATACACAAGTGAAATTCTTGTGAACTCTTGAGTAAAAATAAGGATAAAAATAAATAAAACAAACAAACGAAAAATACAAAAAAATAAAATAAAAATGTAGAAGATAAATTAGAAATTTATAAAATAAAATAAAATAGAAATTTATAAAATAAAATAAAATAGAAATTTATAAAATAAAATAAATAAATCAAAATAAATAAATAAATAAAACATTAAATACAAATAATAATTTAGAAGATAAAATAGAAATGTATAAAATAAAATAAAATAAAAATTTAAAAAAATAAAATAGCATAAGGGGGCGGCAAAGTGGCGAGGTGGTTAGCACTGATGCCTCACAGTAAGAAGGTCACCGGTTTGAATCCATGGGCCGACTGGTTCCTTTCTGTGTGGAGTTTGCATGTTCTCCCTGTGTCTGTGTGGGTTCTCTCCGGGTACTCAGGCTTCCTCCCACCATCCAAAGACATGCTGGTTATGTTCATTGGTGATTCTAAATTGCCCGTAGATGTGAGTGTGAGTGTGAATGTTGGCCCTGCGATGGACTGGCGACCTGTCCAGGGTGTACCCCTGCTTCTCGCCCGATGACAGCTGGGACCTTTCCTGACCTTTTCTTTGCAAAGAAAATAAGAACCTTGTCGGCCGGCAGACATCTCTATTATTTCATTCTTCACAACATGTGACAAACTGGATGAAAGACACAAATGTTCAAATCTACTGGAGCCTATATCCCAGCTGTCAGGGTACAGCCTGAACAGGTCTATCTAGATTCACCAATGAACATGTCTTTGGACGGTGGGAGGAAGCTGGAGAACACGAAGGAGAACCAACGCAGACACAGGGAGAACATGCAAACTCCACACAGGAAGGATTAGAACCAAGAACCTCCTGTGCTGTGAGGCATCGGCGCTAACCACTGTGGACTTTTTAACTTTTAAAACTCTAAATCCACTCGGAGAAAACGTTCAGGTTCAAGTTGGGGATTCCTCTAAGGATGCTAAGTCTCAGTGATCTTAACTTCTCAAAAACAACAAAAACAAACATCTTGGTAACTGGTGCGTAATTGTGCTGGATGACATTGAAGCGTAGTAACGTCTGTCCTCCTTCACCGCGTCTATACAGAGTGGGTGGATGGGTAGGGGGGGGGGGGCAAAGACACACCTCCTGTAAGGGATACCTACCTCTGGGGGGTAGGTTTGGTTTATTGTGGAGGCACGAACCGGGGCCAGTGGCGCATTAAGACGTACATTTGGGTGGGATCTTGACTGAGGGCGCTGCGAATTATATATTTCTATATTTGTTCACAGAGAGAAAGAAAGAGAGAAAGAAAGAGAGACAGAGGAGAGAGAGAGAGAGAGAGAGAGAGAGAGAGAGACGTAGGCGTGACATCGGGCTGTCTGCTGCTATATCCGGGCATGAACGCGTCTCCGGTGTAGCGTAAGCGGAGGAGAGGCGATGCCACCGCTCCCGATGCCCTGCGTGTCTTCTTCTTCTTCGTCTCCTTCTCCTTCTTCTTCTTCTCTTATTTCTTTCTCTCTGCCCTTTACGCTTCCCAGGAGATACGGGGAGTGACGGACACGCAAACACACGCACCACTCTCTCTCCGTCTCTCTCTCTCTCTCTTTCATCCGCAGAAGGAATAACGCACAGACAGATCCGAGAGCCGGTCCCGGACCTCCGTTGGCGACCATCAGCGGGTACGGGCCCTGTTTTTATTATCCCATCTCTATGTCTCTGTGTGTCTGTGTCGGTCTCTGTCCCACATCACCTCCTCCTCCTCCTCTTCTCCTGCCTTCACCATCGCAGCATCTCCATCATCAACAGAAAAAAATAATTACAAAGGAGTAGATGTCGAGAGACGCCAGCTGGCCTGTTGATTGCTCTGCTGAGGGAGGGGAGGCGATGGAGGTTGAACTCACTCACCCTCCCTCCTTATTTTATGATATTTTATTTCACATCATGTATTTCTCTTTGTGTTTTATCTGCGCGTTGACTTTACGGCCTCGCACTCGAGCTGATTCAGACTCGGATCGGTTCAAACTGAAAACAGAAAAAAGGGATTTATTTTATTTATCTAACATATCTGCTGCGGGGTTTGCTGAATACAAAAAAATAAATAAAGGGGACGTGTGTGTTTAATGAGAAGGGTGTGCGCTGGGTCTTGGTGTACGTTGCGTGTGCGGAGGAATCCCCCCGTGGATGTTTGTGTCGCCAAGAAACAACAAAACAAAAAAAACCCTGATGTCATTTGATGTAAAGGCAGACAAACATAGAGAGAGAGAGACGGAGAGAGGAGACACGTTCATTCCCACGGATGTCGATTTCCTCCTTGGAGCTCGTGGATGTGGCGAAAATCAAGTTACTACGCGCGCACACACACACGCAGCGTGGGCCCCCCTTTGTAAAAAAAAAAAAAAAAAAAAAAAAAAAAAAACACGCAAAAAAATAATAATAAACGCAATCTGCTGCAATCCGCCTCAGCCTCAGACAGCGATAAAACAACAAGAGGACGCTGGTCTGGTTTAAATCCTCCCGTAGAGCGATAACTCGACTCGTTGAGGCCCGCGTGTTGTTTCTTCATCGCTTCTAGATGCTTCCAAATCCTCTCTCCTCCTTAAAGAGGTGGGTGGGTGGAGGTGGAGGTGACGGGGGTGGGGATGGGAGCTCAAAATGGCTCACAACGTAAACAGTGGCAGCAGTGCGTCCGTGATGTTCCTCGTGACCTCAGTTTTTTGCGGAGTTCGCTCGTGTATGAAGCCAAACGTATCGTAGGGGCACACGTGTCGCTGTGTTAGCGGATAAGATAGAAGTACGGCTCGTTTAAGGTACCGCAGGTAAGCTGGGTACGTAGCCTATGTTTGGTGCTAGCCGTTGATACTTGTGCGCTAGCTCTGTAACAACTCCTCGCCGAAATAACCCGAAGATAATACGAAAAGAGCCTCTCGTCGTCCGTTTCCCGCAATGCTTATTCGGCACTTGAGTTTCTCGTAAAGTAGATTGTTCTTGTTCTTGCTCACCTTGAGAACAAGAACTAATTTCTTTATTCTCGTGGAGTACGTCCCAAGCTTTAAGGCTCGTTTAAAGTACTCCCAAACACTAGTTGGCGCTGTCGTACGAATCTCCGTATCGCAGAACCTCCTCAGTTAACCTTTCCTCAACGTGTTTCACCTTCATTGATCCAAAACAATAAATTCAGATAGAAATTGCGGTGACGGAGAAGCAAAAACTAAAGCACTGCTATCAAATGGACCAATCACAGCCTCTTGACCAATGGCGCGTAGTTATGCTGAATTCCAGAAAGCTGGGATGTCGGATTCATCCCACTTGGAGCGTACTAGATGCTACCTCAAAGCGTTCCCGGAGAAGGAAGTTAAACGTAAACAACAAACATGGCCGACCGCGATAAGATAATATTTGTTTTGTTTCCGAAGTTACAGTGATCGCAGAAGGCAATAGGTAATATACTTCTCTCCGTGCTGAACGCTAACGGTAGACGCTCAACATAGCTCCTCTTTTTTTGTGAGACTCCTTTGTTGTTGTTTTGTTACGTTAGGCTACACTTCATCTTCAACTTAATGCAGAGAGATTATAGCGACATATCGTCACGCAAAAGTCATGTCGTGTAATAGGACGATATCTTGTAAGACCAAAACTAATTCTGTTTTAACATTCATGTTAGCATCTCCATGGGCGCTGCCATTCTTCTGTGACGTCAGGCTGCTACATCTGGTGAAGTCGTGGTAGACTGATTTTCTCTGAGAGGACTTTTCCTCGTAGGAGGTCGGAAATTTCCGAGTGTAACATTTCCGGGGAGGTGCACGTCAAGGCTGGGGTCCGAGTTGTCGCCGTAGCTTCGGCGTCAACACAACGCCAAAGTCTTAACCGCCTATATGTCTGTGTTGGTGTCTTTGAGAAGGTGATCCATTCAGAGCCTTTACACTTACAGGTGTTGCATCAAAGACCTTGAGTAAAACTGAATCCACTCTCTCTCTTTCTCCTCATAAATGAATAGAAGAATTCATCTGCAATAGGAAACAACAAACTGCACACTTACCCAGTGCACTCAGGAGCAGCTAAAACGCTTCGTCCTGCATCCGTCTGTGGACTCTGACAACTCCAGGTAGCGCTAACCCTAGATGCTAAGGCTTGTTAGCGGCTGCTACGTTTCAGAGGTCGGTTCATTGTTTTCAGCGTCTGTGGACGGTTTGAGGCTCAGATGAACTTGTCTTTGTAGTCTGCCAGTAGTACTGACTCTCTCCAGATGAGCAAGTGACAACATATCATCTTTCAGTCCAAGCTCTTTTACAGTGTAATGTGTACACCGATCAGCCACAACATTATGACCACTGACCAGAGAAGTAAATAACATTGACCATATTATGACAATGTTCTGCTGGGAAACTTTTGGACCTGGCATTCATTCATTCATGTGGATGTGACATGTAGCACCCACCTAGACCAGACCAGGCACCCCCACCCCATAGAAATGACACCCCTTGATGGCAGCAGACATCCCCAGCAGGATGCAGCCAAGGAACAACATAAAAAAACATGAAGAACATCTCAAGGTGTTGACCTGGCCTCCAAATTCACTAGATCCCAAACTGATCAAGTATCTGTGGGATGATCCACAGAGGCCCCTCCCCTCAAAGCCCCCCCACTAACAATATCCTGTAGCCAGACACCACAGGACACCCTCAGAAGACCCATGTCCATTGTCTGATGAGTCACAACTGTTTAGGAGATCTACACAGTATCAGGAAGGTGGTCATAATGTTATGCCTGATTGGTGCATATCGTTGTTAGGTAATTAGTCTGTCAAATGTGGCTTATTGTGAGTTTAAGACAGTGGTACCTATCATCTATCAAGCTCTTACTAGGGTAGTTGAATACCTGATATATAAAGCTAATGTAGTAGCACTAAGCTAATGTTACTTTCACAACTAAGCTTCAAAATGTCCACCTGGACTAACCAACTATACCAATCATAGTCTGTTTAATCAGTATTTAAGAAAAATATAACATTTAAACAAACCTCAGACAGATAGTACACAATATCAAGATGTCACCCAGGGAAATACTACACAGAATTTTACAGTGTCAAATTTTTTGGCCATTTTCTCTCAAATTTTATGAAATTAAAAGAAAATCCCGTCACTTCCACAGATTAATTCCACTCTGTACTGATAGTTCGCCTTCTGAGCGTCTCACCCAGGAAATATCAGGCCATTGTGATGTGGAACTTCAGAATAAATGTTCATCAAAATGGCCTGATATTGTGTCTAGACTGAGTGAATGAATGACCGTAAAATGACTGCTTTTATTTTGAAGAGCACCAGTGTATGTGTGCATAGATGTGTCGCTGTTGACCGTAAAGTTTTGGACGCCTCCAAGTAGATGAAACTAGCAGCGATTCATCAAGTGTGGAAATACTTCACTAAAGACGAAGCCCACAGTACTGTGATACATCAGTCAGTCCTGGAATACAACTAAAGTACTACTGCAATGCATCTGAAAAGGCTAATGCTAAAGCTAGCAGAGGAAGGGTCCAATGCTAGCAGAGAGAAGGAGGCCGTACATCAACAGTTTGATAAAGTTATTAAGACTTTTAGCTGCAGGACACGGAGAAGACTTCAGAGACATAACCTGCTACGCTATCCCATCTAACAACACGCTAGTACGATTAAATGCAGGTGATGGTGCTGCCTGTTTTTATACAGGCTATACATATCTGCAGCTCACATTATGTAGCATAGGAGCTGTCTGTTCTCAGCGTATGTATTCAGGTCAAGAATATAGATTTCATTGTTTTCTACTGTGTTTTTATCAGAGACGTCATCAGAGACTGGTCGTTGATGAATCGCCGTACAACCCCCGGTGCTCCCACAGCCTATCTAGACCCTGATCTTTACCATATTCACTTCAGATCAACCGTCTCTTTACCTTTCCGACGTCCACCGAGTGCCACCATGTTCTCAGATCTCAAAACAACACATTGTCATCACAAATGAAAGTGGAACTGAGAGTTGGGATCTCCTGGGAGCGTCTTTTAATGTAGATATGTTCTAAAGGTCGGGGTAATTAAATGAAATCGCCTTGAAACCTGCTGCTGCCCTCAGCTCTCTTTTACCTAAGTGTCCCACAGGGCGTCCGTGGATTTTGGGTGGAGGACACCTATTGCGTGATACTGCCTGTGCGTGGGTTAGTTCCGGGAGCAGGGCGCGTGGGCGGATGCTTGAAAACTGCTGATTCATTTCTGGTTATTAGAATTACAAACCGCACACACAGCTCTGTGCTTCAGTTTGCAACCAGTTGTCATACTTAACGTCGCATAGCAACAGGCATGATGTAACTCCCTTCTACCGAGCTGTGACTTGTACGGTCAGCACAACAATAACTGAGTCACCGGCATCATTCACAGCTGGAGTAGGACCAGACTGCTGAGCGGGCCACGCCCCGACACATGCACACCGTGAGTCCAGCGCCTGTGCTATAATTTACAAAACCACTGAGTCGGTCTAAACGCCCCGAGAGTGACCTTCAGGAAGCTGTGGCATTCACGGCCGGCTGTTTGTGTCTCTCGGCGGTCGCGTTTGTAAGTGCAGCGGCAGGATCTGGTAACAAAAAGGGGCGAGAGGCTTAAACATTCACTTTCACTTTTGTCTCCGCTCACAGGGTCAGGTGAACTGGCTGCTTTGATAACCAAATAGACCTGGCGAGTTCTGTGAATGCATTTCCTCCAGGTTTCAGCGTTTCCTCTTTACTATTATTTTTTTGCTCTTGTTGCTAATTTTCTGCGGCTGTACTGAATCCCAGACATCAGGGTTGTTCAGGAACAGACAGGACTGCAGGACACTGTCTTTGAAACGACTTTGACACAATGAATCCCCCAGCCCTCTACTCTAACCGTCGCCATCTCAAGTAAACTGCACCTTTACCCTAAACCACCCCCCCACCCCCAGAAAAAATGTCCCCACAACGACGACGACGCAGAAAAATTAGCCCGTACAACTTAACAAACGCACTTTTGCACATTAAATCCTGCAAATGTGACGTCACGCGTGGTCAAAGCGATGCCATGTTGTTATCTTTAGGCCCAGTTTGCATGACAAAGGTGTTTTTAAAGTGCAAAGTAGCTAAACAAGAAGCTCGGGAACTCGGCTCTAATTTGCAAATGTTAGCATAAAAAAATAAAACACACACAGTAAACTGAACCCTCCGGCTGTACTCACTTTGTTCAACACACTGCACTGATCTTCACTAGCATTTATAGAGAATTTAGCAGTAGATAGATAGGTAGATGTAAAAATACACGGTAGATATATATTGGATATGAAGATGTATGGTAATATAAAATAAATGTGTGTAATAAATCAGTTTAAAGACAGTAGATGACAGTATATATATAAAACTACAAAAGGTATATAAATACTGTATAAAATACCTGAGATATTTAAGGTATGTCATTTGTAAGATATTTATTTGTTATGATATGTATAAAAGTAGCAGTGACAGTAAACCTGAAAAAAATAATCTTTATATTTGGTTTTGTATTAGATGGGAGCCAAATCAAGTAGAGCTCCCCCTGGTGGCTAGCTGCGGTATAGGCCATACAAGCTCCACCCCCTCCATGTTAGTGGGCGGGGCTTGGCCCAAAACTAAAACACTAAAATACACGCGAAATCATTTTATTTCAGGATGGTTTCTGTCATTTTAGGGTAGCTAATATAACGTTGATGAACGGTTCAAGTGTCAACTGAACGATACAGAAACAGGACGTGACATAATGGCGACCGCCAGTTGCCATGCCAACCGCTCTGTAAAACGGTCATGTGGGGCTGTGAGAGTTGTAAAAAATTAAAATAAATACAAGTGTATAGTTCAACATTTCCTTGTAGCTGGTAGCAGGTAGAGCAGAGCGTAGTATTGATTAAATGAAAACGAGAGTCAGTGTGGAGGAAATGTGGGCGGGGCTTAGATATCACGGCTCTACGTGGCTCCACCCTCTGACCGTACTGATCGGACTCTGGCTCCAAAGTCGCAAGATGGCGCCGCCCGTATCCCCGGGAAAATAGCGCCAATTTGGCCAAAGCAAGGAAGTGGAGACGTGTTGTCCATATTTATATACAGTCTATACAGTCTGATGGTTCTTCTGTTGCATTGGTGACGTTATCTTTATAAAACCTTAGATTCAACCGGAGCTGCTGTTGTAAAAGTAACTTTGTAGTAGAAAGGTTTGTGATTGTGTGTAGATATATGACGATGTCTGACCGTTTGCAAAGCTGCAGGAATATTTAAAAAGTCTAGAAGCAAATCTAAACGAAACCCTCACATTTCCATAAATGATATTCAGAATAAAAAAAAATAAAAAAATAAAGCTGAACAGAACCCAAATGTAAGCACAAAGAGAAAAGAAAGAGCAGAGGCTGTATCTGGTTGCGGGGGAGGGGGAACCGTTCATAACACCGACTCGTAGGATATGAACAGTACGAGTGTTACGTAACGCGGAGAATCTGAGTCTCTGTCAAACATTAACGAAAAAGAAAACACGCTCTGGCTTCTCTGTGTGTGTGTGTGTGTGTGTGTGTGTGTGTGTGTGTGCGCGCTTTGTTTGCATTTTAAATTGATTTTTATTTTGTTCTATTAAGCAAAAAAAACTCGACTGGGAACAGACGCGAGGACAGACTTAGAGAATCTTTATTTAAACGGGTTGAAGTGGAGGAACGGTGTGATTAGTTCTCGTTATGAGGCCATAACTCACTCAGAGTTCATTTGTCACTGGGGGCTTATATTTAGCTCTTTTCATTTGTTTCTGGTGGAGACAAATTTGACTCGTCCCTTCTGTCTCGCTTTCCTTTTCGTCTTTTTTATTTATCCCCTCCACACACACACTCTCACTCCTCTTCCCCTGCAGTGGGCGGTTACACGGAGAAAAGAAATGATCATCAGCCACAACATTATGACCACCAACAGGAGACGTAAATAACATCGACCATCTTTTGACAATACAATGTTCTGCTGGGAAACTTTTGGACCTGGCATTCATTCATTCATTGGTGTGGATGTTACTTAGACATGTAGCACCCACCTAGACCAGACCAGGCACCCCCACCCCATAGCAATGACACCCCTTGATCAGTCATTCCCAGTTGACACAAAAACGCTTTAGGAACAACTCTAAAATCATGAAGAACATCTCAAGGTGTTGACCTGGCCTCCAAATTCACTAGATCCCAAACTGATCAAGTATCTGTGGGATGATCCACAGAGGCCCCTCCCCTCAAAGACCTCCCCCTCTGTCAATCAGACACCACAGGACACCCTGAGAAGACCCATGTCCTTTCTCTGATGAGTCACAACTGTCTTGAAGCCCTTTACAATATTAGGACGGTGGTCATAATGTTATGCCTCATCACTGGATGTCTCTGTCCTAAAAAAAAAAATCATATAATCAGCGTACCAGGAAATCGTGCACCGACTAAAGTTCTGCGATGTTTGGAACACAAACTGCGATTAAAGACAAGAGCCAATTAATAACGTCACTCGCCACCAAGTGGTCAGGGGTGTGAATTGCAATCTGTCAAAATGATGAATGGCCTTCAGATTTTTCTGTCACATTTTTTTGAAAAAAAAATGACGGAAAATACTCGGTTAACGCGCCCCCTGAGCCTCCTTCTCTCTGTTACCACAGGACGAGCTAGCGTTAGCGTTAGCCCTTTCAGATGCATTGCAGTAGCGCTTCGCTTGTGTTTCAGGACTGACATGTCACGGTCGTACAGGCTTCATCTTGTTCTCACCTGTCTCCCTGGAGGCGTCCGTGTTGTTGTCGTCACGTGGGGACCAGTCGACCCGTTTTGCCAACAACAGAGACGCCTCCGTGTGGATCGCTCAGCGGCTGCTGCATTGTGGCGCCGTGACACAGAGCCGTGCGCTGCTCTTATTTGTGTAGTGTTTGTGTAATACAACGTGTTCATCCTTTAGCGCCCGCCGTCGTTCCTAGCGCCGGCCTTCACCGCTCACATGGACTTCCTTCCTCTCCATCTGTTTCTCTCTATTATTCTCTCCTTCCTTTGTCTCCCATTGTCACAGCTTTCTTTGTTTCATCTCTCTCTCTCTGCCTCTCTCTCTCTCTCTCTTTCTCCCCCCTCTCTCCCACCCCTTAGGATGTGGCTGTGGGTTGATTAGAAAATGCATGGCACAGAACAGGCAATCCATCACCCTGCCAAAGCTCGCTGCCTCTGCGCATGCGCCCGCTGACAAATATAACGAAACACTCACACAGACACACACTCCTCCTCCTCCTCCTCCTCCTCTCCCAGATTCCCCTTCTTCCTCCATCATCCTCACACATAAATTCAAGCCATCCCATTTTTTTTCCACCCCCCTCTACTCCCTCGGGAGACTAGCAGCATCTCACATGTGTCCCTTCCTTCATTTCCTTCCATCACCTCTCACTGCCCTTCAAGCCCACTCCTCCTCCTCCTCCTCTTCCTCTTCCTCCTCCTCCGTCTGGTCTTCACTCATCCACCCGTGGCAGTCATGCCTCTTTTGCTTTTATAGATTATCGTCATGGTGATTCCGCTCCCTCGGATCATTCGCGGTGCAGAGAGGAGGCGCGTCGGGGACGACGGCGGTCACATTTGCACTGAAACGTGTTTTAAATCTAGCCGTTGCTATAGCTTCCCTGCCGTCCTCCGGGTCGGACATCACATATATCTAATGTTTGTACAGTACGTCACATAGTTTGATATAAATGTGGTCTACTGCCCAACATATAGTAAATAGTTGCATGGTCAAGAGAAGACGACACAAGGATTGGATCTGTCCCTGGATTTTAGCAGGTATAACATTATGACCACCTTCCTAATATTGCGTAGGGTCTCCCTTTTGCCTCCAAGACAGTTGTGACTCATCAGAGAATGGACATGGACCTTCTAAGGGTGTCCTGTGGTGGGTCATTGAGTCCTATGGGTTGAGTGGAGGGGCCTCTGTAGATCATCCCACATATACTTGATCAGTTTGGGATCTAGTGAATTTGTAGGCCAGGTCAACACCTTGAGATGTTCCTAAAGCGTTTTGGGATGGCTGCCACCATCGAGGAGTGTCATTGCTATGGGGTGGTGGTCCCTGGTCTGGTCTAGGTGGGTGCTACATGTCTAAGTAACATCCACACCAATGAATGAATGAATGCCAGGTCCAGAAGTTTACCAGCAGAACGTTGAATTGTCACAAGATGGTATTTACTTACTCCCGTCAGTGGTCATAATGTTGTGGCTGATCAGTGTAATTGTCTTGACAATCTAATAATCCGGCACGTGGCTCGCGTTTCTCGTAGAAATAAAACTACAGACGTGACTTCATCAGATTCAACGGTTAATCAGAAGCCAATCGGGCGTTGGGAACCGGAGCCGCCACTGCCACCGCCGTCGCAGCCGCGTCGTCAACCAGGAAGCGAGAGGAGACCGTCCAAATTGGGAGTGGTGGTGTTTTCGGTATTATTACGTTTCCCACAGTGATTATCTAATCTGCTCGGAGGGAGAACAAAGCTCGTTGTAGGGCTTTGTCATGCATTCACTTACCGCCGCGGTGTAGGTGGCGTCGCCCACTGTCGATTAATAATAGGCTTGAGCATTAAAACCTGGCTTAGTTCCCGTGTGCAGACACAGGAACTTAGCTTTATTTGACTTGATTAAAAATAATAAAAAAAAGTGTCAAAATACTCAGTGACTCATCCGTACGTGGTAGATTTGATCCCACTCCCTTTAAGCGTAACCATAGTATGTATGATTCCCCTACGAGCGTAACGAAGCTGTTGAAACGAAAGGCGGTAAATGTCAAACAGCTTCTCCTCTCCGTTTGTAGTTTGTTCAGAAAGACTCTTGGTTGTCAGCTGATGGTTATCTGCTTGTTTTCTCCGAGAGTTTTGAAGGTGACACATTTGCAGCATATGCAGGAAGCGTCATACGTGACCACAAACCATTATTAGAGCTCAAAAGGTGCAGGTGTCGTGGTATATTAGCAGGGGCGAGCTTTTCTGTAAAGAGTCAGATTGTTTAAAGACCGACGCTGGCCACACACCGTGATGGTACAACAAACATTCAGAGGAAGCTAAAATAGGTTTGATGGTCGTTTCTGAACAGGGTTTTACTTCGATGACGACGGCGTTTCCAGTATGTGGCCGCTCCTGGCACAGATATGAAGCGTAGAATAATGTGGTCAGCAGCCGTCTTCATTTGGATCAGCTGTGGTGAAGTGATTAAGCTAATTTCACATTTAAAATACGAACCAACCTGCAACCGTTATCAGGTCGGCTAAGTAAGAACGTGTACTTCCAGACCAAGTACAAGCTCTTACATTTGAGTATTTGCTGATGCTGATAGTGTCCACCTTCTTTTTGTAGATTTGTTTGTTTGGCTCGTGGTTGTTAGTTGCTATATTAGTTGTTAACAGACATCAATTGGTGAGGAAGACAGGGTTGTGCGGTGGCGGTGTGGAGAGGGGTGACTCCAGGACGCTGGCAGTCTCTGTTAAGCCTTCTCGAGGTGTCGTGAGCCTAACTTAACGAAACATCAGTGAAAGGAGGTGCCCACTTGAAAACCCCAATGACATGCTGCATACTGCTGTTGTTCAGGTCAGGTTACTGTTGTTTTCATGTTGCTTGGTAGTTATGGTTAGCTGCTGAGCGGGACATACAAGCCAGCAGCGTTAGGTTAGCTTATATTTCACAAGGTTTGAGGTATCCTCTGCTGCTCTGTGGGCCTACAAGCCAGCAGCTTTTACTTGCTGCTACAAGGTTTGAGTTAGCGTTTGCTGCTGAGCGGACCATACAAGCCAGCAGCGTTTAGTTAGGTTATGTTTTACAATGTTTGAAGTACCCTCAGCTGCTCAATGGGTTCAGGTTTTACTTAGTCTATGTAGATTATAGGTTAATTGTCATATCACATGACTGTAGGTTTGGTAGGGCCTCTTAGTCGAACAGGGCCTCTAAATGTGTTTTGCCTGGGATTTTGGCACAAGGGATTTGTAACATCTTATCCTGTGTATTACTGAATACTGACGCACATTCAAGAGTCAATTTTTCTGAGAAGTTTTGTTTTAGTTATTTGACGCTCTGGCTGGAAGTTTAGACTCATTGTACTGACGCTGCAGTGGACACTGTTCCAGTCTCTGGTGCTTGCTTTTGCAGAAACATAAATTTCTTCCTGCCTTTATCGTCCTTCCAAAAGAAGTTGAGAAATTCTCTTGTGGAGAAGGTCGCTGATCTCTGGGTGTTTTTTTTCTCCAGTTTTCTTTCCATTGTTTTTTTAACCTTCTGCACATTTACGAAGTGAGACTATAAAGCCTCCGGGGATACATGCAGTGTTTTCATACAGCAAAGTATGTGTTAGTAGTTGTGTTTTACTTACAGGCAGGCACAAGTGATATGAACACAAAGCATTATCACACACATCATTCAGCGTTAACAGATGCTATCCGGCCGCATTTAAACCGAATCTCTGACTCTTTCTTTCTGCCTCTCCTTTCCCAGCAGCAAGCCCCAGTTGTGGCCGGTGGGCATGGTTTTGGAGGGTAGCTCAGAGGCGCTGTGTCCCCCCCCATCTCTGGAGTTGCGCCCGTCCTGCAACAAGAGCCAGCCCTCGCCTCTTCTGGGCTCAAGCTCGCAACCTCACGACGGAGTCTTCCCTGAGGACAAGGAGCCGGTCAAGTACGGCGAGCTCATCGTCTTGGGGTGAGGTGCCCGATGTGGGTCGTCTTTAAATGAGCTAGGCTGTATCACCACAGGTCACCATTTGTCAGGAATGTGGTAGGTTGAGGATCTGGTCCAACAAGGTCTGTAGTTGGTGCTTTTCAAAAAAGAACCCAATGCAGAATATGTAGAGACTGTTAAAGCTGTCAGGTCAGAACGGATGGGAACCTCAATTCACCTAAACAAAGGAACTGATCAGTCAGAGTAAGCAGACCGGTTCTTGAATGGTGTAAATTATCGCAGGCACTCAGGAACAAAAATAAAACCAATGACACCTTGAAATGTGATATATCAGACGGATGTAAAAGATGTGGAGTGTCGTGTTTTTAATGTATCACTGAATTTATGAGCGACCAATCTCAGGTTCAGGGAACAAACACTATGGCAGTAAAACTTCTGGACCTGGCATTCATTCATTGGTGTGGATGTTACTTAGACATGTAGCACCCACCTAGACCAGACCAGGCACCCCCACCCCATAGCAATGACACTCCTTGATGGCAGCAGGATTTAGCCAAGGAGCAACTCAAAAAATCATGAAGAACAGCACAAGGTGTTGACCTGGTCTCCAAATTCACTAGATCCCAAACTGATCAAGTATCTGTGGGATGATCCAGAGAGGCCCCTCCCCTCAAAGACCCCCCACTAACAACATCCTGTTCCCAGACACCAAAGGACACCCTCAGAAGGCCCATGTGCATTCTCTGATGAGTTACCACAAGGGAGACCTAGTCAATACTAGGAAGCCAGTCAGGGACTCAAGTCTCCAAATAAAGTCCTAGGCTTGATTTAGGCGACCACTGCACCCTTCACCTCTGAATGTAGATGTTGCTGCTATGGACAGTAATAAGAAATAGCTCCTCTTCTTCACCACTGCAGTTCATCACTTTCATGACGTCATATTGCCTCCATCGGCTTTCTTTAGTAGCTTCCCTAATTTTCTGCATCATAATCTCTACAATCCTTCCTTGTGCTACGTTTGCTTTGCAGCAATACAAGTGAACCGAACCACAACCTTTCCATAAACAACACCAAAAAAAACGCAGACAGGCAGACACTGTATAGATTGCATATATGAGAAGAGAAGGAAACCGCTCCCAAGGGCACGGTATGGTGCTATTGCTGGCTGAGACACAGACATATGCTTCCACTCCTCAACCTATCGATCCACGGTCTGATGGTTGATGCGAATCGTTTGGAGAGAAAGTAGATTACCTGTCCCGGGCATTTTACAACGTCCATTTAATCATAGCTTCTCGGTGGCCCGGAGGAACGTTTAGCAGTGTGTGTGTGTGTTGTTTGTTATAAATGCAAAAATCATCATCTGCTAATGCTGGAGCTCCCTAACTCCCTGAATTCCCTTGTGTGCATAACAATGGGGCACTGTGGTGAAAGGGTTAGAGAAGCATCCGACTGGCAGCCATTTTTGATTTAGTCTTTAGAAAAAAATGCTTATTAGTCACATAATTAGTCATTTTTATCTTTTATAGAGTTAGTCGACAAAATGTGATTGCATTTTAAGCATCTTCTGATTATAACATTTAGATGTGATCACATTTTGAATCAAAACATTTAAAATCTTTAAAAAACTTGCAACTTGAACAGTTTACAGTATTACTTTGTATTTGGACTCATGCACAAAGAGGATTCATTCCAGGAACTACATTTATGGACAATTTTAGTTAGCTATATGCTAATCCGTTATACACTCAACTGTATATTGTTGATGATGAGACTTCTTTAACTTCACAGTCATTTTACTGACTGTGGTGGAGGCTTCATGAATAGCCGCGATGGACCTTCAAATGGCGTGCTCTTTGCTAGCTGTAGCTTGCTAGCTTAGGTAGACTACTGTTAACTATCTGGCTACCCCAAGGACTAATTTTTAAAAGACAGTCAGACGACGAGATTGCCCTTTTTTTGAATATCTGGTATTCAAATAACGTCATATCAAACAACTTTTTGGTCCCATTCTATCTATGTTAGTTTTAGCTCGTCAACGCCTTGGTCATATTTTTTATCAATGAAATTAACACTAGTGTATTTTAGATTTTTTTCTTCCTTTTTAATATTCACTTATTTTAATATTCATTTATTTTATAATTCTAGTAAATATCGTGGTGTATTTTTTTTATTGTTTATTTTAGTTTTTAGTGTTGAATGCCTGTTCATTGCCGCTGCAACTATGAAATTTCCCAGTTTAATAAAGCATCTATCTATAAACAAATAGTCATCAATAAATGAATATTTCTTTAATTCTCCTCTAAATATACAGTACATGGCCAATAAAGATGAACAGGAGTCAGAAAATCATTTACAGTAGTTTCTTACAATGTTCACGTTACAGATATGGGGTCGAGTACAGACATGATGCTAGCTGACATTCAAAAGACAATTTAATACAGGAAAATCATTGTTTTATTCAATATATTAGAGGCTACTGGGTGCTATAACTGCTAAAAACACTTTGGTAACATGTGGGGTTCCACAGGGATCAGCTCTGGGACCCTTACACATTAAGTTAAAATCTTGAAATGAAATGTAATTTGTAGTTTATTGTGACTTGTCTCACTGTATTCTGATGAGTCTGGCTAGACCAGAGTCACGTGGACCTACATATTTAATTCTCATGATTCTATTTTGTTCCTTTCACAGGCACAATGGGTCACTGGCCAGTGGAGACAAAGGTCGCAGAAGAAGTCGCCTGGCCCTTTACAAGAGACCCAAAGCCAATGGGGTCAAACCTGATGTTATCCATAATGTCTCAACTCCTCTGGTGTCAAAGGTAAGAAGTCAGTTTTAAAATGTAATCTCTAATTTCCTTCCTTATTGGAGTCTAAACTCTAAATTGACTAAAGAGTTAAGCAAGTTAAACTCCTTAAATCATTTATAACAGCTAAGTGGAATACTGCTTTACAGAACTAAGCTAGTAACAATGTTTATGCTAAACATTATGCCCAGCAGTTATTATTGTTTATCCAGTAAGTCAAAATCCTGCAATGCTGAGAAAATGTCACTGCACTTTGTTCAAATGACGGTGACCAGCGTGACATTTACAAGTCACATGACACAAATGTGGCTTTAATATGTTGCCTCGTTAGCTTCCTGACACAAAAGACGTTAAGTGCTACAACAAAAATACCTGCTGTTCCTAATTTGTCCACTAGGGGTTCTGTTGTTTTAGTCGGACCTGCAGATAAAACACGACACTGAGACCCAGAACTGAACTGTAGGTGGCAGCAATGTGAAATAAGTTGCAATTTAAATTCTTAAAGAGATTTTAGATTCTTCGTAAAATGTTCTTATGTTCGACTAAATGTAAACATTTCTATACTGTACTTGTTCTTCAAGCTAACATCTAGAGTTGCTGTCATTTTGTAGGTTATTATTTTACTGGTTCATCTCGGGCTTGAGATCAAATCGGCCTGAATTTGGGCCCCTAACTCTTTCCATCACAACAATAAATCAGCTAATACAACTATAAATCACGTTTGTCCAGAAGAGGAAACGTCCTCCGAGCCGATTTGCTCCGTAGGATTCAAGACCTTCAACTCTCCTTCGCCGTGCGACCCGGTTAATATCTTTTTCCCATTTGGCAGGCACTCAGCAACAAAAGCCAGCACAGCATCTCGTACACACTGTCACGGAGCCACTCTGTCATTGTGGAGTACACCCATGACACCAACACAGACATGTTTCAGGTTGGTGCACAAACGCTTTCCTTTGCATCAAGAAAATGAGCGTCTTTAAATGTGTAGCTATATGTAAAGTATGACTCCTGGCTGTTGCAGATCGGTCGGTCCACAGAGAGCATGATTGACTTCGTGGTGACGGATACAGCGGGCAGCAGCGGCGGTCAGGGCGTGGGCGCGGCGGGGGAAGGGGGCGGCGGAGGCGGCGGAGGCCAGTCGGCCCAGAGCACCATCTCCCGCTACGCCTGCCGCATCATGTGCGAACGCAGCGCTCCCTACACGGCGCGCATCTACGCCGCCGGCTTCGACTCCTCCAAGAACATCTTCCTGGGGGTGAGTGTTCGCTTCCCCTGTGGGCGGCAAAAAAAAAAAAAAAAAGTGCTCGGGGACCGGTAGCCATGGAGACCGCAGCGAGAGCGACAGCAGGGGACATGGCTGTGCCGCCCACATGAGACATGGTAGCTGTGAGGACGGCCTCGGGATCGTGTTGGCGCATGTGACCCGACATGAAACACGAGGCAGCGTTCTCTTGCTTCAACCTTCCTGTCGTCCTCCAGGTCAAACTTGACCCGTCTCGAATGTTTCCACAGCACATAGTATAATAGAAATGTAGTTTAGCGCCCATGGATTCTGCAAAGACGTTTATAATATATAGTGAGTTGAGAAGAACGAAGGGAAGCACACGACTAAATCATGCAATAATTATCAGCCCAACAGGGACAGTGTGCATCTCATTGGACATAAACCATAAACCCTTGACAGTTGATAAAATAAAAAGATTCGTTTGACGTTAACATCCTGGGTGTTGAAAGGTATCATGGCCTCCTGTTGTAATTTATTTAGGATCTAAGTGAACTTTGCAATCTTACCGCAGGGTTTCCCATCCAATGTTTAAGCTACGGCGGCCCGCCATGGTCTCATAACGAATCTTAAATATTTTTTTCCACGTCTCAAACAATGTTGTGTTTTTCCTATTTCTCCTGAAAGAATCTCTCCCAACCAAAGATCCTTCCATGCCTGCTCTGTTCTGAATTTGACGGAGAATACAGCTGGGACGACTCACGTAGCATGTGAAGCTATTTGTCTTGTTCACTAATAATAATAATAATAATAATAATAATAGACGTTACCGACACTTTTAAAAACCCGATGTTTGTGCTCTTGACTTTTTTAGACCATGGAGGTTTAAAATTATTTAAAGGGAGTTGGTCAAATCCAAAGGAAACAACTCCAGACGTAATGTGAACTAGCTAAACTTTATAAGCGCTAGCTAGCAAAGTAATCAGCGGATTAGTCTGTACGAGTCACAGCTTTCACTTTAATCTTACAGTTCGATATATAAAGTGCAGCTTTACGTTTCTGCCACTTTTTAAAACCCGATCTTTGTGCTCTTGACTTTTTTAGACCGTGGAGAGAGTTGGTCAAAACCAGAAGGAAACGACTCCGGACGTAACGTGAACTAGCTTAACTCTATAAGCGCTAGCTAGCACAGTTAGATTGAAAGTCAACTGTTTACTATAAAGTTGATTCATTCCTTTATTCCTTTCATTTGTGCTGTTTAGTAGATGCATGTATCTACTAAACAAACTGGAACTTTGGCTTTGGTGTAACAAAGCCGTACGACTGGACCCCAGTGAGACGACTGAGGCTAAATCAAAGCCGTGCAGAATTGGCCAATTAGTCTGTACGAGTCACAGCTTTCGCTTTAATCTTACAGTTCGATATATAAAGTGCAGCTTTACGTTACCGCCACTTTTTAAAACCCGATCTTTGTGCTCTTGACTTTTTCAGACCGTGGAGAGAGTTGATCAAAACCCGAAGGAAACGACTCCAGATGTAACGTGAACTAGCTTAACTCTATAAGCGCTAGCTAGCAAAGTCACATTGAAAGTCAGCTGTTTATTATAATGTTGATTCTTTCCCTGATATTTAATCTTACATTACATCATACATACAAATACAAATACAAAGACTCAACCGCTTGCGTTTAGTTTTCATGCTAAATCCAATATCCTCGTTAAAGACCGATACTCATGCAGATATTATATAATAATTTGTTTTTTTTTATTAAGACACTCTTAATTAACACATTCTTTCTGTTATAAATGTCCTCACTCAGTCAGCGGGTGGAACGAGGCATCTGGGTCAACACCAATAATAGCGTTTCTCATGGAAGCGTGACTTCAGCCCATAAAAGATTCATCGGGACCTCCCACAACCGTCATACAAACACACAAACACGCATCACGACCGCGGCACGCAAAACCCTCGGAACAAATCAAGACTGCGTTTACACAAAACGACTATTATCCTTCTAATTAATGCATGATTGTGTCTGAGAGGATCCGAACAATGTTTGAGAATCTGGTGCATTTCATTACACCGAACATCTACTGTACTCATTCTGTAATCACATATAGTACTTCATATCGCTCAGTTGTCCCAAGTGGGATATTATATTCACGAACAAAGGATCCACAGGATGTGTATGGGGTTCCATTTGTCCCATAATTACACTGATCAGGCGTAACATTATGACCACCTTTCTCATATCGTGTAGGTCACCCATGTGCGTCCAAAAGAAGAGAGAATACACATGGGACCTCTGAGGGTGTCCTGTGGAGTCTGATCAACGTTATGATGTTAGTGTGGGGGCCTTTGAGGGGAGGGGCCTCTGTGGATCATCCCACAGATACTTGATCAGTTTGGGATCTAGTGAATTTGGAGGCCAGGTCAACACCTTGAGATGTTCTTCATGTTTTTTTTTTAAAACCAGTTGTTGTGGTTGCATCTTGTTGTGGAGTGTCATTGCTATGGGGTGGTGGGTGGGGTGCCTGGTCTGGTCTAGATGGGTGCTACATGGTCTTATTTGCAGAATCCATGTGCAGTAGACCATATTTATGCCAAATTCTGTGATATAGGAACATTCAAAATGGGGTAAGGAAGGTTAAATCCTACACCTACAGCACTGTCTTTATGCCTATAGGGGTGGGGGTGCCTGTTCTGGTCTGAATGAATGAATGCCAGGTCTAAAAGTTTCTCCAGCAGAACACTGAACTGTCACAAGATGGTTTAAATGTTATTTACTTGCGCCTGTCAGTGGTCATAATGTTGTGGCTGACTGGTTCAAGGAAGGTTAGGGTAAAACATAAATTGTCCGGACAGAAATATGGCGTTTCTGTTTTAACATTACGTATTAATGCGACGAAGGCCACAGGGTTGAGGGTTTGACTCATTTGCTGAAGCTCATGCTTCTTGTACGTCATCATTTATTCATTCAGTCTGTTTTCATTGTACTTTGTCACATTTCACTTTCATCGATGCGCCACCGTCTCCACCACAGGAAAAGAGCTTCTGGAAAATTTGGCATCGATTACGACTTCACTTGGCTGTCAGCGGTTTGCTAGCGCGGTATTTTTAGCAGAGAGACGCTTCAGGCCAACGCATCAGCAAACTGCATGATCGTTCATTAAGATATTTATTTGTGTTTAGCGGATGTATGTATCTACTGGAAACTGGAACTTCGGTGCAACAAAACCGTACGACCGGACCCCGGTGAGCTGAACGAGGCTAAATCGGAGCCGTGGAGAGTCGGTGGATTAGTCTGCACGAGTCACTTTAGTCTTATGGTTCGATATGTTGAGTTAAAATGCACGAGTGCAGCTTTAGGTTTGCTGACATGTAGTCTAAAAGGCTGGTCAGTTTTATTGGCCTTTGAGCACTGACCCGGCGCTCATTATTTTCACCTCAAGGAAATATTCGTTGAACAAAATCTCCAGGCCGGGGGAATTTTGCTGTTTCACTCCACGAGGGCTACTTTGTGTTCGTACTCCAGCCTTTCTTTCTCTCAGGGATGGGGTTATTCTTAGGCGTGGGCGCATCTCTGTGCCTCAGTCAGTACAGTAGTCATTCTGTACCGAGCTAAATATAGCAGCAGAGAAAAGCAACGCTGGCGTTTTTGGGTTTTTCTTTTTTTCCCTCCAGCCCCTCTCTGAGATCCACCTACGCTATCATCATCCCTCTGTGCCTCCCCCGTCATATTCCTAACATTCATGTCCACCTCATCTGCTTGTTTCTCAGGAGCGGGCCGCCAAATGGAGGACATCGGACGGCTTGATGGACGGCCTGACCACCAACGGGGTGCTGGTGATGCACCCGGCGGGGGAGTTTGTGTCTGAGCCGGCTCCGGGCGTCTGGAGGGAAATCTCAGTCTGCGGCAACGTCTTTGCCCTTAGAGAGACACGTTCGGCCCAACAGAGGGGGAAACTGGTAAGAGAGGAGGGGGCTGATGGGATCATTAGTCATATGTTGGCTTCATAAGTGTTGACGTGAGTACGCAAGCAGTAGAGTCCCAACTAGAGGCTTGTAGTGAACCCTACAAGTTGGGTTTGTCAGCAGCGACGTCGACAAAGTAGCGCCTCTTACGTTCACTGGGAAACTTCCAAGACCTCTGCTTCACTAAAATATCACAGATGAAGCTTTCATTCTGACACATTCTCGTGAATTTGCAGAGCTAGGAAGTGGTCCTTACAGTCGGCCTCATCTGACGCATACTATTTGTGCTGTAGTTTGGGACTAGAAACCTAATGGGCCAGTCGATCTGACAGGGTGTCGACTGCCTGAACCAAAACTAGCTGCTCACAGTGCCATCGTGTGGCGGAATTGAAGTGTAACACTACAACGTCCTAGAGTACCGTCATCAGTTTCCATTCTCTCAATAAAAACGATGTTTCCCTCGATTCTTGTCCAATTCCTCACCAATTTACCATCTTCTGTTCAAGGTTGAAAACGAGTCAAACACCCTCCAAGACGGCTCTCTGATCGATCTCTGCGGGGCCACGCTGCTATGGAGGACCCCCGCCGGACTGCGCCACACCCCCACCCTCAAACAGCTGGAGTCCCTTCGCCAGGAGCTGAACGCCGCCCGGCCTCAGTGTCCCGTCGGCTTCAACACCCTGGCGTTCCCCAGCCTGGCCCAGCGCGAGATTGTCGACAAGAAACAGCCCTGGGTTTACGTCAACTGCGGGCACGTACACGGCTACCACAACTGGGGCTATCGCAAGGAGAAGGGCCCCGCCGGCCCCGGGGGCACAGCGCCGGCCAGCACTGGGGAGAGGGAGTGCCCCATGTGCCGGAGAGTAGGCCCCTATGTGCCCTTGTGGCTGGGCTGTGAGGGCGGATTGTACCTTGATGCGGGTCCGCCCACCCACGCCTTCTGTCCCTGTGGCCACGTATGCTCAGAAAAGACAGTAGTGGGGTGGAGTCAGATCCCCTTACCACATGGCACTCATGCCTTTCATGCTGCCTGCCCCTTCTGTGGTACCTGGTTGACAGGGGAGCAGGGCCACATCAAACTCATCTTCCAGGGCCCTGTCGACTGAAGAAGCCCAGACGTGGACGCCGCTCAGAGGAAAGTTTCGGTGGATCGCACAGAGGGCCTGCAGACTAAAAGACTGAGTGCTACAACCACCGGTGCAGGAAAAGGGCGGCTGACACGACGAACTGAAAGCAACATGCAATAGTAGATGCCAAGGCTTCACATCAAATATAAGGTTTATGGAGAATATGTAAATAAATTGTGTTGAAAGGAACATGTCGTTAGTTATCTTTTGTTCACCCTTTTCTACACAAGACTCGGTTTTACCGGCATAATCTACATGTGTTCACGTCTATTTACAGGACATCCTGGAGTTCCTGGATCAATATTCAGAGTTGCAACCACAACGTTGCACTAATCAGTTCATAGTGTGGTGGCGTGGAGGGTAAAATCCGGTTTCATTTCACTTAATTTCCTTCAATTTCAATATTTAAATCACGTCTCAACTGAAGAACAACCTATTAAACAAAGACAAATTGCAAGCATTTGGCACCTGTGATCCGTATCCAGTACCTGCCGTGATATTTTGATCTCTGTAAGAGACGAAGACCCTGACGGAGCTGGATGTTTGGCGATGTTTACCTGTACTTTTCTGGATCTGCATGGGTCAGTAATGCTGCCGTTTAGGAGGTGAAGAACAATAACACCCTTAATCGTTAAAGCAAAAGTGAGAACTAATTAGCCAACACTCGTGATTGAACGTTAGCTATGTTAGATGTTAGTTTTAGGGACGTTGCAGTCACCGTTTTACTTATGTTTTGAGGTTAAGGCTATATAACATAAATCTATACTAGGTAACTTTAGCTAAAGCTAACTCAAGAGTCCAGTGTGCTGGGTCAACCCTTGTGAAACAATTATGTAAAAGTACGAATTACTGCTAAAAGAAACACAACAATTAATTGAAATGGTTACTAATGCAGTTAACTGTGAAATGTAAACAATATTTGCTCCTTTTTTTTTATTTCTGACACTTATAGTTAAGTAACAGGAAGGTTAATATATCTAGCATTTACTAGAGTTTACCTGATGATGAAGCGTCTGTTCGGCTGTCCTTCGTTTACCCTCCGACACAATATTTTCTTCTTCGTGTTTTTTTTTTTTTTTTTTTTTTTTTTTTTTTAACTCTACTTTGGGCGGGAATCTGTAGAAACAAAGCCCAGGATAGTCTCCTCGTCGGTTATTCCATCACATGGCGCAACAACTGTCCGACAACTGTGCAAAAACTACGCCATTGTAAGCGGACGTGCACCGCAGGGGGGCGTGGCGTCAGTGTTTTCCCTCCAAGAATCTGTTAACGAATCGCCATTTTTTAAATAAATAAATAAGGTGTAAAACATCGAGACTAACTGGAAACCACATCTGACAGTCTAATCTGAATTAGCAAAGAGCCAAAATAAATAAATAAATAAAATAATAACATAAAAGAAGTCAACTGCTGTTTTTAAATAAGTAAGTAACTGCTGTTCCGGTTTTATCCACAAGGGGTCGCGCTAGTTTAGTAAGAGACAATGATAGATAGATAGATAGATAGATAGATAGATAGATAGATAGATAGATAGATAGATAGATAGATAGATAGATAGATAGATAGATAGATAGATAGATAGATAGATGTTTTATTAATCCCAAACAAAATGTATCAAATCAAATCAAGCTTTATTGTAAATAACACTCACTGGATAAAACCAGATACTGTAAATACATGTACACGTACAGTACTGAAGTTGATGCAGTCGTTAATCCATCCTTGATTATTCATAAAGAACAAAGCACCGTTTTTACAGTAACATGGCTTCACATGTAGCTAGAGGAAGGCCTCCACCTCTACCTCTGACAGCTTCTACTTCGTGATGATGCCCCCAGTTTGCAGCGCCGACCCCCCTCCACCCGATGTGCTATAAATAACTCAAGGTCACCGGCAGCAACATGCCAACCTGCCCGGGAGAAAGAGAAAGAGAGAGAGAGAGAGAGAGACAACAGCTTAGTCATCAGAAGAGCTCCACATCCCCCTTCAACTGATGAGGAAACCTCCTCTAACCAAACCTGGTGTTCGTCCAGACGCTCCTCAATCTGAGCATCTGTGCATCATATCGTCCAACCCCACCATGAGGATTACGGTGAACAAGATCCTATCAGGACAGCCCTAGTTCAGCCTAGCTTGACCTATTCAGACGTTCATTCATTTTCTGTAACCTGCTTGTCTTCTGGAGGTGTCACTGGGCAAGAGGCGGGGCCATTAGTCACACCTACGGACAATTTGGAGTCACCAACAAACCTAACCTTATGCCTGAAGGAGTTTATTTAGGCTCAATCGAGGACAACAGGACCTTTGTCATCACAATTTAAGTGCATGAGTTCCACCTCAGTTCTAAGGGACAAACAGTTAAGCTCAGATTTTATATTAGCAGGTAAGACCGAGGCAGGGGGGAGTGTAAGCTTCTAACTGACTGTAGTGCATAAACATGAAGATAAGGATTCACACCAGCTAAGAAATACAAAGTGTCTTCCAGTGACGGCATTATCATCTAACTCTAGTTATGCCTGTAATGCAAAGTGTCCTTCAGAGAGTGAGACTGAAGACGCCAAAAGAGGGACCTTGGCCTTGGCATGTCCCTCAGAAAGAAAACGGGGCAGATACTTGACCCCAGCAGTAAGGAAGAGAAATTATTCTCCAACCAGCATGTCTTTGGACGGCGGAAGGAAAGCTGGAGTACCTGGAGAGATAACTATTATTGTAGTTATTTATTCTGACATAAACCAAAACCACATCCTCGTAGTGTCAAAATGTCTTCCGCTTCTTCTGGTTTTTGGTTGGGTGGCGTCAAAGGGCCACAACATAAAGACTCGATGAGTTTATTTCATGTACAGCAGTTCAAAAAGGAAATGGGTGAGACATGGTGGCTGCCTCTGCAGCTAGAAAGTGGCCTTTACAGGTCAATCACTTCTCAGATTTAGCTGCTTGAAGTCCATCTTGGCCGTTCGTTTAATGATGATATAATTTAAACTAGTGCGTTACATAAAATTTGTATCTTTTTCATACTAGCATGTCTATTTGTGCCGTTAAGCACTTGCCCGGGCAACGACTAGCTTTTGGAGACCCAATTGGCCTCCATTGGCCTCCATTGGTCTCCATTGGTGTCCATTGGTATCCATTGGTCTCCATTGGCCTCCATTGGCATCCATTGGTCTCCATTGGTCTCCATTGGCCTCCATTGGCCTCCATTGGCCTCCATTGGCGTAATTCACTAACTAGAGCTGAAGAAAACACTCTACCGGTGTCAGATTAGTTGACTTTCACGTTTTATTTTAATCTCTTTGATTTCCAGTCTACTATAAGTACATTATTGTGTTAAAACCTGAGGATGTCTTTCATTGAGGGAATTCGGTTCTGTTGACGTCTGCTGCAAAACTACCAAAAAGAAAAAGTGGACGGACGATGACACACGGTGGCAATACACGGTACTGAGCACAGCACACAACACACTTTAAGGGTCTGTGGTATCTATGGTGGAGGGCACAGGGCAAGAAGGTTCTGGGTTTGAATCCACTGGACGAATCTCCAGGTTCTCCAGCTTCCTCCCATCGTCCAAAGACATGCTGGTTAGGTTCATTGGTGATTCTTAATTTCCCTTTAGTACAGGAACACACTCCAACCTCATTCTTTCTTTACTAGCTCAGATTTTTTTTTCCTATCGAAAAAGCCCAAACTACGGCAACTACCCTTCCCATTTTCATTCCCATCAAATTAATGCTTGTGGTGCAGAGAACTGCCCCTAAATTTAAAGACAAAGACTTTAAATTCTCTTTTTATTTGTTTCTTCAACCTTCAATGATGCTTTTTTTTAATACTTTAAATCAGAACAACATAAAACATAACTGTCAGTTAACTTCCTAACTCAGTCTAGACCGTGTTATATTTTCATGGATTACTATTCGGGGGCTAAACAACAATGAAACTTCTCTACATTGGGATCACGGGAACTTCCCTGCCTCCAGCTGCCTTGGCACGACTCGGCACAACCGGTGTTTATGTAAATGAAGTGTTGGTGGTTTGAGTCCGCGACGTGTCTGGCAGCAGCGAACCACCATCTCCGTGAGGGGGGTCCTAATCAGACGCGGCCCTGGGGCGTTTAGCCTTTACCAATTATTTCCTGATTTACGTAGGTAGACTCCTGATGTCCTCCCCCCCAGGGTCATCGTGGACCACTTGGCTCAGACCGTACCTTTTACGCTTCTATTTTCTTTGCTGAGTCGACACAGTGACTTTACGGATTCTAAATGTTTGATTTCCCTTCAACTGAGTGAGCTATTTATTTAACATTTAATTTTCTGAGGCTTCTTTCCAGTTCTTCATCAGATTATTTGCAAATCACACGTACATAGACTATAACTGTTTGCATGAGCTGTATAGTGTACTTCGTGTGACTTCACAGGACCGCTTTCCGGAGCGGTTGGCATGGCAACTGGTTGTCACATCCTATTTCTGCAGTGTCAAATAACTAAAACGAAACGTATCTTAAAAAATGGACACTTAAAATGACAGAAACCGTTCTTGAAAAACATTTATTTGACGAGTATTTTTGCGTTTTAGTTCGACCCAAGCCCCGCCCACTAACATGGAGGGGGTGGAGCTTATGACCTTTACGAAGCGGTTGGCATGGCAACTGGTTGTCACATCCTGTTTCTACAGCGTCAAACTAAAACAAAATTTATCTAAAAAAAATTACACTTGAACATTCATCAGTATTATATTAATTACCTAAAATGACAGAAACAATCCTTGAAATAAAATATTTGATGTGTATTTTAGTGATTTAGTTTGACCCGAGCCCCGCCCACTAACATGGAGGGGGTGGAGCTTATGTCCTATACTGCAGCCAGCCACCAGGGGGAGCTCTACTTGCTTCCATCCATCTTTATATACAGTCTATGCTTCCTGTGCTCACTCTCTGCTTACGTAACTGCCTCTAGTTGTTTCAAGTCGTATCTCATAATCTACCGACTCATTGTTCTGTCGGCAACTTTATCACTCGTACGCCTCCACCCTTCACCGGAAACCAGCTTTACTCTCACTTTACTAGTCACAAGCTCACATTTGTGCACCGTGTAATAATCGTAATAACAAACATCAGAGCGACTCTCCATGTGACGTTGATCTTTTGCATCATTTTATTATATATATATATTTATAATATGTACAGAAAAAAAACACATGATCAAACTGAAATGAGAAACAAGCAAAAAAAAAAAAGACAGAAAGTGACAGGCAAGCTCCAGCCCAATGCTTTTTTCTTTTAATTATTATTATATTTATTATCATTACTATTAATAAACCCCATCTAATGAGTGTCATTAATTAAAAGCCACTGAACAAGTGCGCAAAAATGACAAAAAAAAAACACCTTTAACCGAAAAGAGACAAAAAGTAAACGTCGATCATCGAGTCATCAGAACATTCAGAAACATAAACCCCTACATGTGTTTAACCCCACCTTCATCAGACTGTCTGGTGTCGTATCCAGAGAACACTTTAAAAAATTAGTAGGAACAGAAAGAAGCGTTGAGGAGATTTAAAAAAGGAAAATAAAACATTCAGCGTGTTTGTGTGGTGAATGACTGCTTGTTCTGCATCTACTGACGAGGTGAGACGCCAACGAGGCCCCACAAAGCTCAGGAATGTTACACATGACCTCCTCCTCCTCCTCCTCCTCCCACAAAGCTTCAACCGTTTACAATGTCAGATTCCTGCAAAATGTCCAGGCCAAATGTCCCCAGGGGAGAACTGGGAACGCTGGGAGCAGAGGCTGGAGTTTGAGGGGTTCGTCGGGTTGCATCGTCGTCGTTGGGGAGACCTGGGAGTTCATATCCGGTCGGCGGTAAAACCTGGACCAGTCAGTCCCTGGACCTCTTCTAACGACGGCGACACACAGAGCCGCCTCAGGGTGATTAAGCTTCACCTCAGGGTGGAGGCCCCGGCGTTAACGGCAGCAGGAGAAATCTTTTCTTCACATTCCTTTCAGTTGCCCTGGAAATAAAATCCCAAGCAAACACGCACACAAACACACAAACACACACACACCTCCCCTCACCCCACTACTACACCAACTATGAGCAGAAACTGGAAGCTGAGCTACTGCTGATTATAAAAACCCCTAAACGTTATCGCGTCTCGTCGTCTTCATCGGCGGCGGCGGCGTCTGCTCGGTCGTCATTAAGGTGTTCCTTCAAGAACTGTCTTCAAACTGCAGAGAGCTACGTGAAAGTTTGGTTCGGAAACGAGGCCTTAAATACATATACATACATATATATATGTACACACACTGATCAGGCGTTACATTATGACCACCTTCCTGATATTGCGTAGGTCTCCGAATCAGTTGTGACTCATTGGAGGATGGACATGGACCATCTGAGGGTGTCCTGTGGTGTCTGTTGGGTGGGGGTCTTTGAGGGGAGGGGCCTCTGTGGATCATCCCACAGATACTTGATCAGTTTGGGATCTAGTGAATTTGGAGGCCAGGTCAACACCTTGAGATGTTCTTCATGTTCTTCTTCTTCTTTGAGTTGTTCCTAAACCGTTTGGCTGCTACCATCAGTGAGTGTCATAGCTATGGGGTGGGGGTGCCTGGTCTGGTCTAGGTGGGTGCTACATGTCTAAGTAACATCCACACCAATGAATGAATGAATGGCAGGTCCAAAAATTTTGTCACAAGATGTTCTTCACTTCTCCCGGTCATAATGTTGTGGCTGATCGGTGTACACCACTCACCGTGTAACCTTTGTCTTTATTTTTTTTAAATAGACCTTGAATAAAACAGAAATAAAAAGGAGGCACAAAGACAAAGAGGCACATACTGGAACACTAAAGTATCTGATGAGGAACCAGGAACGCTCGGGGGGAGGGGTAAAAGAAAAGGGGTAAACCAACTATTATGACCCCCCACCCAACCATCCTCCCTCCCTCCCCAGCTTCATCCGCTAACAAGCAGGACTACCACGTGCCGATGGTGTCGTCTCTGATCAAAGAGACGATAAAAAAGTCGTGAGATTAACTCAGATTATTGAGGGAACATTTTTGTTTTAGTGTCATCCTCAGGAAGGAACGTTAACATCAGTTTGACTTAAATAAAACACAGCAGACACACGTTACGGCTCTGGTAACCACGCCGCCCTCCCCCCTGGCTTCCCTTAGCGTCGGTGCAGACTGATGGCTTTGGTCAAACCCATTTATTCAAACAGAATCATCAGCGTTAAGAGCACAAAGCTTTAGCAACATTTGGTGACTCCTCATGTTAATTAGCACCGATTCAAAGAGAAGGAGCTTCAGTTAAACTCTTTAAAATCACTGCAGATAAACCTTTAACACGACCAGGCACTAAAGGCACCAGGACGTTTTATCGGCCGGCGTGAGGAGGCGTGACACGGAAAGAGAAAGCGAAAGTTAAGAGGCTCCGTGGATGGATGGAAGGAGGGGGAGGGGCTTGTTTTCTAGCTAGCTCACGGCTAACGTCTGTACAGATGCTGCGTTGGATGTTTTTTTTTGTACAGTTCATGAGTGTGTGAACGTTCTGGGCTGGGATGGAGGGGGGAAGGGTTTTAATGGGACACAGCTTGAGGAGAAACGTGTTTGTAGATCTCTTTAACCCATGCAAACCCTGTTACAGTGTCTCTGAGTGTGAAGAAGAAGAGCTCACCAGCCTCAGTCGATACCAAGCCTCCTCCTCGTGTCCTCTCTCAGCAAAAAAAGAAAAAAAAAGAAAAGTTGTCTCAGTGTCTGTTTTTTTTTTTGCCGTCCTGTGATTTCCAGGTCCAGGACGAGACGAGTGGAGGGTTACTGGTGTTAAAGATGAATGATCAGGTGAGTAAATGGAGGGGGGGGGGCTAGAAAGGTAGATCTGAGTGGAAATGATGGAGGTGGAGGTGGAGGCGATTGGGGAAGGGTGTCCTTTAACAGCAGCCGCCACCGGACTGCCTGACGGGGGTGCTCTCGATTTTCAAGTTGGGCTTGTCGCCGCCGGCCGTCGCCCCGGGGCCCATTCGCTTCTTGATCTCGGCCGCCATGGTCATGAAGGCCTGCTCCACGTTGGTGGCGTTCTTGGCGCTCGTCTCCAGGAAGGGGATGGCCAGGGAGTCGGCAAACTCCTGCCACGAGAGAGAGAGAGACGACTGTTAGAGAAAACTGGAGCTATGGCGACAGCACAGGCCCTACGTAGACCCTAACACTGTAGGGTGTGCAAGAACAAGAATAAAGTTCTTTTTGGCCGCCAGGTAGAGATGGGCGATATGGACTAAAAAAATGTATCCCGATAATTTCTGCTATTTATCATGGTAACGATAAAAATTACAATAAATAAACATCATTTTAGCATAAATCCTTTTTTGACTGTAGTGCATTAGTTTCGTCTGAGTTGTTTTTTGTTTTTACCGGAGGCTTTGGATGAAGTCGACGCTTGTTTGCAAACCTTGTTTTTGACGATATATCGTAAACGACAAAATATCGCACATCCCTACCTCCAGGTAATTTATACTTTACGAGAAACTCAAGTGTCGAACTCCGTCAAAGTCCTCATAGGGGCGTCCTAAGGATAAGTATCGCAGGAGATGCGGGAGACGTACGACAAGAGACACTTTTCGTATTATTTTCGGATGTCGGATAGTTGCTATGACGACAGTGTCCAACGGATCACACCGTTCATTCGCCCAATGCACAGTATGACGATCTCTACCCAACAGAGATTAGCGGTGTAACTGCGCGAGTGGCCGCTAGCATTTCCTGCTTCTCTGCAATAGCCACGCCCACTTACAATTTCTGACCAATCACAGAATAGTTGTCGGACGCCACACGAGAAAGCAGTTCTATATATTTATTCGCCTGTTGTTGCTAATTCAGGAAGCATCCGTACCTTTGCCGTTGTGTAGTCGACCACCTTCTTGGTGGTCAGGTCACACTTGTTTCCCACGAGAAGCTTGTTGACGTTTTCGCTGGCGTAGCGGTCGATCTCCTGCAGCCACTGCTTCACGTTGTTGTAGGATTCCTGCGAACAAACAGTCTCTCTCATTTATCTGCTCAGGGCGTCTCCAGTAAAACATTTTGCCGCTCAGAGCGCAGACTCACCTGATCCGTCACATCATATACAACTATGATGCCGTGGGCTCCGCGGTAGTAGCTGGAGGTGATGGTACGAAACCTCTCCTGTCCTGCAGTGTCCCACTACGTGAGACACAGACACAGATTAGAAACCACCTCAACTAAATGACAAGGACTCTGATGCAGCCTGTTCACCAAGAGCCTGAATTTGACATTTATCTCACATTTAACCATTTGAGCTGTGACTAGTCACTTCATCCATCACTAGATCACACTGACATGTTGCTGGTTTCAGCTAATTCAATCTGTGAATAGTTATTATTTAACACCATCTTGTCCACAGTAATGTTTTTTTTCTAGGCTTGTGTAAACTCTTTAAAACACTTGATTCTGTATTTCATTAACAAACAGCTGTGAAGCTACGTGTACCTGAATGAGACGGTGCTAGAAAATAAATCTACCTGGAATGTGTACTTTAAATATACTCGATGAGAACGTTCCAAGATAAAGGCAGGAGAAACAAGAGTAAAGAGGAGGAGGAGGAGGAGGAGGAGGAGGAGGAGGAGGAGGTCTGCATACCAAGCATATTTGACTTAACAGTGAGCTACGTTCACTTTGGTGCTTTTAAGATTATTCTCATACGTCTCATGTTCATTAGATTCCACATACGTTATAAACTCTATGATTTCTGTGGAAATAAATGAAATAAAATCTGGATTTTTCTGTTTTTTTCTCCCTGTGAATAATAAGACAGTTTAGGCTTCTGCGTCAATCTGGTGGCGTAGCTACGACAACAACGCAGAACGTAACGCCCAGAAATGTAACTACGTGCCACGGCAACGCAGACCACAAGAGCTGTGATTGGTTTGTTTGGTAGGAGCTTGTTTCTGCAGTTTACAGCGCCGTCTAGAGTTTTGGGTGGTGTAGCCCACGCTGGTACGAGCTTGTCTGTAGTAACTCCACCCAGACACTAGTGGGCGCTGTGTCTTTTTTCCCCAGTCTGATTAATTTTTGTTTCTACTTCCTGCTTCACTTTCATACAAATGTTTCTGTGCATCTTTATTGATCTATAACAATCAATCTGAAGATCTGAGATGAACAAGCAGCTGGAAATGCTAAAGCAGAAACACGCTACTATCAAACGGACCAATCACGGCTCTTGTTGGTCTGTGTTGCTGATCTGTGCTGATGCAAACTGACCCAGAAACAATATAACATTATTAAATAACAGGTTGGTATGAGAGTAAAAAGTAAAGGTGCAGCTTTTCATGCGTCTTGTTAACACTGAGTGGATCCAGACTCACAATCTGCAGTTTGATGGTCTTTCCATCCAGCTCAATGGTGCGGATCTTAAAGTCCACTCCGATGGTGCTGATGTAGCTCTCTGTGTAGGTGTCGTCCTGCAGAGGAGAGGAGGAGACAGAGGACGGCAGAATGAGACGCGGTCAGGCCTGAGACCAGAGATGAAACTGGAGCAAAGACAATTAACTGAGAAAAAAAAGACTACTTACGGCAAAACGTAGCAGGAGACACGACTTTCCTACTCCAGAGTCTCCAATAAGCAGAAGCTTGAACAGATAGTCACTGAAAAATAAAGAGATGGTTTGAAACGTTTCAGTAACTTCTTCCAGTAGCAGCTGTTTGCTCACAAACATAATTCAAACAGGTGGAAGTAGCACATTTGCTGAGGACGACTATTTTCAGCAGCACGTTGATCCATTCATGGCGCTATAGTGAGTAAACGGTTTAGGACGAGGACGCTACACCATGTAAACACCATTTCCCAATTTCAAGAAACCCGGCTTTGCTACTTGGAGCACTCCGATAGAAGCCAGGATACTGGAGCATGTATACACCTTATCCCGATTTCTGACGGCTGCCCACTGTCTGCACAGGTAGATATACAAACAACATGACGGCAACGAGAACTTGTCACTTTTGGAGCGATGCAGAGACTGAATTTTCCCTTAAAGTAATGAAAGAACTAAACATAACAACGTGTTTAGATGCAGAAAACACCGGAAAAGCTACGTGATGCTGGTTTTCCACCGAGCAATCTGTTGTAAACAAAGGATGTAAAAGACGTAACACACGCATGCGCAGATAAGATGCAGTGATCGGAAAACGGGTTTCTGGTATTTATCATGAATACAGAGATATGAATAACCGTTTCTCTGTGTTCTATGTAAACACCATATCCTGGATATGCTCAAGGCATTGATGTTTGTTTGTGGGATTGTTGTAAACAGAAAAGAAAACTACACCGACCAGCCACAACATTAAAACCACAAAAACACTAAAAAAAAAAACATGAAGAACATCTCAAGGTGTTGACCTGGTCTCCAAATTCACTAGATCCCAAACTGATCAAGAATCTGTGGGATGATCCACAGAGGCCCCTCCCCTCAAAGACCCCCCCCCAACTAACAACATGCTGTTGTCAGACACCACATCACAACTGTTTTGGAGATCTACACAATATTAGAAAGGTGGTCATAATGTTATGCCTGATAAAACCTAATCCTCAAAGTCTGGTAATACTGAGTGGTAACTGGTTTTTAATATTTAAACTAAACAAAATCCTAAATATAAACCAATCATTACAATCAACAACATGAGAGCAGACTGAACAACAGAATCAGCTTTAATGAAGCTGTGACTTTACTCATCCAGAGTTGTCGTTGTCGTATCAAGGTCACGGCCCACCTCGCCGTCCGTCCAGTCACTGAGAGGAAAACATCACATGAACCCGACACACAGAGAGCCAACGCCGCTGCAGAGGATTTCCCAATGCCAGCTCTATTCTCGTGCCAGAAGTAAACTGAGACCTGACGTTCTTCAGTGAAATTATAATATCTCACAAACACTGGTGTGTCGCAACCTTGTTTACGCTCTGCGGCTCGTGTTGACGTGGGCTTGAGGCTGCAGGCCATCAGGATCATCTGGTCACTTTACATGAACTAAACAACAAGCAGTCCACAGACCACGATCAGTTCACGGCCTCATAAAGTACCTGGACTAGTAGGGCTGGGTGGTATGACGGTATTATACCGTGTGACGGTATAAAAGAGATTTGTGATACGGTTTATACCGGAGAAAGAGCAGATGTCTGCAGCATCTCTCTGAGGCACAGTAATTACACCTCCTCGACACACGGGGCGCTGCAGGCGTTGCAGTTTTTTTCCCTCCTCCATGTGTAACCGTTAGCACCATGGTTAGCACCCGCCGCCGCTACCTTTCTGCTGGGCGTATGACGCTGCACGCACGACAGACTGATGTTTGTATCTAGGTGCGCTTGTTTTGTCTCTCTGTGAGACGAGAAAGAGCGTGAGAAGCCGCGGCTAAAAGCAAATGCGTGAGTTTCACCATATAGTCATTTTCTACATCGCACAGACTACACACCGCAATATATCGAGTATCTTCGATTTATCGCCCAGACCTATGGGAAACACACCATTTCTCCTGGTGACAAACCAGCCAGCAGTCCTCTTCATTTTGACATTTTGAGGCACAGGCGTGTTAACATTGACATGTCAATGTCAGCCACAAAGCCAGCGCTGCTCTCATTTCTACTAAAATAATAAAGTGGTTGTCAATTAAGACGACACGCCGCGGTGCACAACTAACACCACCAGAGGTCAGTAACCATAAAAGGAAACCTGAGGAGCAGACAAAGACGTGAGATGAGACAGATGGCGAGCAAGGACGGGACGGGGGACACAGTATTTGAGGTTCAGACCCAGCGACGCAGGTGACAAACTAGTTGGTAAAAGCAGCTTTTGACGTATTAAACAAGCTTTCATAGTACTGATTAAATTATAAATCTGCAGCTACAAATGCTAATCAGTCATTAATAAAGGGTTTTAATAACAACCTATTAAGTCTGGATGGATGGATAGATGAGAAGGAGAAGGATTTCCCACGTGAACCTACAAGCAAGTAATAACTCTTAAGCTAGAGGTTAAAATACAGCAGCAGAATCGATTTTATAACAACCTAGCAGGCGTAGTGATTCTTACTGCTCCTTACAGCATTACTAAACGTGTTTTACACTTTGCCTTCTCACATCACGACGAGTAACATTAAGGCAGAGCCGACGAGAGACAAAGTAAAACAGCCAGAACGAGCAAACATTCAGGGATACGGTGTCTGCTAAGGGTGTGGAAGTGTTAGCTGAGCTAGTTGGACAGGGTTCATTCAGGATTCAGAGGGAAACTTCAGCGTAGGACTTTGAGGATCTGCCGCTGCGTCAGTGTGTGTGTGTTTCAGGAAAAAGTGAAAAAAGAAAAGGGAGGAGGAGGAGGAGGAGGGAGGTGAGGATTGGGTGACAGGCGAGTGTCTTCTCATTTCAGGGATGCAGGGTCAGCCGTCACACACCTGCTACCGGACGGATCGGCTAACGTTACGACGACGACGCAGGATCGAAAAGTAACAACTGACCGCACATATACTAATTCAGCATAACATTATGACCACTGACAGGAGAAGAAGAGAATAACATTTAAACCATCTTGTGACAGTTAAACATCCTGCTGGGAAACTTTCAGACCTGGGATTCATTCATGTGGATGTTTTTTAGACATGTAGCACCCACCTAGACCAGACCACGCACCCCCACCCCATAGCAATGACACGCCTTGATGGATGCAACCACAAAAACCCTTTAGGAACATCACAAGGTGTTGACCTGGCCTCTAAACTCACTAGATCCCAAACTGATCAAGTATCTGTGGGATGATCCCTCCCCGAAAAAGCCCCCCCTACTAACAACATCTTGTTATCAGACACCGCAGGACACCCTCAGAGGACCCATGTCCATTCTCTGATGAGTCACAACTGTTTTGAAGACCTAAACAAGATCAGGACAATATAAATCTAAATCCTTAAAGTCCAGGATTACTGAAAGGTGACTCGTTTTCACTTTAGGACCCAAAGACACAAAGAAAACCCCAAACTGGGGTGTTTATCGGGGGGCATCCAACATCAGACATCGCAACAACAACCTCCTCCATCCTCTAAGACCCCTCCCACGCCCACCACACACTGTTTTCCCTGCTAACTCAAAAATAACATCCCCCTAAAACGGACAACAACATGCAATCTGCAGTGAGTGCAGATTTACAGCCGCTCTACACCGCTTCACACACACGCATACCTGTAAATAATGCATTTTATTATTTATTTAAATCCTGTTTTGAGCCGTTTGCACGGTCTGCGTAGCTTAGAGTGACAACAAAAACTAACATCTGTTACTGTTATGCTAACGCTACTCATGTACGTTGTAGCTTTGGACTGAACAATTGGGTCGTTTCTGTTTCTTTAATTTAAATATAAATTGCGCAGATACAGATGTTTTTATTTGTTCCGTGAAAAGGACGCTGGGGCACGAGCGAGCCGTCAGCTGACGTTGAGAGAAAACGTTCGCGAGACTGAAACGTAAAGCCGTCCGCGCCCTGTTCTCCGGCTAGCTAGGTAGCTAGCTAGCCAGCTAGCTTAACGGCTCCCCCTTCACTCTATATACATAATAACGGCTTTTTAAAATGAACATAACACAACGTACGGTTTACGTTAAATATAAAACTCACTATTCGGGATTCATGGTTTCACTGAGGATGCGTTTTTCTTCTCCTGTCGGTGAATACTCTTCCTTCCTAGTCCGGCAAAAAAAAAAAAAACAGAAAAAGAAAAGATGACTTGTAGGTCCGTGTATCCCGAGGCACTTCAACGGCTGCTCGTCCGTGTCCGTTACTGTCCACTGGGCCGTTTAATTCTTTTCGACCGTTATTCTTTCACGCAGACGTGATTCCAGCGGACATATCCCCCGTTTACTCCGCTCAGGATGGTGTATTTTACCCTGTTTTCTGTATCTCTCCCTGTTTCTCTCTCTCTCTCTGTCTGTCTGTGTCCGTTGCTTGCTAAAAGGTCCAAGATGGCTGCGCAGGTGCGGTAGTGACGGAGGGTGACGTGTCATTACCAACAGACGGATGTACGAGAAGTGCTGGGATTTGTAGTCCATAAGTAACTCTTCACACATCTATCTGTACCGGCATACAGTATAACGAATATTATTATTATTTTATTAAATATATCTAAAATATAATATATAGTATTTATATACAGTCTATAGTAATGAGCAACCAGACCAGACGAAGGAACAAGAAGTGCTGGGATTTGTAGTCCATAAGTAGGTTCTACTGTTCGCACATCTGTCTGTAACATAGACTGTATAAACATTATTATTATTATATATTATCATTATAAAGTATAATATATATTATTTATATACTGTATAAAGATTGTTATAATATTATTATTATAAAGAATATATTAATTATATACGTCTGTGGTTATTAACAGACAAAAGCGCAAGAAGTGCTGGGATTTGTAGTTCATATGCGTCTCTTTACACAGCTGGCTGTACGTAAACTGTAAAATTTAACATTATATTTTTTATATACTACATAAAGATTATTCTTATTATAAAAATATATCTTATTTATATACAGTCTATGGTTATTATTGGATGAATGAACAAGAATGCTGGGATTTGTAGTCCATTGGCTGTATAAGGATTACTATTGATTTTTCTGTTTTATCAAATATATATTATTTATACACAGTTTATAATCTGTATCATAGATACAGATTAGACATAAAAAATGAAAATAAAAACACTAACACAACACAATGGAAGAGAATTAATCCACCGTAAAGATTCATTTTATTTATTTTTGTGGCTGTTTTTAAGGATTAATTGAAAAATTGACTCTATCCAACAGCTAATAATGTATGAAGTAATTTCCATGCATGTGTCATTTGGAAATTTGTGTTTGAACACAACTCCCCGTGTCAAAACTGTTCTATTGATTGTCACATATCAGTAAAGCTCATCTTTATCCAGTGTTCAGACGCGACAGGCTCATTCTGCTCTTTTTCAAACAATAACAACACATCTTTAACAAATCTGAAAACAAAAGAAAAATTAAAAAAATAAACTTCCAAGGACTCAGTAAGTTTTTTCAGTGATCTCTATAAAAAAAATAAACATTTCTTTGCTGACATAACTGCACTTTTACACCTTTTCATACCTTTACTAGCAACAGATTGTCTGATAGAGTCAAACAGGTTTCTGTCACTTTCTCACGCTCTCTCACGACCAACACATTCACTACAAAACATCCACACCATAAAACAACTTACAAACTGTTCATGAAGAGAATCACATAGTGCAACATCTGTCTTTTGGTGATTTTCATCTCAGTCATCCACTGAGAAAGGAGTATTCTTCAGGTAACCATCCTCCATCTCCATGTCCTCGACTCTCTGAGCAGCAGCAGCACCAGCAGCAGCAGCAGCAGCGCCCACAGGAGAAGGCAGGTAGACGTTTGCCCCTCGTCCCCCAGAATCCACCTGTGGCTCTTGGGAGGAGGAGGAAGAAGAAGCGAGGACCTCCAGGCCCTGGTTGATGTAACTGGCCTCTTCGCTCGCCTCCAGGACCGGCAGCTCCGACAGAAGACCCCTTAGTGTTTCGGTCAGCTCCCTGAAGCTGGGCCTCCGGGCTGGGTCCTTGTCCCAGCAGCTCCTCATGACTTCATAACTGTGTTGGGGATGAGACGTACGTTCAGTTTACAGGCATAACATTATGACCACCTTCCTAATAATGTCTAGGTCTCCAAAACACAATCAGAGAATAAACCTGGACCTTCTGAGGGTGTCCTGTGGTGTCTGGCAACATGGTTATAGGTGGTTTAGGCAACAATTTGACACCCTATGTAGACCCTAGCATCATAACGCCCCCAGAAATGCAAATACATGCCGCGATGACGCAAACCACAAGAGCTGCGATTGGTCCACTTGGTTGTAACGTGTTTCTGCTTTACTATTTCCATCTGTTTCTCCATCTTCGCAATTTTCTAACTGATTGTTTTGGATCAATAAAGATGGAACACATGAAGGAAAGGTTAACTGAGGAAGTTCAGAGATACAAACATTTGTACGACTCATCTTCTGCAAAATTTCGGCAGAAGTTTCAGTCACCTCCCAAACACAGCGCCGACTAGTGTTTGGGAGGAGTTGTTACAGAGCGAGCCAGACTGATGGGCGCACAAGTATTTATGGATAGCACCGACATAGGCTACGTACGTCTAGTCCCGCAGTACCTTAAATTAACCTTTAGAGGGGGCCTTTGGGTCCTGGTGGTTGAGGGGAGGGGCCTCTGTGGATCATCCCACAGATACTTGATCAGTTTGGGATCTAGTGAATTTGGAGGCCAGGTCAACACCTTGAGATGTTCTTCATGGTTTTTTGAGATGTTCCTAAAGTGTTTTTATGTCTGCATCCATCAAGGAGTGTCATTGCTATGGGGTGGGGGTGCCTGGTCTGGTCTAGGTGGGTGCTACATGTCTAAGTAACATCCACACCAATGAATGACTACCAGGTCCAAAAGTTTCCCAGCAGAACATCAAATTGTCACAAGACGATTTAAATGTCATTTACTTCTCCTAGTTTTAATGTTGTGGCTGATCAGTGTATGTATTAATTAAACCTCACAGTTTCTGATCACAGTCCTCAGGTGGTTTCAGTCGGTGTCCAGACAGCAGCAGGTCCAGCAGTTCGTGATTGTGGACCCCAGGATAGGGCGTCCTCCCCCGGGAGACAATCTCCCACATGGTCACTCCAAACGACCACTAAGGACAAACAACAAGGAATCAGTTTTATTTTTCATTCACACGTGTCTGTCTTATGGCTTGATTCGTCTCCACGGCGACTAACTCACCACATCACTCTTGGTGGTGTAGACGGACTCAGACAGGCTCTCCAAGGCCATCCATTTGATCGGCACGCGGATAGCTATTTTCTGACGGTAGTAATTGCTGCTGTAGATTTTCTTGGACAGGCCAAAGTCGGCCACGCACACCCTGAGGTCGTCACCCAACCTGGGCAAAGATCAGAACAAACTGTGAGTGACACGGTCCACTCCGAGGCCTGCAGCCTGGAGTGTCGGCGAAACTCTAATCAGCTTCCTCCCCAGATGCGAGCCGCGGCTGAATACTAATAGCCCGAAGGACAGAGACGCAGTCACATGTGAACAAGGACTCCTTGGTTTCCGAGCCGCCCCTCCGTCTCGCTCCGATAGACTCACATGCAGTTACGCGCTGCCAAGTCTCTGTGCAGGAACCCGTTGGAGCTCAGATAGTCCATCCCCGCCGCGATGTCGATCATGAAGCGCAGGAGGGTCTGGTGGGGCACGAACTGGAAGAGAGGCTGTGGATCAGTGGTTTATCTAACGGCGTAGATTTAAAACAGAGACCCCTTCACGTTTTGGCACACTTGATTGATTGATTCATTCCATCTAGAGGGTCACACAGGAATCAACTGTCTCTCCCACCCCGTCCCGAGCCCACAAAAATACTCCCGCCATGTCCTGATGACATGACTGCCCACCCGTCCCGCAAAATCCCGACAGAAAGACTTCCAAATCCCATCCCACTCCCTATGTTGTTATCTAAAGTTGGGCGCACTCACCGCATTGCAGCGTCATTTTTTTATTTAATCTCCGGCTCCGTCCCGTTCCCAATGATTATTTGCTCCATCCCGTCCCTATCATGTTACCAACAGTGAAATTGACCGTACTGCACGACTCCCGCAGGAATACCGTGACCCACAGGAGTCCCGAAAAATTGTCATCCTCTAATTCCATCTGCATCCTGCAATGGCTCTGCGTCCCCCCCCCTAGGGGTCGTGCCACTTTGGGAACCACTGGGTTAGGGTGTAAGGGTTAGGTTTGGGGACAGTACAGTAATCTTACTCTTAAAGAGAAAGTTACTAATGCACAGGCACAGGTTGTATCCTCCATAATTTAGATCAGGATTGTTTTAATGTGCTCCTCTTTCTTCATAGGCATCATAGGCCACTCGGTATAACTACTCCAACTTCATTTAGAACCGCCATGGACAGACATGGGGTTCAGTCTCCTGGAAAAGGTCAAGCACAGAGTTCCCAAAGTCGGTTAAGGTTCCAAATGGTTAACCCTCGTGCTACCTTTGGGGTCTCTGGGACCCCAAGTGAATGGACAGACACATAGAGAGCATGCAAGAGGGTAGCACGAGGGTTAAGGTTAAGATAGGGTAAGGGTGTTAGGGTTAGGGTTAGTCGATGGACCTTTCACCCTGTCTCTCACTTGTGGAGCTCACCATAGGAATATCACCGTAGCGGGTAGCGATGAGGAAGTGGCGCAGGTCACCGTGCTTCATGAACGGAAGGATGACCAACGGTACGGGCAGAGTAGTGTCCTGTTCTCTCTGTAAGGTGACCCCTGCAACAGAAAACAGTAACTCTCTCTTTAACACGGTTGCTGCAACTGCATACCAGCTTGAGGAGATTATTTCATGAATGCATTAGTAGATAGGACGGGGTGACTATTGGGTAAATGGGGCCTTTGTTTGTGGCGTTCGCATGATCAGGTTCTCCAGCTTCCTCCTACCGTCCAAAGACATATTGGTTAGGTTCATTGCTGATTCTAAATTGGCCGTAGGTGTGAGTATGAATGGGCTCCGTGTTAACCCTAACCTTTAGCATTTAGCTTACCCAGCAGCCCAACAACGTTTTCATGATCAAAGTTCTTCATGATCTCCGCCTCTCTTAAAAACTCGTGCAAGTCTTCCTGGCTGTGGATCCCGACTACACGGGCGAGAACAGAGGAGTAATTAAACAAATACCACGGATAAGACGTGGTAGTGTGAGGTTCTGATAAAGGTTTGGGACTTCAGTACAAACCTCTCATGGTCTTCACAGCCACCTTGATGTCAGTGCCTTCCTGCATCGTAAAGACGCCTTCGTACACCGAGCCAAACTCCCCTGTGTTGCAGGACGGAAGAGTCAAACGTTGAAAGGTTAGTGAAAGGTTTTAATTTGGGGAAAGGTTTGAGAAAATCTCCCCTCATCTTGATTTGTTTAATCGCTCTCGTCAAGTTGCGTCCAATGGTTGCATCCTGGGCTGCTTTAACTAGTTGACAAGATTCAAGTCGAGAATGTCTATTAATTTTGTCGTGGATCCATTAAACAGACCTTTGCCCAGCTCCTTGCCCAGGGTCAGCTGGTGTCTCTCTACCAGGACGTCCTTCAGACTGTCCAGCAACCGGTCGCTGAGCCCTCCCAACAGCTGGATCACCCCCTCTGGCTCTGAAGCCCCTAGAAAGAAACACAACAGGCAACTTTTACTTTTACACTAATGCCGATCTTCCTCTATGTGCATCATTACTGTTTTGTATGAACATAAAAATAAAGGAGATGCCGTCCGATCGCTGCTCCCCACAATCACGAACCTTACCGTCATACAGGAGCGCAGCTTCATTCATCTGTAGGTGTCGATAAGAAAAGTCGTGAAAGATTGCCAAAGGTTGTACGTCTGATCTGTAAGAAATGAACAGTTAATTATTATCACCTCATGTTTCAGCTGTGCAGACGGGTTAATGTGCACTGTTTTAGAATGAGAAGTTGGAAATTTCGGATAACATTTTTACGTAGGGAACATATTAAGGACTAATGAATTTTTTAATTTTTTTTAAATTCTCCTAAAACTTAGACTTGGACTTTATTTGTCCACAAGGGAAATTGTTCAGTCACAGTAGCGCAGTTGTACATAAAAGAAAAACAAAAAATACTCTAAGAAAAATACAAGTAAAAGCAAAAAAGGTGACGATAGTTAGTTGCAAAAAAATAAAATAAAAATAAAAATAATAATTACATAAATGAGAAAACAAATAAATAAAAATAATGAAATAATGAAATACTAATAATTAAATTAAATTAAATTAAATTAAATGTACAAATTGTGGATACGAACAAATGTACAAAAAATAGAGATATGGTAAATATGGATTATATAGGAAATAATATTTGAGAATTATTTCTACAGGAAGCAAAAATCATAAGAAAAATAATAATTGAAAACAAAATTAAATTAAATTAAATTAAATTAAGAAAAGATGCATATGAACAAACACAAGAAATTGAGACAGAGGTAAATATAAACTATACACACAGGAAGTGTTTGAATATTATTACTAAACATGGGGATTCAATTCTATTGGCTTACAATATTTTATTTTATTCTATATTTTTATTATTGTTTATTACATTTATAATTTTATTATCATCTATTGTATTTATATTTGTATTATTTATTCATTTTATTTTTAGCATCTCACAGATAAATTAAAGACACTTGTCTTTAATTTATCTGTGAGATGCTAAAACTCACCTTTATCCCCAAACACAAAACGATAACAACAAGAACATCAGTCAGGATGGAGACGGAGACGCTGGAGGTCTCCTCACCTTAGTTTGTTGCGGTTTCGTCGTCGGACATAAGCCACGGTGAGAAATACAGTCACACACAAGAGACCGCCGAGCAAAGCACCGACCATGAGCCACGTGGGGGAGGAGCGACTCTTGTGATGAGAAGCTGGCGTTAAGTCGTGACCCGTGTTGTTCAGGTCTGGGGTCAGAGGGGTCACCACATGAGGAACCTTCCCTGGAAGAAACACAGCTGAGCTACACAAACCAAAACCGACTGTGGTACTGAAGCCATGACGTAGCTGCGCTTACATACATCTGTGAATGGTAACAGCGGCGGTGGATAAATGCGGTGCCCCCTGCAGAGTGGAAATGTCGTTCCAGGCTTCCACTGACAGCCTGTAGTCGAGCTGTGGGTTCAGACCCACGACGCTCACCGACGTGTTGGCCAGCCACGCCGATTCCGGGAGAAAAACCACGTCCGAGCACGCCTCCCACTGCATAACGCTCGCCGCCGTCTCACACATGACGCGGTACCTCACCTCAGGTCGGCCTCCTCTGTCGTGAGGAGGGTCCCACGTCACCGTCAGCACAGAGTCATTGTGGACGTGAGCGGTTAGATTCACTGGAGGTGATGGCGGCTCTGTGAGACGCAAAAGTACGCACAGAGTAAATCACACAACTTAAAGGTACCTGCAGGAGTTTTAGATGTTTCTGCATAAAAATCACTAAAAACATCAGAGGAGTCCATAAAGTAGACAAAGAATTGACAAAGTGAACTAATGAAACAGGAATATTATACTTGTGTGTTTGTTTATTCAGGAAAATGAGCCAATATTACATATCAGTGAGGTTATTTCAAGGCCAAATTAGACTCTTTCCATTCAGAAGTGTTTCTAATCAATGTAAAGAGACTCAAGTGTGGTTCAGTGCCTCGTTTAGTTTAAATAAAACAGGGATTTGTCTCAGTCTGATCTTCACAACACATGTTTGTGGGTAAAGGAGCTTTGTGAGGAGCTCAGAAGAAGAGTTGTTGTTGCTCATCAGGCTGGAAAAGGTTCAAAAACCATCTCTAAAGAGTTTGGAAGCCACAAATAATCCACAGTCAGACAGATTGAAGACGACTGTCCCCCTCCACAGGAGTGGTCCACCAACAAAGATCACTCCATGATAGTCTGAGAGGAACCAGAGGAACTTCTAAGCAGCTAAAGGCCTCTCTCTCATTGGCTGATGTTGATGAATTCACTAAACAACCATGGTGTGATGGACAAAGACACTGCTCTCCAAAGAAAGAACATTTCTAAACATCAGTGTGGACAAGACAGAAGACTACTGGGACAATGTTTAGTGGACAGATGAGACCAAAGTAGAATAGTCTGGTTTAAATGAAATGAACCATCAGAACCTCATCCCTCCATCAAACATGTTGGTGCTAATGTCCTGGTTTGGGCCTGTTCTGCTGCATCTGGACCAGGACGACTTGTCCTCACTGATGGACCAATGAACTCTAAAAGAAAATGTCAGGACATCTGTCCATGAGCTGAATGTGAAGAGAAACTGCAGCAAGATAACGAGAACCAAGAACACAAGTAGAAGAAGAAGAATGGTTAAAGAAGAACAAGATGAATGTTTAGGAACGACCCAGTCAAAGTCCTGACCTTAAGAACATTTCTGACCCGTCTGCAGGTTGATCAACATCACGTGGACAAGCCAGAAGACTACTGGGACAATGTTTAGTGGACAGATGAGACCAAAGAGGAATAGTTTGGTTTAAATGAGATGAAACATCAGAACACCTCCATGAAACATGGGGTTGCCAGTGTCATCCTGGTTTGGGCCTGTTCTGCTGCATCTGGACCAGGACGTTCTTGTCCTCATTGATGGACCAATGAATTCTGAATTCTATCAGTGAACTCTAAAAGAAAATGTCAGGACGTCTGTCCATGAGCTGAATGTGAAGAGAAACTGGGTCACGCAGCAAAGACAACAAGAAGTGGTTCTACAAGAGAACGGTTAAAGAAGAACAAGATGAATGTTTAGGAACGGCCAAGTCAAAGTCCTGACCTTAATCCAAGAGAAATGTTGTGGAAGGACCTGAAGCAGCAGTTGATGTGAATAAACCCACCAACATCTACCCAGTCGCTGTAGGCGACAGATCAGCCGTTACCATAAACGTTTAGCTGCTGTTACTGCTGAAAACATGGGTTCACTTAGTTTACATCTCACAGATATGTGAAAATAATTAATTTCCTTGAATAAACAAACACAAAACTATTATATTTTGGTTTTAATCTCTTTGACTGGACTCTCGTTGTCGACTGTCAGGAAATATCTGCTGATGTTTTGAGTCATTTTTCAGAAGAAATGACAAAAACTAAATGTAAGTCAACTTCTGTCTTTTCCTCTACCACCAGTGGGTGGTGTCTGAGTTGCATGTGATCGAACTCTACACGCTGTAGTGTGTAAAGTGTAATCCAGAAACACATTCAGGGTTTTCTTACTGGTGCAGCCAAGGTAATCAGGGTCAGTCTGTAGGCGGTCGTAACCCTGAACACAGTCACAGCTCTCTGATCCCTCCCCAGGGGTCCTGGTATTGGCTGGACATCGCTGGCATCCTCCGCTCTGATTGGATGGTTTGTAGAAGCCCGTCCTGCAGGCTGGAGAGATGGGAAGAATGAATTATGTTTAGGAGAAGGGACCTAATGACCTCTGAATTACCATCCAAGTAAAGATTTATGTTGTTTTTCAATTATTTTGTGGACTTAAAGGTTTTTTACAACCTGGACCTTATTTCTGACATAATATCCGATCTTCTACCCATATAATTTGGTGTCATTGGGAGTTGTTCGGCCAATGTTAAGCCCATCAATATAATGGGAGTGAATGGGGCACCGAAACACAGCCTCTAAATAACACATTATCTGCAATGAAACTTGTTAATTTTCACCAATATCTTGTACTTACCCATATAAATTTCTCAACAGGGAAATAGCACTAGTGTATGATAACAAAAATATTGGTGAAATGAGTTACACGTCAGATAATGTGTTATTTAGAGGCTGCGTTTCAGTGCCCCATTCACTCCCATTATATGGATATACGTGGATGTGTGTCTTTTTTTGCCAGTCAGATTCATTTTTGTTTCTACTTCCCGCTTCACTTTCAACACTTTGAAACTTTCACCGAATTGCGCCAAAGATGAGTCGTACAAATGAACCTCCTCAGTTAACCTTTCCTCCATGTGTTCCATCTTTATTGACTTGGTTGTCCCAGAGACAAAGAGGAAGACGAGAGGTCACCACGCCTTTACAGCTGCTGGCCCCAAACTACGGAAAAACTTGCCTTTGCACATCCGACAGGCCGGCTGTCTTCCTCATTTTTAATCCTCGCTTAAAACACATCTTTTCTCTTTGGCTTCTAACACGGACAACTTGTTGTTTTTAAAGTGCTTTATAAACAAAGATGGATTAATAGATTGAAAACAATCGAGCTTGACTTTCAACAAAACAAAAAAAAACCTCCAAATTCTGTCCACAATAGTTCCAGAGCGACCAAACTCAACAGCCTTTGGATTTCCAGGTTTATCTGACATCCTCCATCCATATTTGACAGTTCATATGGCTGCAGTGTAGGTCATAAGCTCCGCCCCCTCCATGTTAGTGGGTGGGACTTAGGTCTAAAACACTAGAATTCATGTCAAATTTATTTATTTTTTGTTTGTATCTGTCATTTTAGGTAGTTAATATTACGTTGATGGATGTTAAAGTGTCGGCTTTTCTGGATAAGTTTCGTTTTAGTTATTTGACGCTATAGAAACACGTTGTTACATAATGGCGACTGCCAGTTGCCATGCCAACCGCTTCGTAAAGCTGGCCCGTGGCACTGTGCGAGTTGCAAAAATTGTTTTTAATTTTTAAATGAGTACTACAGTGTATAATCCAACGTTTCCATATAACTGGTGGAGGTAGAGCGGAGAGTTTTGTATTAATAAACAAAATAACGCGGAGGAAATGTGGGCGGGGCATCGATACGGCGGCATCGATTTCGTGGCTCCACTCTCGGACCGTGCTGATCACACTCTGGCTCCAAAGTCGTGCGACGGCGCCGTCCGTATCCCTGAGAAAAAAGCGTCACTTTGCAAAGAGGCGGTGACGCATTGTCCATAAACGTCGTGCTTTGAGCTGTACCTACAGCTGGCATTAGCGACTGGATGAGGGATGAAGTAATCCGGTTATTTGCTGATGCGTGTGGTAAAAATATCTGCGTCCTGTCCTCCTTCCATTACCACTGCTCATGACTTTCTATTCCTCTTTCCCATCATCCTCTTCCTTTTTTTTTTTTTACATCGTTTTATTTTTGGTGTCTTCATTGCTCAACCTGTATCATTCACAGCCTCACATCTCTAAAAGCTAAGCTTTGGGGTGCACCGTGACCTGCACAGACATTTAAACATACTTTACCTTGACATGTGTCCTCCACCAGCTGATGTCCAGGTTTGCAGGTGCACATCCCCTCCAGTGGCCCCCATACTCCATCTTCACCACACTCCCTAACAGGAGGAGAGACCTCTTCAGCTCCCTCCACACAAGAACCAGAGATGGGCCCCGATCCAGCCGCTGTTTCTCCGAATGAGACCAGATTAGATCGGTCGATGGGACACTTCCTGTAGTACAGCCTGATGGAAGTTACGAACACGCATGTCCCTGAGTAGGAGAAGGCCAGCTGAAATCCTCTGCGGGTGACCGGGCCCAAGCTCAGCGCCACGCTGCGATTCAGATAGTCGGACATTTGGTTTGGTTGGACGTCGCCAGAGAACAGTTTGGAGGTCTGGAGGTCCAGGACTTTCCCACTGCTGCGAAATGCTGAGAGGGGCCTGTCTGAGTCGTAAAGGTGAACCTGCAAAGAGCTGTGCTCACCGGAGGGCTCCTCTTCCAGAGCGAACGCAACATCCATGAGTAGATAGTTGGCGTCTCCGCGCTCCATCCACGGGCTCAGATAAGTCCTCGTCCTTCTTTGTGTACAAGCCTGGAACACGGGGACGGGGCTCTGCGTACCGAGCCTCAACTGGATCAACATCCACTGTAAAGATTGAAAGAAAAGAGAAATAAAAGCAGTCACTGACAGAGAGGATGTTTGGTGTCTAAATTAAAGCTGCTTTTAGCTGAGTTTGGCTTCCACCATCTCTTGAGACAGGCTGTTGCTCAATGTCTGTTGGGAAGGAAGTGTACAAGTTTATTTTAGCTATTTAGTATCACTGCAGGTTTAATTTACCCGTTTTAAGTCATAGTCACAGTTTTTATTATGATATAATAATGCCTCTACATTCCTGCCTTATTTTAGACCTCGTCATTATAACACACTTCTTTGAGTCTCTCTGAGTTGTACTGATATGAACTCTTTTAGTTTAAAATTACACAGGTATAGATTATTCTCGTACGTCTACAAGCTCAGCGGCGTCTGGTTGATTTTACACAAAAACAACAAATTGTTTTAGAAGATTTTGTTTTTTCCTTTTATGTATTTTTCATGTTTTTCTTTTTAAACATAATTTTTTTTTTTTTTTTTTTTTTTTTTTGGATTCATACACCTTTGTCTCTTTAATGTAGCGTTTTTATAATTTTTTTAAAAATAATTAAAAATAATTTTTATTGCGTTGAACACATTATTTTTCAGTATTTCACTTTTTTTGCATTTGCTGTGTGCTAAACTAAATAACACATGCAGAATCATCAAGTTAATTACATTTTTTTGCAAATTCAAAAATAAAAAAAATTCAAAAATTATAAATAAATTAATAAATAAATGCACATTCACCATTTGCACAGAATTTGTTCCATTTTATCACCTTCTTTTATCTTTATGGTCAAATTAAGTGTTTAATGTCTCTAAATATATGATTAATCTTTTTTTTTACTTCAATTTTAATGACTTTTCCTAATTTAATGGGGACACTGACATAATTTATGTCATTCTTTTTCATACCAAATGTTGTGGATAACAAGAATAAAAATGATATAAAGCCACTTTTATTTAAATAGGTAGTCAACAAACAAACTTTTTTAACAGTAAACATTTTCTTTAATTCCATTAGTTAATAAACTAAGCTGTGCTATCCTAAAGAGAACAAGTGTTGTTTTTTGTTTATTTTTTTCGCAAGTATCTTTAAATTCAACAGGGAAAAAAGTTAAGTAACCGTACTCACGTCTTTGTTTGGGGCAGAAATCCATTTTTCTCCAGCTGGTTTGTCAGAGTGAAAAATATCCACTAGACAAAGGAGAGAAACTGCAGGTCAGCGTGTTTATTACTGCGTCGTCAGTGTAAAATTAAATTCATCAGACGGCGTGAGAAAAATCTCAAAAACCTGAAATCTTGAATTTATGTCTGCATGCATTTAAATAATCAGGTGATGAGTATAGTTTTATGCACGAATCATCAGTTTAGTGACAACCACATATCACCACATAACCAATTACTTTCTGACAACAACTGGAACGTGAACTGGAACAAATCACCCGATCACTCACCTTCCTCGGCTCCATGGCCCCATATCAGCATGGACAACAGGACCAACCTGGACCAGGCTGACGTCAGTGCACTGTTACAGACAGCCATGTTTACTTCAGCTCTGTGGTGTCCATGCTGTCAGTCCGTTCCTCTGAGTGACGTCTCTGTGGCATTTTGGTTTTGAGGAATTTTTCTTCAGCATGCAGCCAGCCTCCTTCCTCTGGAGCAAACCCACGCCCAGCTGAGTTCCTGTATGCCCTGCAGCTACTTTCAACAATATTACGCATAGAAAATACAGGATACAAAACCAATGGATCTTGACACAGCTAAGAGGAACATGGTATACTTTACATACTATGCTCTATATTTAATAAGATTATTTGAATTAAAAATGTTGGTACCTTTTTGGTAATTGGGGAACTACTGTTTTTTTTTTACAACCTGGACTTTATTTCTGACATGAAACACGATCGTTTACTCACCCATATAACTTTGGTGTCGTTTTAGTCGTTCAGGAGATATTTAGATCCGTGTATATCCATATAATGGGAGTGAATGGGGCACCCAAACACAGCCTCTAAATAACTCATTATCTGCCACGAAACTCATTCATTTCACCAATATTTTGTTATGATACTCTAGTGCTATTCCCAGTTGAGTCCAGAGTTACCTCTTCTCTATTTGTAGACGTGTAACGGTTTGTTGTTCTTTAGCTAGCTGTTCCTCTCTCTGCCTCCACATCCTCCTTTCAACGAGCTCCTCATCCGTATACTCTGGCTCAAAACGATAAGAACATCCATCATGAATAAAGTCGTTGTCCACAACCTCAGAATCAGAAAAATATTCAGCCATGTTGCAAAAAACTAGCTAGTAGCAAATGACAGGTAAACAGGCTGACCGTCATGGACTGGCACACAGAGATGACATCATCCAGGTCAGAGGTTAGTAGGTCAATCTACAGATGATGATAACAGGTAACTCTGGACTCAACGGGGAATAGCACTAGTGTATCATAACAAAATATTGGTGAAATGAACAAGTTTTACGGGAGATAATGGTTATTTTGAGGCTGAGTTTGGGTGCCCCATTCACTCCCATTATATGGATATACGTGGTGCTCCGCTGGAGCAAAATATCGCCCGAACAAATAAAAATGACACCAAAGTTATATGGGTGAGTAAAACATCGCATTTTAGGCCAGAAACAAGGTCCAGATACATCCCGCAGATACTTGATCAGTTTGGGATCTAGTAAATTTGGAGGCCAGGTCAACACCTTGAGATGTTCTTCATGTTTTTTTGAGATGTTCCTAAAGTGCTTTTGTGGCTGCTGCCATCAAGGAGTGTCATTGCTATGGGGTGGGGGTGTCTGGTCGGGTCTCGGTTGGTGCTACATGTCTAAGTAACATCCACGTGAATGAATGACACATCTAAAAGTTTCCCAGATGAACACCGAACTGTCACAAGATGGTTACTTACTTCTCCTGTGAGTGGTTTTAATGTGGTGGCTGATTGTTATATGTCCAGATTACAAATGCATTTTAAATTACTTGTTCACAATAAGCTTCACATTACATTAAACAAATGTAGCTGAAGCATTCCCTGCAAATGCCTCCATTGTATATACAAAGCCCCACCCCACTTCCCTATCTGTTAATTCAGAGTTCAAAAGTTGCTTGTTGTCTCCAAACAGAACAAGACTCTCATTTCCTCTTTCTGTCCTCTGAAGAAATGTTGACATTCAGAAAATTCTGTTTTCTCTGAAGATGACTCAAGCGCAATTAAAATATAGCTGACTGTTCTCTTCCACATATGCCACCACTTCATTGGGAAACACATACACACCCTTTCTGTTTGTGCAGAGCAGGAGATATACACCAAACAGCCACAACATTATGACCACTGACAGGAATAAGTGAATAACAATGATCATCTTGTGACAGTTCAACGTTCTGCTGGGAAACTTCTGGACCTGGCTTCATTCATTGGTGTGGATGTTACTTAGACATGTAGCACCCACCTAGACCAGACCAGGCACCCCCACCCCATAGCAATGACACTCCTTGATGGAAGCAGGATTTAACCAAAAACACATCAAGAACATCTCAAGGTGTTGACCTGGCCTCCAAATTCATTAGATCCCAAACTGATCAAGTATCTGTGGGACGATCCACAGAGGCCCCTCCCCTCAAAGCCAACAACACCACGGGACCCCTTAGGCCTCGTCCACACGTACCAAAACCATCTTTTCCCCCTCCTTTGTTTTCCCTGGCATCGTTTCAAGAATATCTGCGTCCACACGGATCCGTCTCAACAAAGCGCTACTTCATACTCCAGGTCTATAGGTGGCGCTGTTTCAGAAATTCACCAAAAACAGAGAGGAAGAGGCGGAGCATAAAGCTTGAGCGCTGTTTACAAATCGGCTTTAGAAGAAACCAAACTCAAGGAGAAATGATATTTAGCCCTAGTAACCATAATAGGCTCAATATCTTCTCCAGCAGGAACACGAGCATGTAGTCCACCATTGTTGTTGATGCTGTTATGAGACGTCTCGCGGGATATAAGAGGTAGAAGGCTGCTCCAGGGGCGTGGCCATGACATCATCGAAACGCACGTATGCGTTTTTCCCTGTCCACACACAAGAGCACATTTTTTCACCCTGGGACCAGGTTTCAGAAAAGTTCGTTTTAGGGCAATGTGTTTACAGGATTCATGTGGACGATGCAAAACATCTGCGTTTAAACCAAAAAGCGTCTCCGTGTGGACGGGGCCTCAGAAGAAGACCCATGTCCATTCTCTGATGGGGCACACCAAGGGGAGAGCTACACAATATTGAGGAATTAGGAGGTCATAATGTTACGATGGATCAGTATTGGTCACATCACTCATGGGAAAACAAATTTGCTGAAGCAGAGTTTCGATATTCAAACTCAAGCAAAAAATTAAGAGGTAATTTAAAAAAAAAAAAAAAGAAAGTTGCACTGTGGTAATAACATCCTCCTGAGTCTAAATGTGAAACCAGCTGCAGCGGCGTCTGGTTGATTTCACACAAAAACAACAAATTGATTTAGAAAATTTTGTTTTTTCCTTTTTCTATTTTTATGTTTTTTTTTTAAGCATAATTTGAATTTTTTTTTTGTATTTTTTTTTTTTTTTTTTACAATTTTTGGATTCATACATCTTTGTATCTTTAATGTAGCGTTTTTATATATATATATTTTTTTTAAATTCAAAACTTTTTTTGTATTTGCTGTGTGCTTAATTAAACAACATGTGCAGAATTTTCAGGTTGATTACAATTTTTTTGCAAATTCAAAAATCCCCCCCAAAAAAAAATTGTAAATAAATAAACGCACATTCACCATTTGCACAGAATTCATTCTAAAGAATTAAAAAAAGAGAAGGAAACTCTTTAGACCTCCAAACCCAGGATGAAGTAATTAAAAAAAAAAAAGTTGCACTGTCCTAATAACGTCCTCCCTTGTGTCTTAATGTGAAAGTGTCACTAACGGTGGATTCATTAATCCGCCTTTTACTGTAACACTCAGTCTGTGTGTAGACCTTAAGAAGCTGCATGATTTGATGATAATTTGTGACACAATTTGCACCGACGTCATTTCACAATGCCAAATTTTTTATTTTTTTAAAATTTTCTTTTGACATATCTGCAGGCGACTCATCCCGTATTCACACGCATGTGGACTTTCCCCTGTTGTGGTGAAGAGGGCAAAGCAGAAAGACAGACCGATAATTAAATGTTGGTGAGGGAACGACTTTGAGTCCCAGTTTGTTTCCAAATGTCTGTTATTAATCTTGAGGAAGGACCATTGTGAGCCAGGGCCTTATCAGGGAGGACCAGACCCGTCTAATGAGAGCGTCAACAGAAACCAGAAGAGAGGAGGGACATTAAAGACCATGGCAAATCAGCCACAACATTATAACCACTGACATGAGAAGTAAATACCATTGACCATGAGACAGTTCAGTGTTCTGCTGGGAACCTTCTGGACCTGACATTCATTAGTGAGGACACGTAGCACCTATCTAAACTAGACCAGACCTAGACCTAAACACAAAAACACTTTAGGAGCTGCAGGTGTGGCAGGTTAATCCACAATCCAAAAGAAAAACTGGCAAAGATCAAACAAAGCAAGGACGAACCACGAGGGAACAGCCCAGAGAGGATACAGCGCAGCAGAAACATAAGAGAGAACAAAGGCAGGACTTGATACACACAGAGGAGCGAGGCAGACACAGGTGAAACCAATGTGGGCGGAGCCACAAGGAGAAACCAGTCCACCAATCAAAAGGAGGCAAAAACACAGGAAGTAACCAGGACAGGAAGCACCAAGGAAGAAGTTTACAAAATAAAAGCAGGAAACACAAGAAAAACCTTCACAACTTAAAAAACAGACAAATATTTTTACATTACATTGTAATAATTTATTTATTTATTTATTTTTGAATGCAGTATATTTCCACTGTACCACAGATAAACCAGTTTTACACAGTAGTAAAGTACTGTGTAGTATCAGCTGTAGTACACATAAAGTACTGTGTAGTATCAGCAGTAGTACACATAAAGTACTATGTAGTATCAGCTGTAGTACACATAAAGTACTGTGTAGTATCAGCAGTAGTACACATAAAGTACTGTGTAGTATCAGCAGTAGTACACATAAAGTACTATGTAGTATCAGCTGTAGTACACATAAAGTACTGTGTAGTATCAGCTGTAGTACACATAAAGTACTGTGTAGTATCAGCAGTAGTACACATAAAGTACTATGTAGTATCAGCTGTAGTACACATAAAGTACTGTGTAGTATCAGCTGTAGTACACATAAAGTACTGTGTAGTATCAGCAGTAGTACACATAAAGTACTGTGTAGTATCAGCAGTAGTACACATAAAGTACTGTGTAGTATCAGCAGTAGTACACATAAAGTACTATGTAGTATCAGCTGTAGTACACATAAAGTACTGTGTAGTATCAGCAGTAGTACACATAAAGTACTGTGTAGTATCAGCAGTAGTACACATAAAGTACTGTGTAGTATCAGCAGTAGTACACATAAAGTACTGTGTAATATCAGCAGTAGTACACATAAAGTACTGTGTAATATCAGCAGTAGTACACATAAAGTACTGTGTAGTATCAGCTGTAGTACACTTAAAGTACTGTGTAGTATGAACATTAATGAGTTTAATGTATTTCCTTTTAAAAACTCTCCAGACTCAGACGTAGAACTCGATCTAATGTTTCCATCACTGACACACATCAGATAATATTATGAATCTCCTGCTCAGCGCTCAGTCCACCACTAGGTGTCACTGTTCAACTCTGATCAGTCCTTTAAAGTTTAGATTTCTACTTCTATCAAGTACTTTGACTCTGCTGTAGAACAAGTAGCTGATCACAGCTATAACTCAAACACTTCAGTCATCTATGTTATTTTCTTTTGACAGTTGTGAGGCTTAGATTTTTTTTTAAATTATAAAAATCGTAAGCCTGATGAGCGTCTCTGTGTTTCCTGGTTTTGTGTGAACAGCTCTGAAACAGAGTCATGGTTCTTATTTCAGCTGACTCTTGTTTCACCTGCTGTGTCCTATTATCACGTCTTACACGCTAAACAACGACACTATAACACATTCAGAGCCTTTTATCACGACGTTAAACCTTTTTGAAGCGTTACCCAGCATTCCCTGCGACGACAGGTGCCTGGATGGCTCCGCCCCCTTCACTTTATGATCAATAAATGATCTTAAATCCAGACCTGGAGGAGGGGAACGTGTTATTAGACTCCTTCTACTAATGTCTGAAGAAGTGTTGAGTCCCGGAGGAGTTTCATTCTGTTTCTATAACTTCATCGTTATCAGCAGGACTCTGTGAGACGTCCCCGATTGGACGGCTGATGGACGCACATTACTCTTCTGTTTGTCAAACTGGAATCACAACTATTGCGTAACCCTGATTGTCTGGTTGCAACAAAAGGAACAACATAAAGTACTCTGTAGTATTAGAAGTAGTGCCAATAAAGTACTCTGTAGTAAAATATTGTGTAGTATTAGTAGTAGTACAAATAAGCTACTCTATAGTATGAGAAGTACTGCAAATAAAGTACTCTGTGGTAAAGTACTGTGTAGTATGAGCAGTAGTTCAAATGAAGTACTCTGTAGTATTAGAAGTAGTTCAGCTAAAGTACTAAGCAGAGATTCCCTCCAGTCCTTTTATAAACTAGTTACTGATACTAGTCTACCTACATAAAGATACTAAAGCAAACAGAGCACATAGTTATGAATCTGAATCTGCAGGAGAATGAAACGTCTGTCAGCTACAGTAACTCTTTATTATTTTGGACATGAATGAAGGATTCATGTTTATTACAAGATGATTTGTCTCTTTCAGTAACTGGTTCAGCTCATGCAGAGCTGTGATGCCTCCACTTCAACAATAGACGGCTGGTATTATGTTACCTTAAAGGGGAACTACTGTACTTTACAACCTGGACCTTATTTCTGGTATAAAATATGGTTGTTTACTCACCCATATAACTTTAGTGTCATTCAGATGACATTTAGATCTGTGTATATCCATATAGTGGGAGTGAATGGGGCACCGAAACAGCCTCTAATTAACACATTATCTGCTGTGAAACTCAATAATTTTACCAATATTTTGTTATGATATGCTAGTGCTACTCCCTGTTGAGTCATGACAAAATATTGGTGAAATGAACGGGTTTCACAGCAGATAATGTGTTATTTAGAGGCTGTGTTTCGGTGCCCCATTCACTCCCACTATATGGATATACACAGATCTAAATGTCATCCGAATGACACCAAAGTTATATGGGTGATCATATTTTATGCCAGAAATAAGGTCCAGGTTGTAAAAAACTGTAATTCCCCTTTAAGTCAGCTAATTATATATTTTTTTAAGTTCTGTTTACTTTTACATGTTTAATGACTTGCATTTAAGTTCTGTTACAGTCAAAAGTTATAAGTACAATAACTTCTATTTGTATTTAATGTCAACATCAACAATAAAGTTAACACGTCCAGGCTGTAACAAGGAATCAGTGACTTGTTCTCTGCACTGACGAGAAGTCCTGTTGGTCCAGCTCTTCATCTCATGTTGAACGTCACTGCAGCCTTGTCTGGATCACTTTACACAAACAGACATGTAAAAAAAAAAATGTGTAAATGAAATAAAGATTCCCCGTGTACCCACTACACTGGCACCTTCAGACAGACATGGTGGAGCCTGGTTGTGAAGGGAAGGAGCAGGATCTTGTGCACAGTGTGGGATTTTATTGGAAGCCAGTGGAGCTGATGAAGACCTGGGGTGATGTGGTCCATGGAGGGAGTCAGGTGATGATACGAGCTGCAGCGCTTTGAAGCAGTTGAAGATTGTGGAGACATTTGGAGAGCAGACCAAAAAGTACTTGATTCATTGCAATAATCTCCAATTTATTTATTTCTGTGTACAATTCTTAGTTAGTTCATTTTATTTATATTTATACTTTCTATTTTCTATTTCTGCTATGGCTTGAATCGGGACCAGAGAAACTAATTTCGTTAAACCTCATGTACCAACATGTGTTGATATGAATCCCTGAATCCTTGAAGTGACGAGTCAAACATACGTCCCGCTGGCCAACACTGTCCCGCCAGAAGGTCCAATCATGGCCCCACTAGATGAATTTGCAAAATGCAAAAATGAAAAGCAATCTTTCAATAAAACTGGCACCTATTGTTAAATTTGTCCACTAGGGGTCGCACTCTTTTAAGAGTTGCGGACATAACACAACAACTGAGTCCCAGATCTAAACAGTAGATGGCAGCACTGTGCAGGAAATAACTCTTACTGTTCCTAAAACGCTTCAGGTTGTTCATAAAAAATGATTTATAAGTCATTTACAGGTTATTATGTTGTTGTGTAAGTGGTCCGGTCCTGCTTGAGGTCAAACTGGGCAGCATGTGGACCCGTTGAGACTCCTGATCTAAGATATGTAATGAAATATACGAAAAGAAGAGGAAAGAAACTGCACAAGGCGTGTAAAGGCTTTCAAAGGTCTTGTATTTTTTTTTCAAACTTTACAAATTGAGCACTGGTAACACAAAAGCCACGGGTAAAAACTCAACATCCTTTTTAACTTTTTTGACTGACTGGTGCGTTACACTCAGCGGCATCGGCTCGAGAAGAGCTGGACACTTTTGCGCACGAAAAATTAAAATCTCTCAGGGCCAAAAAAAATAAAAAAAATCCTCATAAAAACACGACAATAGCTGACTTTTCAGAGTAAAGACACGGAGGAAGATTGATTTCCTGTGGGATTAACATCACGCCACGTTTAAAAAAACAACTTTGGCTGCAACTCTGTGGCTGAAAGGTGCAAAAGTTTTTAAAACAACGATTTAAAGGGTTACAAATGCAGGCCGGTCATTTTTTTTTTTAAAGCTTTCCATCCCGAACATTTCACACTTTAAGGGACGGCGATGCCAGTCAATGTGCTCGTGGACGTATGGCTTTCATCGAGCAGAGATGCTCAAGACGCCCTTTCTAAACGCGTCAATCGAGCGAGAACCAGTTTTCTAAACACGTGGAAATCAAATGCTGCAAATGTCTAACTGATAAATAGTCATAACAATAAATAATAAAACAAGTCTCTGTCGCCTGTCCCACGACCATGGCTGTCTTTCCTTACATTCCACTTGTAATATCTGTGATATAATCTAAACCCTCGAACTAAACCACAACCTCGTAAAAGAGGAAAACAAAAGTTAAAGACGTTCTCTTTCACAGTCATTATGTTGTGGCGCATCCTACGAAGAGGCAACAGCGGTGAAGTTTACCACAAACAACAATACTTTCTTTACTGCTGATTAGAGTAACAGATCCAAAAAACATCCGGGGGGCGGGGGGGAGTGGTCCTGGATCGTAATGGTAATGTGCATTGTGTTGCTTGTTGGGTATTTCCTTCCAAACCATAACAAACCCCAGCGACGTCTTCAGGAATCCACACCTCGACGCTTCGGCTGCAGCGGACTCTGACCCACATGCGCGCTCTCGGTCAAACCACGCTCTACATTTACAGCTACGATGTGCGGCGGCGGCATCCTCTAACAAGCAGCGGGAGCATTCGAGCGTCTCCCGCGGTGCTTTAAGCGTTAAATGCGTGGAAATGACACGGCTTCCCGCTGCACTGGAAACATCTTAAGGCACAGGAAAGCAGAAGCAAACAAACACTCAAGCCGACTCCGAGACTAAACTACACCGGAGCAGCATTTTTTTAGTGTATTATCCTGCAGAAGCAAGCTCCTTGGATCAGCTATGTTAACGGCTTTGGCCTAAATTTCTGTCTTTCTTTCATTCTACCGACTCAGACCCACTTCATTCAATCTGACAGCACAGCCAGACCAGATGCAGCTGTGCCATTCTCCGTCTTTCCCCCCCCGATCTTCTTTCTTCCAGACACTTGAACCCAACATTTGGTGCTTGATAGAGTCACTGCATCATACACTTCTCTTTCTGCTGCTTGGCGTACTTCCTCCTCCGCTGCTCCAGGCCACGCTCCAGGCGCTCGTCCTCCTCCAGAGCACTGAAGACAGAAGGGAAACTTTCAATTTCAGCTGATGAACAGATGCACAAGAGAAGCAACAATGATGACAACCCAAAGCAGGTATCCGATTGTTTTTCACTAGCTTTGCTTTTGGCTAGAGGGTCAGCGTCACTACTGGTGGCATGAGGAGACACCTGGACACCAACCCTAGCCCTAAAGAGGTCGCACAGGCGGTACAACTCCTCCAGGAAGCACAGAGGAGATTCCAGGAGACAGGGCTCCTCAACCCATCAGTAGCACCAATATCTACACCTTTGTGCAAGGAGTCCTTAAAAATGACCTCCGGAAGGCCACTTCATGAGGGAGGCCTGAGGGCCGACGGTTTTGGAGACGTTCTGATCTCGTCACCACACCTTGGTTGTTGATGTTGCTCAAATCCTTTTGCTTCACCATTTCTCCTCGCTTCCAACACTTCAAGAACTGTTCACGTACCACCAGTTACCACCTATCTATCATTTAACCCCTGCAATATATTCCTGACAATAGTTTGTCCATCCAACCCGTGCAATATTCAATGATATTCAAACCTGTGCAATAGTGTTTATCTGTGCAATGACAATAAAAAGAATCTTAATCTTAATATATAGGTGCCGTCGTAATGAGACGATCACTGGTCACAGGAGAGGCATTATCCTGAACACTATATCTCACCCTCGCTCCTTAGCGTCCAGACTGTGGACCAGTTCATCCCTCTGGTTGACCAGTGACACCAGTTCCTGAAGCAGCAGCTGCTCTCTGTGTTTGTGGGCTGGAGTCTTCTGCCACTCTGCACACAAAACAGACGTGAGGACGACATGAAGTGGAGGACAACAGCAGATCGCCCGTCGCAACATGTTTTAAAATTAATTTTGACCCAGCTGATATGGGTGGAGCAGTCTGTCTGAGGCCAGCCTCACAATAAAAAAAAGAGAGAAAACAGGAGGAGAGATCAGGGAAAGGGAGATATATAAAGGGACATACAGCTATAAACATGCTATACAGTAGTAGCACGAGCACTAAGAGAGAAGAAAGGAGATAAGAAATTAGAGGATAGATGCTTTATAACAGAGAGAGAAGGAAGTAGAGGATATGTGCTTAGTACAATAAAGAAGAAATCAGAGAATAGGTGCTTGGTGCAAGAGAGAAGAAAGTAAAGCACAGATGCTTGGTAACAGAGAAAAGGAAATAGAGGATAGGTGCCCGATATGAGGGAGAAAGCAGTAGAGGACAGGTACTTGGTACAACAGAGAAGAAATAGAGGATAGGTGCTTGATGCAAGAGAAACGAAATTAGAGGACAGGTGTTTGGTGCAAGTGAGAGGACAGTAGAGCAGAGAGGTAACAGAGAGAGGGAAGTAGAGGATGGGTGCTTGGTGCAAGTGAGAGGAAAGTACAGCATGGATGCTTGGTAACAGAGAAAACAAAATAGAGGATAGGTGCCCGATATGAGGGAGAAAGCAGTAGAGGACAGGTACTTGGTAACAGAGAGAAGGAAGTAGAGGATGGGTGCTTGGTACAAGAAAGAAGAAGTTAGAGGACAGGTGCTTTGTGCAAGAGAGACGAAATTAGAGGATAGGTGCTTGATGCAAGTGAGAGGAAAGTAGAGCATGGATGCTTGGCAACAGAGAAAAGGAAATAGAGGATAGGTGCTTGGTAACAGTGAGAAGGAAGTAAAGGATAGGTGCCTGATATGAGGGAGAAAGCAGTAGAGGACAGGTACTTCGTACAACAGAGAAGAAATTAGAGGATAGGTGCTCAGTTCATCATTCTGCAGTAGCCCAGGTCTATAGCAGCATAACTAAGAGGTGTCTCACAGTAACCTGTGCCAGCCCTAACTATAAGCTTTATCAAAAAATAACGTTTTAAGTCAAACCTTAAAAGTAGAGCAAGGCCAGGTAGCTGAAGGTGCTACCTTTTGAAACTCTGGGAACTACAAATAAGCCTTCGAGATCGAAATGATCTATTAGCGTGATATGGTGCTATGAGGTCCTTGAAGCAGGATGGAAGGTTGTGAAGTCTAAATCTATCTGTCAGTGCAGAGTGTGTTTTAAAGAAGCTCCTATCTCCCAGAAGTCGTACCATCAATCGCCATCAGGTCCCTCAGCTCCTTGTTTAAGAGCTCGAATCTTCTCTCCAGGTCTTGTTCTTCCAGCCTGTCAATGAAAAGAGTTGAGTTACCAGACGGAAACCATCATTGCTTTTCCAGGGTGGTGGTTCTACACTTAAAAAACAGTTATTTACACAGTGAATAGAGAGGTTTTCCATTAATGACTAATATGGATGAGATTTCCTTTAAGCTCGTAGAAAACTGTCTGGTCTGTTTGTGTCTTACAGCAGCTGAAGATGATCCTGCCTCCGGATCAGAGCGTTCTTCTTGTTGACCAAAGTAAACCATTCCTGGATTAGCCGCTCTTCCTCCACCTTGTCACTGCCTGCAGGACACAAATCACATCACGCTATAAACTACCGCCTCCGTCATCGTCCTCCTGCTCTCCAGGACTGCTGTAACATAATAATACTATACATCTGCAGCCATGGAGTACGCTACCTGTTTCCAGTAGCTGTCTGAGTTTCCTCTCCACCACACCCGCCCTGTTATCAACGTGGTTCTGCTCGGCCTCCAGGGCTTCGATCTGATTCAGCACGTACTGGCTCGAGTCCTGGACGCATGAACACACACCAGAAAACTCTTATGTACAGTTCTGACATTGCCAATGACAGTGTGCTTAAATTGGAAAACAGTTCAAGACATTCATCTCTGCAAGAAAAGAAGTGATGAGTAACTGACCTGGCCTTCTGGTCTTCCCTCCTCAACCCCAGCCTCTCCTCTCTCTGCAAGACAAACCAACAGTCCAAAACAATTCATCAAAATGAAATTGAGAAAAATCTGTTTTAGATTAAACAAAATAAAATAACGCACCAATTTCTGACTTCCTGCGGTTTTCTTGCCCTGTGACAGCCTACAAAGACAAACCAAAGTTATTTCACCTGAGAGAAGATTAAAACACATTGAACGAAGCAAGGCAGTCGTACCGCTGATATGTCGCCTTCTTCCACCGACCCACTCCTCCGCTGTGACCTGCGCTTCTTGACCAGATCCGCGTCTTTGACGTGAGAGAAGCCAGACTTGGACATGAAATGAGTCCTTGGCGGCGCCACTGGAGACTGAGTCCCACCTCCTCCGGCACCCTGCAGCCGCTTGGTTCGCGGCGGTGGAACCACATCCTTAGTGGCTTTAGAGTCCTTCTCCGCTGCGCTTGCGCTCCCGTTATTCTCGAGACTTATGCCTTCTTCCTGGAGCCTCTTTGTGCAGTAGCGTACAGCTGCCTCGGGGTCGTCTTGGACCTCCCTGTTGGCCGCGAGCGCGTAGCTGGACTCGCTGCTGTCCTTCTCTATGTGAAGCACGCTGAGCTGCTGGCCTGTGAAATGGGTCCGGATCTGGTTGAGGTAGGTCATGACGATGAGTCTGTCAGGCACCGCAAGCATAACCATGTCTGAGGGCTCTATGAGTCTGGAGATTCCTAGTTTGGCGAAGCCATCAAAGGCCTGTGATACACACAAAAACAAACGGATGGATAAATTATCACCAACAAACTTATTATTGTTATAAATACAAGACCATTTACCATTCATTACCTTTTTGTTGTTATTCTTGATATCATATGGGTCCAACATTTCAAAATTACTGGAGAAGAAAACAAGAGAAAGATAAAACTACCACATAAAAACAACGCAATGAGCTAGGAGCCATGTGTGAGCTGGGTTTTTACATTGTTTCTGGATGGAAGTGATGTAAGATGGCGCAGAACGCCAGGCCGTTCCTCCAGGACGTGCTGAAGTTTATGATCTTCACGCCCTTGTGACCCTGTGTCACCTCCTGACACCACTCCAGGAGAGACTGACTGGACATCACCAACGTGGGACTGGTCTGTTGGTTCTACAAGCACATAAAACAGCAGCGTCTTAGGTTCTGGTGAGATTTAAGTCAATCACGCCCAAATTCTCCACAAGAGGTGAAGGTCAACCATGGACACGTCTCCAGTCTATCTCAAGACTAACACAGAGAGACACTCACACCTACGGCCAATTTAGAATCACCAATGAACCTAACCAGCATGTCTTTGGATGGTGGGAGGAAGCTGGAGAACATGGACAGAACCCACGCAGACACAGGAAGAACATGCAAACTCCACACAGAAAGTTGCCTTGATTAGAACCCAGAACCTTCTTCCTGTGGGGACTCAGAAAATCTTGATATTTCAAGACAAATAATTGAAAATCAGTGATGACAGGAGCATCTTCAGCTACTGTCAGCGATGTTATAAATATTGCAGGTGATGGAACAAGAACATCAAGGCCACCAAGCTCCTTGGAGATGAGTGCATTTGGTGAGTTGGTAATTGCACATCACACAGTGTTAACAGACAAAGCTGAAGCTGCAAACATACTTCCGGAGTGTCAGCTGCTTTCTGAGACGCCGCTGGCTCATTGGCTTGTCGAGCGGTGGACACTGGTGACTTGCCGTTGTCTTGGGTATAACCAGAGGATTTATCTCCTTTCTCCATTTGCCTGGAAACAAACACAAAACCAAAGCAGAGGGATAAATACATGTTAAAACATATTTGCTGTAAAAAAACAAACGCTAGTTAAGTTCCAGACCACGCTGCCCGTGAACCCCCATACTGTATGTGCAGAAAAAGAATGACGCTAAATCATTTCTGAGTGCACACCTCACGCCTTGATTGACTGACCTTTGGCTGTCTGAACAACTCGGAGCTACATCTACAGACACAAAGCCAAAGTCCAACTCTTCATCCTTCATTTCCTTCCTCGCGCTTGCTTCCGTCAGCCCGTGGTCCTTGTCGTCCTCCACGTGCAGCCAGTCATCTTGAGAAGAAGACGCGTGAACGGTGGGACAACTATCAACTTCTGCTTGGAGGACTTTACTGACGGCATCCTGCTCAGATTCCTCCACAGCCTTCTCTCTAACGGCCGGTTCATCTGTGAAGGTCCAGCCTTCGGTTATCTCATCCATAGCTTGCTCATTGTCCTCTACGGACTGTGACTGGGTGAACTCTTCTTGCATCGCGGCTAGCACTTCTCTTTCCACCTTCTTCGCCGCGTCGTCTTCGTCTTGAATTGCGACAAAACCTCCTTCTGAACTCATCACACTTGAATCCATTGACCGATCCATCGAGCCTTCCGCTTCGTCCTTGTCGGCGGCGGCGGCGGCAGCGGCGGCGCCATCTGTTGTTGTCTGAGACAAATCCATTTCTGCGGACGACAGTCTGTCAACAGGCGTCGTGTTATCTGCGTAAGTTGCACTCAGGCGTTTCTTGGCCCGAGGATAAGGAACAGGCAAACCAGACTGTTCGCTTTGTTGGGCGGCTTCAGGGTGAATGGCTGCATCGGTTGCGTTGTCTTGGCAGGAAAACGATGAGCCGGAAACGTCCGTGTCGTCCGGGAACGAATTGCTGAGACGTTTCTTTGCTCTTGGTTTTGGGACGGGCAACGTTGAGGGTCTAAGGGAGGCATCGCCACCTTCCTCTACTTGAATGCTTCTCCTCAGCTTTACACCAGCTACTTCTGCAGATGTAGAAGGCTGATCAGCTGGAGGAAGAGGGTGTTGAACACTTTCTTTCGCCGACAGTTCTTTGGTTGTTGGTGAAATTGGCGAAGGTCCAGCTTGCCTTGCTGCTTGCGACTCTTCTCTACAAGAAGATGCTCTTTCTGTCGCTGTGAAGTCATCTGGAAATGATCCGCTGAGACGTTTCTTCACACGAGGCCTTGGGATAGGATGAGCTGTTTGCTTTTCCCTTTCTGTGTCTGATATCACTGGCGCATCCACAGACGCCTGAGAGGAAGTTGTTGGTTGCTTTAGTTCCTCAACATTTAAATGAACGATTCCCGTGTCACTGTCCTTTCTGCCAAATGTCCTTGAAGGCGATTTCTTGCCACGTAGAGGAAGACGTATCTTCTTGATAATTGAAAGAGAGGTAGTTTGTTCAGCTTGAACTACTGATGGCTCTGGCTTTGTGGTGGCGCTTCCTTCTGGTCCCAAGGGTTGATTTATGTGAGAAGATGCCTCCTGGAAAGAAATGTCATCATCTTTCTTGGGAACTTCCAGAGTACAAGGTTTGGTTTGTTGGTCTTTCTGTAAAGATTCGTTCCCAACCAGATTAGATCCTTGGGACTCTTGTGTGGTTACATGTGACGGGATTGTGGAAGTTTGATTGGGTTTGTTGGTGTTTGGTAATAACTCAAGAGCACCTGAGACATCAGAGGTTCTCTCACAAAGCTGTGGAGTAACCGCATGAGTCTGCAAAGTTTGATGGTCTTGAGTTATTGGAACAGTTTTCTCTGTAGCGACACATGTTTTTTGTGATGCTTCAGGTGATAATTCTCTTCTTTTTACACGAGGAGGAGGAACGACGTTCACGGATGCTTCCCCTTCGTGTTCACGGTCACCTTCATTAAGGGATACTCCAGGGCCGACACTTTCTTTGTCAGGACCACTCAAAGGTACACTTAGAGGAACGCTGTCCCCCTTTGGAGTAAGGTCACCAGTAGCATCCTTCCTCACAGCCTGGACTGATATAACTTCAGTGGACGGCTTCACAGACAAGCCATTAACATTTCGCTTGTGGTCTGGTGTCAGACTGTCCTTTCTTCTAAGAGGCCGTACAGGAACAATGGCCTTTCCTTGAAGACTGTCGTCCTGAGATTTTGCGACTCTTCTCTTTGGATTTCTTCCTCGCTGAGGAACAACGATGTCACCTTGTGGTCCAACTGGACTCGTGCTTTGATTAATTGAGGATTCGTCTGAGTTTACATCCCTATGTTTACTGGACTCTGTGGTAAGTGACTCGTTTGATGCAGGCTGCAGGATGTCGGCAGATATTTCTTCCTTTCCAACATTTCTGCTTGTTTGCCCGGTGCTTAAAAAAAGAAAGGACAAACTTTAGAACTGACTTTTTCCCTAATTTCATCATGCATCTACACTATGCATCCTCATTTCCATCCAGCTATTAATCTGCTCAACCAAAGACAACACAAATTATTTTAAAGAACACAGCAGCAGCACGCCTTTCCCCAAAAAGTCAAATGACTATTCCACACAACAGCGACAAATCTGACTATTACAAAGTGTTAGAGTAGCAAGACCAAAACCAAAACTACAGAACGTACACACCGTGCAACCATTACACAGTCCACCAGCACTCACCTATCATCCAGCTGAGAAGCAGACACTGTCTTAACCTCATCCCGTGTTACATCAAGGTTCCTTGCTAACAAATTTTCAGTGTACGCCAACGTTTGACCAGAATCCTGCCCTACGACCAACACCTCCTTTGCATGTGTTTGACCAAGAGCGGCATCACGTTCCTCTACTTGTTCTTCGCCCTCCTTTGATACTTTAGTTACACCTGCCTCCGTCAAAGGTGGCCCTTTCTTCACGCTTGCGCAAAATAAAAAGCCGTCATCGCTGTCTGTAGCCGAGGACGGGGATGCCGTTCGATCATCTACCGAGTCCCTCGTGTGAGGCTCAACACCTGCTGGATATTCAATCCCGTGTTTGTTGCCCTCTACTTTCTGCACCAAATCTGTGAAATGTGTAGGAAACTCATCAGGGGGGGTTGTTGTCTCAGGTTTCAGGTCCGTAGGCGAGACGGCCTCGGCTGGTTGATCGACTTCAGCTAAAGCAGAGCTAGACGGCCCCAAAATTGAAGCAACAGTTTCATAACTGCGAGAAAGTGAAGAAATACTGGAGTGAGTGAACGAAACCAGGTAACCAGTTAACAAGTAAACATGTTAGTGCAAATTCACTGAACTCCACTCAACAGTCTCCATTTAGGTTTAATCGCAACGTGATACATGCGTCACACCGTTAGTTTAACACCAGTCTTACACTTACCCTTTGTGAAAAACACCCACAATAGCCTTTACTAATCCAGAGCTCTCTGCTTGTTTTTTTGATATTGTTCCCTCTGCCTCCAATACTTCCCAACCCAAGACTCCCACTGGCTCTGATGTGTCCAGCGGCTTCTTCCCTGTTTGTTCTTCCTCTGCCGCTATCCCCTCTGCTTGTGATTCGCTGAGGAGCCAAATATAAAGTCTTTTAAGGCGCGAGCCGCAGAGCTTACACAGTAAAAATGAAACAGATGAGTCAGTGATGTGCTCAATTTAGCGTGCATTTAGAAAAACTACCATTTACTGGGCTAAACAGTCCATGCCAGGCAGGCGCAAAACCCCTTTCACAGCAAAAACCAAAAAAAAAAAAAACCCAGGGGCTCATATACTTACCCGTTATCAACACAAAGTTCAATGTTTTGAATTGCACCGACTTCAAATTTCTCCTCTGTTATAAAAGCAAACATATGTGATAAGAAACAAGACAAAGAAAAGTGATTATGACCTTGATTTCAACACTGTAAATAGCTCACCATATGCAACATCTGGGCTGGGTTTGCTAACAGATGCCAAAGGAACATCAGGGATTTCTTGTAACGTTTGCTTTTCAGTAGAAGAAAGCAAAGGAGCACTAACGGCTTCTTCCTCTTTGGGATTCACTTGTGAAAGACTGGCGATCCCAGGAACTTGACTGACACGTGGACATACTGGAGCCATCGCCACCATGTGCTTCATTTCGTCGCATTTACTGTCTTGCTTTGCTGGAAATTTCGCAATAAAAACACTTTTGTTCTGCAGCTTTTCAAACAGGAACCCGCTGTATGCTGCCCTGGTACGCATACATTCAAAGCTACGCGTACTTGCTGACGGAAAGCCTGGGACACGTGAGACAAGCGGAGCAGATGAGTACAAGCTGACCATGTGGGGTGGTCTGTTTACGGCTTGAGCTGAAGGAAAACCACGGACTCTGGCTTCTTTCGGGCAGGACGTCACTAACAACAACATGTTGTAGCACTCTCGCAGGTCCTGTCTGGCATGCGTCATAAGGATTCTTGCCCTTTTCTTCTGGTGTTTTACAAACATCGGGTTTGTTTCACTCAGCCACGCTGTGCTTGGGACCGTAGACATTGATGCCAATCCCTCGATACTTGAAGCACTGGAGCAGAAAGGTAAATAACTCATCATACTGTGTTCACGCTTGGTTTTGGGCGGAGGTGCAGACGGGAATCCTGGGACTGTGGAAGCTTCGGGGCATGTTGGTCGTAAGGCTAACATAGTTTTCATCGTCTCTCCATCGTGATATAGACCGTCCATCACAAATATTCTGTCTTTGGGAGGATTATCACACAAAGTGTGTGGATCAAACAGCCACGGATGTTTTGAGGTCTCTTCAAAGGATGCAAATCCTGGGAAACAGGATGCTTTGGGGCAAATAGGTACAAGACTAAGCATACTGTACCGGGCAACAGATGTGAACCCAGGAATCATTGATGCTCTAGGGCAACAGTGAATGAAATTAAGCATCTGGTTTGGTTCAGCTACGTTACTTGATGAGTGGTAAACCCTAGACTGATTATTCTTTTCTGGCCTGGACATCAATGAACCCAGTTCAAAACCCCATCCTCCTTCCTTGTGCCCTTCAACTGATGGGAATCCAGGTATAGCAGAAATTAGCGGACACAAAGAAATTAAGTTGATAATGTTTAGGCCATAATACTGAACTTTGGGATGTGGAACGGAGGGAAAACCAGGAACACTTGACTCTCTAGGACAAGACGGTACAAGGGCAAACATTGACTTCACTGCTCTCTTATCTCTTCCACACGTCCCAGTCAGTGACGCCTGCTCTTCTTTTATTTTTGGTTCAAACAGCGGCTCCTTGCTTCCCGTCCACTCTTTCGTATTGTGAGTCGATGGAAATCCTGCTATTTGTGACGTTTTTGAGCATGAGCTTGAAAGACTGACCATGTTTGAGGCGTCAACATAAACCGATTTCGGTTTTGGCGCCGACGGAAAGCCGGGCGTGAGTGATTCTCTTGGGCAAGTTTGCGCAAGAGAAACTCCTCTTAGATCTTTGTCTATTTCATTGTTCTCACATATTAATACAGACTCTCTTTTAATTTGTTTCACCCACAATAGGTGATGAGCAATGGCCCAGTCTTTGCTATCCTTCTGGATTGATGGATAACCAGACACGCTGGAGACACAAGGGCAAGATGGAAGGAGATTGACCATGCTAGACCCATTATAGATTACTGTAGGTTCAAGAGCAGATGGAAATCCAGGGACACAAGCTTTTTGTGGACAGGTTGGGGCTAAAGCTACCATGTCCTCTATTTTAACATCTTGATGCCTTTCTTGAATTACGACCATCTTGAGTTTTGGCTGCGTGACCGCTATGGGTTCGACATCTGTTGCCCAGCGTTTGCTCAAGTCACGGTCTACTAATGATGAAATACCTGCAATTTGAGAGGTTTTTGGACAAAATCTCAAAATGCTAATTTGTGTGTGCTCATGAACGTCTGCACTCTGCTGTGGTACAGACGGGAACCCTGGATTTCTAGCTTCCTTGGGACAAGATGGTGCCAATAAAACCATTTCTTTCTTGATGGTTATGTCCTCCTTTGCCGGTGATAATATTTCCTTAATTTCAGACGGTTTCTCCCAAACTGGCTTTTGATCTCTTGGCCAGTGGTTTGATTCAGTTACAAGCAGCTTGGACGGCATACCAACAATGTTTGTCATACTAGAACAGGTTTCCAAGAAAGTGAACTCCCGGTTGTCGATGTCAGGCACACGTTGTTCACTATCTACATCTTGTTCTACATCTACACATCCTTCACACTCATTAACTGTAATTTCCTCATTGTTTGTCGGTTTGTTCCAAGTAGACACATTATCCAGAAGGGGTTCAACTGTTTGTTCGGTGCCGCCGACCGTTGGGCATCTCGTCAACAGGTCTACAATCTGAGCTTCTGTCATTTCCTCGTCATAATCATCATCTGTGTGAAACGTCACGGAAGAACCAGAGAACAGTGGCACAGAACCAACGGTTTCTTTCATCATTTTCATCTCTTCCTCTGGCGCTTGTCTATTTTCTTTTGTAGATGACTTTGGTAGCTCCTCCCATAGCACGGGTCTGTCTGTGGGACATTTTTCTGTGGTCGTCTTTGGCAGCTCCTCCCATTGTATGGCCATGTTTGTGGGATGTGCCTGCAGCTCTGGCTTATTTATGCTTTCATCTCTAAAGAGAAGGCAAATAAAAATGTATACTGAACATCTACTGTAAAAAGATGCCCAATAATAATAGTTACACCGATCAGGCAAAACATTATGACCACTGACAGGAGCACTGACCATCTTGTGACAGTTCAGCGTTCTGCTGGGAAACTTCTGGACCTGACATTCATTCATTCATTGGTGTAGATGTTACTTAGACATGTAACACCCACCTAGACCAGACCAGGCACCCCCACCCCATAGCAATGACACTCCTTGATGGCAGCAGACATCCCCAGAAGGATGCAGAAACACAAAAACACTTCAGGAACATCTCAAAAAACATGAAGAACATCTCAAGGTGTTGACCTGGCCTCCAAAATCACTAGATCCCAAACTGATCAAGTATCTGTGGGATGATCCACAGAGGCCCCTCCCCTCAAAGACCCCCCACTAACAACATCAGACACTACAGGACACCTTCAGATGGTCCATGTCCAATCTCTGATGAGTCACAACTGTTTTTTGGAGGCACAAGGAAGACTTACACAATATTAGGAAGGTGGTCATAATGTTATGACTGATCTGTGTGTATCGTAAATAATGAAACATAGCATTCCTTACAATAAGCACTATACATAAGCTATGCCAACAAAGTTGGAAAGCAGTATTTTAGTCACATACATGCACATTTAGAAGATGTTATTCACTCCAAACATGCTCCAGTCCAGTATTAAAACATCTCCACGCTATAGATAGATGTAAAAAGTTGCACTCCACAAACAAACACAGCCTTTGCAACAACAGGCACCAACGACAAAGTTATGCCAGAAATCCCTACTGTTACTGTTTTCTTGTTGATTCAGTGTCAAGTGTCTTTAGTGCCATTTAGTTTTGCTAATCTATTTTTTATTCAGCGCCGCTTATTTTTTCCTACTGAGCAATTCACGGTGCCACTCATATTGTTCAGCAAGGAAGCAAACCTAACCTAACGAAACTTATTAAAGCCATGCGACACATAACAATAGGCCTACAGCAATCCAAGTCTTCTCTCACACACTTACCCACTCTGACTCAATCTAGTACCACCTTCACACACAGTATCATGAGCAGTAGTCATGACATCCCTCGACTCTACTGAGAACGTTTTACTTGACCCGTCTAAGGCCACAAAACCACGACTGTCCACGGTGACGTCAGTAGTCTTCATATCTTTGACTTCCCCCTCGGCATCCTTCAGGCCCACGGGGCTGAAGCAATGACAGTGAGATAAAATACCTTATACATAAAGCAACCACTGAGCAATTCACAAAAAAAAAATACAACTTAGCCTTAAACGTACGAGTCAGAGCTAAGAAGCAAGCGCGTTATTGTTGCATCGCAGTGCAAAAAGAAGGCAACCCACCTCTTCCTAACAGTCAAGAATAGCGGCAAATCAGGAATGGAGTGCAACATTCTGCAATGCAAGTTTCTGAAAACAGAAGTGAGAAGCAACAGTTTCAAAAACTAACCCCGTGACAATACAGAGGCAACTCGAATTCTCCGAGTCACTCACCCTTTTTCTAGAGCAGCAATGTCTTCCTCAGTTTGTGTCCAGAAGCCCTGTTCATCTTTACACACCTCCAAAGTTGAGGACACATCCGATTTGGTTTCCTCTACGTCAAGATCTAATCTAGGTGGTCTGGCCTCATCCCGTAACAACTCAGGCCCATTGAAACCAAAGGATGCTTGATCTGCTTGGAATTCAGAAAAGTCTTTGATTGCAAATGTTGGTGACTCCGTCGTCAATCTGTGTTGCGCATCTTCTGGTTCATCTTGGCTAGGCAACACAGATTTTATGGATCTCTCTTCGACAGAAACTTCACACAAGTATTGTTCTTCTGGTGGCGGCTGTTGACTCGTCAAGTTTTTTCTATCCTCCGTAACTGTTGTTCGTCCAGATTTGGGCCACGCCACACCAGAGAGGTGCACATGTTTTGAAGGAGCCCCAAGAACAGATGATTTCTTGGGGCAAGTCGGCACAATATTTACCATATTTGGACTCTGGTCAGTGAAATCAGGGCTGAGAGAAACGTTCAGACTCGAAGATTCAAGAAAACCAATCGTCCTAAATCGTCTGTGTGTCTTCATCATCTTCACCGTTGGCCAGTCTTCTTTAGAATCACAAAAAAGTGGCATCAACGAGGGGAAGCCAATAATTCCTGACTTTCTTGGGCAACATGTAATCATCTCTACCATGTCTGGACTTTTTTCATAAACGAGAGCATGTGGTCGAGGAGCAGATGGAAATCCGGGGTTCAGGGCTTGTTGTGGGCACGACGGAAGCATACTCAGCATTATTTCCTTGTCAATGTATGACATCTTCTTAACATGAAAATGCTGGTGAGGAACTCCATATCTTCTAATAAAGGGGCTTTCCCAAATTGCATCCCTGTCCGCATAGTTTCCATCAAATTCTTTGGCGATATTGATTGCAGGGAGACCAGGAATCTTACTGTGTTTTGGAAAAGTGGGCAAGGAGTTTACCATGCTGGAGGCCTTCACTGATCTGCCTCCTTCCTTTGAGGGAATTCCAGGAATATTTGAATGTTTGGGACAGGGGGGCAACATGGATACCATGATTGCAATCAATGCGTTTTCTCTAAAATACCCCTTACTGCTATGTAGTGCTGAAAATATTCCTGGTTTTGTTGATGTTTTTTCCCAAACTGGTTCTCTGTTTACACCCCATCCACCTACATCATCGCTGTAGATTATAGATGGTAATCCATACACACTGGAATGTCTTGGGCAGATAGGTAGCAGACTTATCATACTTGGTATATCTGCCAACCTCCGACGTGGTGCAGATGGAAAGCCAGGTATACACGTCACCCGCGGGCAGGAAGGCAAGATGGACACCATATTTACAAACATGTCATAGTCTAGATAGGAATCCGTAACCTCACCTAATTGTACCACAACTGCAGACGTCTTACTTGGAAGCAGCAGCACCTTCCCTTCCATGAGCCACTCTTGATGTTTTCTAGTCGGCATCCCAGGAACTCTAGACTCCTTAGCACAACAAGGCAGTAAACTCACCATGGATGGGCAGTTTGCTACCGTCAGCTTGGGAGCAGAGGGAAACCCAGGCATGGTAGCATTTTCAGGGCAAGAGGGCAACATGGCACACATCCTTTTAGAATCGCTCCTATCAAAACACAAGACCGTTTCTAGAATCTGAACTTCCCTTTTGATAACCGGAGTCTCCCGCTGTAGCCCTCTGACAGTAAACCATTCCTGGCATCTGGACAAGCCAAGTGTTTTTCCAGTCTTTGAGGGCAAACCGTGGATCCCACTATGTCTCGGGCACGAGGGCAGTAAATTGACCATACTGGGTTCTTGTCTTGGAGCGGAAGGCAAGCCAAAGACTTGGGCTCTTTGTGGGCAACTTGTTAACATATTTACCATGTCTTTAGAGGTTTCTTCTTCTTTTGGTGTCCACTGAACAATGTAAGCTTGTGTATTCTTTGTTGCTGACTTTTTAATTAATCTCCTTAAAGAGTTCCAGTCTTTGTTCTGTGAGCTGTTTTGATGTAGTGACGGCATCCCAGGAGTCCGAGTCTGTCTAGGGCATAAAGGTACAACGTTGACAATGCTGGGTATCAACTCCTTTTCCAGTACTGTTGACATACCCGCAAGCAAAGACACACAAGACTCAAGACATCTAAAAGTAGATGGAAATCCAGGAATACTAGCGGACCTCGGGCAGGATGGTGTTATGCTAATCATTTTTGCTGTTTCGGAACTACCCTCACAAAAATAAGGAGTATAATCTGAATATATGATTAATGACAAACCCTCCCTGGGTAACATCTGAAGGAGCACGTTCCTGTCATCTGGCCAAGCTACATCTTTTGACGGATGCAAAGACAACATGCCAGGTATCTTGGAGTATTGTGGGCAGCTTGAGCACAGGTTCGTCATATTTGGCGCTTCCACTGTTCCTTCAATCTGAGTGGATAGTAAAGGAAAAGCAGAATTCCCTTTTGGACACAACGGACCAAGTTCCACCTTGGATATGTACACACAACTTTCATCTATAATGATTCCCGAGCTTCGAAGCAGACATTCCTGTGCAACATTTCTTTGACCCATCGGTGTTTCATTCTTAGACCAAGCTACATTTTCCTTTCTCCCTTCCTCTGTACAATGCTCTTTAGAGTCCAGATAACCCACAGCCTCATAGCTTTGTGTGGAATTGGTTGAAAAATATGCTTCAGGACCTTGTCTTTGTTTTGTTGCGGACTGCTGTGCTGGAAGAAACCCAATGTCAGAGTCCAATCGTGACGGGACTTGGTCCAAAGCAGCTGTGTTGCTTATATTTTTCTTATCCGTAAAAGCTATTGGAGCAGAAAGGTTGATTTGTAAAGTGTTTCTTAGGGGATTCTCCCACTGTGGGTTTGTTGCAGTGGACACAACTCCAGACTGAAGTTCTGATGTTTTGCTCATTACAAACGGAGGAAAAGCAGAAGTGGAGTCTCTGAAAGAAGACGACGAAGCCACTCTCTCATTTCTGAAGGAGTAGACGAAAGAAGGGCGTCAGGACAAATACAGTGCAACAGTTAAAAAACGTACTTTTGTTTGATAAGACTCTAGTTATAACACTATAAAATGGGAAGGACTAAGACAACACTACGCCACACTTACCCAAACACAGGTTCTGTTTTTTGGGCAACTCCTATCCTTCCTCCAATCAGTTTTGAGTCAGCGACTGTAGAAACTTTAGGAAAGTGCAACACTGGTTCCTGAGGGTATTCTGACATAACTTGTGAGTTTGTAGGAGAAAGGGGCGTAGCTTGAACGGGCACTTGTTGGGCTACTGGATTTCCAAACTGAATGGACTTCTGGGACGAGTGACTTTTAACCAGAAGGTCCTTGTTTGAAGCAGACGTTGCGTCATAAAAGTCGGGATTTTGCTTTGGTTTAGAAGGGTAGGGGGGAGGAAGCGTTGGCTGGACACTGGTGGGCGTTCTCGTCTGCCTTGATTTTGTCTTATCCTTCTGAGTTTTTGGTATCTCGGATTGTTTTAGACCTGGGGCTAAGGGGGTTCTGGTGCTAAGTCTCAGAAGCGAGTCCATACTCTCAGGTCTGAGGGGCAAAAAAAAACAAATGCACATCAGAGTTACGGCGCTAAGAAAGTCTTCACCGCAGAATTCCACCGAACAGCAATCGAGCAAATAAGCCACATCAGACGGAAGTATGAAAATACAAACTGCAAATCGTCCAACAGGATATTCAAACCAGCCTTTTCTAATAAATCGCAAAAATAATGAGGTTTTGCCAAATAGCAGAAGCCTTTTAAAACACGTCAAAACAAATATATCTTCTAAACTTCTTATTTAAAATTTCAGCACAAAAACACAATGCCCGTTGAAATATCATATCAGCCAAGTGTCACTTCATGCACAGCTGAACAAACTCACCGGCTAAAGGCAAAGCCAAGACATGCTAGGCTAGCTCGCTTCAACTGTTAGATGGGATAAAGCAAACCTCCGACACAAGCTCAAGCCCGATCTGCATGTGTTAAACCAGTAACACATCCAGCAGAACTGCAGCAACACAACCATCCTTTGGGAGTCATAATTATTGGAAAACCTCAACGTCAAATGCCAGTTTTGCCGTTTCCAGTCCCAGTACTTAGTTGAAAATCATAATTGTGCATTGATACACTCCAAAACACATGGCATAGATGGACTATAGGAGTATATGTCACCTATAAGACCATCTTTGGTTTGATGAAAGGCTTGTTGGCGCTTTTGTTGAGCAACTATGATGTTCTGAAGACACATCCCAATGTTCATGTTCAAAATAAATGTGTTTTTTGTACAAAAGTTGGAAAAACCACTCATTTACTTGGACTTTTATTGCACTATCAACCAGGATACATTAAAACTGCACAAAGCCGAGTACAAGGAATTCGTCCATTCAATAATAATGATAGTAATACATCAAAAAGTTTGGTTAGTTTGCGTCACCAGCTGTCTTCTCTTCTGGCCTTTAGCAAAGAAGCCAAGATTTTGGAAGGTTGATAAAAGCCTGGTATGTTGTATTTTAGTTGCGACTAACCCTTTGGACCACACTTCCCCTTAACATGTACTTCACTATAATCGTACAAACATTTGTTCTTAATGTAAAATGACACCAGTTGCAAAAAACCGTATGAGTAATTTCATTAATGACAAAATATCCACGACACACAGAAAAGTTTCTTAGCACACAGGCCGTGCGGTTAATGTTTGATTAAAAAAATGATCGTAAAGGAAGAATGAACCCATAAAAGCTCTAATACAGTTAAAGACATCATCCAGCAATGTTTAGTCTACTGGATTACATCTTTCTGGATATGTGTCACTTTTATTTTGAAAGGTACTAAATAAGGAATGTCTCTTACTAGCTTTTGCATCTCTATCCCAAGTTGTCGCTACCAAGCTATTCCAAAAATAAACCCACAGTTCTTGCCAACAACTCGACGCCGCAACTTCTTTTCACCCCTTCTAGCACTGTTGGGGTATTTCATGGCGGATTGTTCCTTTACAACCACACCGACCCACACAAAACGTTTAGAGATGCCAAATTGTTTAAAAAGCTGGCCTGTTTCTAAATGTACTCACCCTGCCGTCGCCTTCACCACCTTGATTCCAAACGTCGTGTCCGTCTTCCGCGTTGAAACTCTGGATAACTCCGGCCGCTGGCTGCCGAGGCCTCTGGGGTCGGGCGCTGGACAACATGGACGCGAGAGTTAGCCGTGTAGTTACACACTGTGTGTGTGTTCATGACCTGAATGAGGACTGTGCTCACTTGTAGGCGTCGTGCTTAGGTTATCCTCTTCACTTAGCGTGCTCAGCTGCCTCTTGAATTCTAAAAGGAAAGAAAAAGCAAAGAGAAGATTTTACAAATTAACCCAAGTTGAGCTTCATGCGTCACCGCACCAGCGCTGTGTGGACCGTGTAGATTACAGTACGTTTACCACCTGGAGTCAAGCATTTAGTTGCTTTAATAAAAAGACTGGAGCAAAGGCAGATGTCGAAGTGCTTCCAAGGCCAGTTTGACATGGGTATACATCGATCAGGCACAACATTATGACCACCTTACAAATATCGTGTAGGTCTCTCTTCTAGAGACTCATCAGGGAATGGACATGGGCCTTCTGAGGGTGTCCTGTGGTGGGCCTTTGGGTCCTATGGGTTGAGGAGAAGGGCCTTTGTACTTGATCAGTTTGGGATCTAGTGAATTTGGAGGCCAGGTCATGATTTTTTAAAGCGTTTTTGAACTTACCTGGTTTCCTCTCTACTCAAGTGACTGAAATTCTTAGTAACTAGACCTTAACTAGTCTTTGTCTGCTTTACCAGAGCACACCAGGGTCCACCCGAGGGCTACCGCACAAAAACCAAATGAAGTGCTGATGGTCACACCAACAATTTCTGCGACTTCCTGCACCAAGCAACTTCTAAAACACGCAAATCTACCTCATGTAGCATCATTAGCTTTGGATAATCCTCATTCTCATCCTGCTGGGGATGGCTGCTGCCATCAAGGAGTGTCATTGCTATGGGGTGGGGGTGTCTGGTCTGGTCTAGGTGGGTGCTACATGTCTAAGTAACATCCACACCAATGAATGAATGAATGCCAGGTCCAGAAGTGGTTTTAATGTTGTGGCTGATCAGAGTAGGCCATGTCACATTTCCTTTTCTTTGAAAGTTGTGTTTTGAGTTGATGAAGACTTAAGGAAGCCTCATTCAGCAGAAGCTCCTCCCCTATTTTGGGAACCACCGGCCACACATCTCAGTCCTGATTTCTCTTGTTTCTGTACCTGCGACCTGCTCACTGGGGTAGACTACGGCAGTGTGGGCTACACGAGGCTGAGCTGGAGGAAGAGAGGACCCAGAGAAAACGAGAGCAGAGGAAGGACTTAGAGGAGAAGGCGAAGGGGTCTCTAGGGTAGGGGCGACCTGGCCTGGCCTCCAAGAGGGAGCATGTGCAGACCCTCCCTGGGGTTTATAATCCGGTAGAGACGGAGCACTGGGCAAAGAGGATGAAGCTGATGGGAAATAAAGACAGACAGACAGAGAGAGAGAAAGCAGAGATGTGGGAGTGGAAGGTGAAACGTGAAAAGGAGGAGAATGCGTCTGCAGCAGTCGGTAAACAACAAAGAAGGTGAACAGGTCGTATTGTGCGGGGAAAAGCCGATAGAGAAACCGAGTTCGCTCACAACAAAGGAGCTCTATGGCAACGAGAAATAAGATCTGTCGGGCTTCACAGCACACAATACTGTTACAGCCCGTTTCACCGGCGCTTTGAGTAGAGCGGCATTACGTGGCGTCTCTATTCTCTGCTTTTTCTGCAGCACCGCGGGTTGTTCGGCGTCTTTAGCAGAGAGATGCAGAAACTTAGGGGAGAGCTCTGGCTGCGCGAGTGGCGCCTGAGATTTAGGAGGCCTCCACTCAGTCTGCCAGGAGGCTGAGGAAACAAAACAAACAAAAAGGAAAAACACGGGAGTAAAAGGTGTGAAATAGTCTTTGAGAGAGACAGACTGCTCCACCCTCTGTCCCGTTACCTGTCTCTGGGGCGGATGGGAGGCTGGTGGGTCTCATGAGGGCAGAGCCCGAGTGACCCAGGGGGGTGGGGAGGGTTTGGGAACGCCTCAGAGCGAGAGGCGGCGGAGGTAGAGGAGGGAAGGAGCTGAGAGGAGCTGAGGATGAGGAGGAGGAGGAGGAGGAGGAGACGTAGGAAGGGGAAGGGACACTCTTTGCTTTCCAGTAGGTGGTAGGACAGGCTGGAAGTAGAAAAGAAAAGAAAAAGCCAGATCATGACAGGATTATTTCTCTGTGTGAGTCTGGGTTAGTTTTTGATTTTATTTTTTTAATTATACTATTAATAACTATGCTGAAAGAGTGATAGAAGCTCTTGTTTGCAACGTAAAGGGATGGTCTTTGTATTCTTATGGATACCTAAAGTTTGCTTTTAAAACCAGAAACAGAAAAAAAAAAAAAAAATAAAACTTTTATTAGAATTTTAGCTCAAATTTTTTTTAGCAGCTTTTTTTATTCTGTACTCAAAAACAAAAAAAGGGAAAGTTGATATTTGACTTAATTATTTTTTCTTCTACTGGCATGATTTATAAAAATAAAGCGCTACAAGTCAAAATTTTTAAATTTTAAACTGCCATATTTTCCGTCATTAAAACATCTCACGTTGATAAAACATGAATTATGTAAAGGCAAAGAAAAAAAAATTTACATCTGACTATTTACTACAGATATTCAGATGTAAATTTTTTTAAATTAAATTAAAATTAAATTAAATTAAAAAATTGTACATCTCCGTAAAATTTTTTTAAATTTACATCTCCGTCATGCTCCGTTTACACCCACAGTTTTTTTTTTTGTACGAGACCAATAAAGTTATCTCCTTCACCTACACTGTAAAACATCACAGCCCACAGTTAAGTGGGCTGTGATGTTTTACAGTGTAGGTTTAGAAGGAACATCATGTTTCATCTCTCTCTGTTGGAGTGACAGTCAAGTTTTTTCTTGAACCTAAAGTCCACTGTCTTAACTTCCTGTGAGTTTTGTCTGTGTGGTCAATGTTCATTTAACTCGTGCTGAAAGTTGAGTTTGTTGAGTTTTGAGTTCCCGTCAGTTTGGCCGAAGCAAAGAAGTGGGGACGCATTGTCCATATTTATATACAGTATATGCTTGATGGACAGAGGCCCCTTAACCCCTATGACTCAAAGGCCCCCACTTACATCACTCTACAGGTTGAGTTTACTCACATTTTTAAGGCAGCAGATGAACTTTTGTTTTTAAGTTTTACTGACCTGACTTAAGCATCTAATGTTTTACAGTGTACAAAAACTTCTGGTCTCACGTCTGGAATCAAATAACGACAGTTTTAGCTCTTTTTCTGTTATTTTTTTTTTTCATATATTGAAGGTCAAAAGGTAAATTTACTTGTCTGGCAATTTTTTGTTTTTCTTTTTAAACTGAAAATCAAATCTCTACATTTATTTTTTTAGAGTATAAAAGCAAACTTGAAATACCAAAAAAACGGACCAGAGATCCACATCTCTTTCCACATTTTTCCAAATATCGTTCAGGACAATTAAGTGAATTAATAGGAACCAGATCAGAGTAGCTTTTAATCCTGCCTGAGGTTTTAGAGCCACAGAGTGTTTATTTAAAAAAAACTAAAAAATAAAAAATAAGAATAAATCTGCAGGAAATCTGCAGGAAATGGGAAATCTGGTAACTATTTAGGCCCCTTTACTTTTTATTTTACCAGATGGTGTAATTCTTTCTTCTAAAAACCAAATAAATAAACTTTTAAACAGCGTTATCTTAAAGTGTAAAGTGATGAAGACGTGGATGAAGAAAACCGACGGCGAGCTGAAACAAACCTGGCTGCGACGTAGCAGAGAAAGCGGCGTGATGGCTCAGGGATGGGTCGGAGGGTGAGGAGGCGAGGGAGGAGGTGGAGAGGGCTTTGGAGGGTGGGGTGAAGGCAGAGAGAGGGTCAGAGGGAGACAGGTCACAGTGGAAGCTACTGGGACGCTGAGGAGCTGGAAACGGCCACAAGAGGGCAGCAGAGCACATCCAGGGAAAACAGAAAGAAGGAAGAGAGAAATGAAAACGGTGAAAGTCTTTATAACGGCAAACAGATAATATATAAGAGTGTGAGGATGTGGCTCTAGAGCTCAGTTAGTTTATGAGTTAGAAAACAATAAAATCTGTGCAGAAGCGTGATCTGTGACGACGTGGACTAAAGAAAAGTCCAGATTTCTGCAAATATTCAAGATGCATCTCAACAAATAAGAATATTTAAGATTCATTGCACATAGAGTGACACATTTCATGCTTTATTTCATTTAATATTGATGATGTGGCTTAATGTGAAACTGAAATTCAGCAATGAGTCTATACGGTACACCGATCAGCCATAACATTATGACCACCTGCAGAATTGACACTCCAACAGAGATGCACCTGTACATTATCCAGCATTGGCCAACCACACAGCAGGGTTTTAATAATTAAAAAATAACATTTAAACTATCTAACCTATCCTGCAGGTTGAACTATCTAAAGAAGGGAGCACGCGGGGCGAGCTCTATCCGTGGACTGTACCTGATCTGCCACTCCGCTGGAAGATTTTGGGGAGCACCGGCGGGTGAATGCATGTGAGGGCCGGGAATGAGACGGCAAAGGGGGTGCGGGGGTCTGGGGGCTCGGGCCGAGGCGGCAGAGAAGGGGCCGAGATGGCGGAGGAAATGCCAGAGGAGCTTTTCCAGTCCATCTCTGGTGTTACTGAGTGAAAGACGATGGAGACGCCCACAAGAAGTGACAGTAAGACATGAATTCAGACGAACAGAAGGTGCAGAAGGCGTAGGTGAGGATGAAAGTGGAAATGCATGAATTAGGTTTTTTGGTATATTCACAAAAAAACGCTAGAAGAATGATTTGAGTCGACTGTGAGACGTGGAAAAGGCTGAGTTGACTAATAACATCCAGGAAACTAAAGTTACCTATCGGGCCTGATTCAACTGCAGGTCTCCAAGCCACATCGTGTACTCTGGCATCGGAGGGAGCAGAGGCTAATCCAGGAAGTGAAAAAAGGAGCAGCATAAGGTGCGGCAGATAAAATGGAAAAACAGAAGTGAGTTATAAATACGAAGCGAAAAGAGGAAGCAGCAGCAGCAGCAGTCTGAAGAGCAGGGTTCAACGAGAAGTAATAAGGTGAGAGGCTTATATGTCGTTTACCGGACTGAGACTGTCCTAGCATCTAAACTTTAATAAGTCAAATCTCTGACACTAATAGAAACACAACAGACAGTAATCAAATCTAGATTCATGACCTGAATACATACGCTGAGAATTAACAGTTCATGTGCTACATACTGTGAGCTGCTGATATGTATAGCCTGTATAAAAACATGCAGCACATCAACACCAACAAAAAAAAAAGCGATATCTGAAGCCTTCTCCGTGTCCTGCAGCTAAAGGTCTAATGACTTTATCAAATAGTGGATGTGCTGCCTCCTTCTCTCTGTTACCACAGTACGTTTGGTGAAGATTGCTAGCATTAGCATTAGCATTAGCCTTTTCAGATGCATTGCGGTAGTACTGTAGTTATATTTCATGACTGATGTGTCACGGTAGAATAGGCTTTCCACTAGTTTGCTGCAAAGACCCACTAGACTCCTCAGCTGACTTCTCGGAGGCGTCCATATTGTTACTGTCTCATGATCAGAGACTAGTCTGTACAACTGCTAGGAGGCACCCAGGTTAGCATTAAAGGGGAACTACTGTTTTTTTACAACCTTATTTCTGGCATAAAATAAGATTGTTTACTCACCCATATAACTTTGGTGTCATTTGGAGTCAGTTGGGAGATATTTAGCTCCAGTGGAGCGCTGCTTATATCCATACAGTGGAAGTGAATGGGGCACCGACACACAGCCTCTAAATAACACATGATCTGCCTCGAAACTCGTTTATTTCACCAATATTTTGTTATGATACTCTAGTACTATTCCTAGTTGAGTCCAGAGTTACCTGTTATCATCATCAGGGGTCTGTAGTTTGACCTACTAACCTCTGACCTGGATGATGTCATCTCTGAGCGCCGCATGCACCCATGATGATTAGCTTGTTTACCTGTCATTTGCTACTGCTAGTTTTTTGCAAAATGACTGAATATTTTTCTGATTCTGAGGTTGTGAACGACCACTTTGTTCATGATGGACGTCCTTACTGTTTATGGCCAGAGTATACGGATGAGGAGCTTGTTGAAAGGAGGATGTGGAGGCAGAGAGAGGAACAGCTAGCTAAAGAACAACAAACCGCTGCACGTCCATGAATAGATAACAGGTAACTCTGGACTGAACGGGGAATAGCACTAGAGTATCATAACAAAATATTGGTGAAATGAACAAGTTTTGTGGCAGATAATGTGTTATTTAGAGGCTGTGATTCGGTGCCCCATTCACTCCCATTATATGGATATATGCAGATCTGAATATCGTCCAAACGACTCCGATAAGGTCCAGGTTGTAAAAAAAAAAACAGAACTTCCCCTTTAAATTCCTGATATCTCTTAATATTTGCACTCATATTTATCATGTAGTGACGGTAACTACTCTAATCATATAATGATAACTCTGTTTATCTTCAAATAACAGCATGGAGTCTTCAGTTCCTCTGATGCCACGGTGCTGTGCGTGAGTTGTCGTCTAAACATTGATTAACCATAAACCTGCAGTATCACTCTGGTCTTACCAGTAACATGAGTAGCTTGTCCAGTCCCAAAGCTGCTCCTTCTGTCCTCGCCGACTTCTTCGTCGCTGTCGTTGAAGTCGTCCAGATTCCCGATGTCGCTCTGCTTCATACTCATCAGACTGGCCAAACTCTGCATGTCCTCATCTCTGCAGAGAGTGAACGATGACCCATCACGCTTCCTGACACGTCCAAAAAACAACCGGATACGGCAAAAACAAAGAGTCGGCTTACGTGGCTTTTCCCTCCTTGAGGAAGACACATGACAGGCTCAGCTTCAGCGTGGCTTCCACCACTTTCACCGACAGCGGCTTGAGCTTCAGCGTGATGTCGTACTGGGCCGGCGTGGCGCTGGCGTACTTCTTCATGTTGACGTCGGCCGACGCCAAAACCTTCCTGCGACCTTTCGTCTCCTGGTAAAAACAAAATTTTAACCATAACACGGACAAATTCCTTTTTCCTTCTGGGGCTAGACTAAAGAGCCAGAACATTATGACCGCTCACAGGCGACGCCAACAACCCGTATAGATGCAGAGGCAGATTTAGGTAGGTAGGTTGGGGGGTGGCATTCGTCAACCAGCAATGTGCGAATGGATTTAAAAACTGCAAGGCGATTGAAAAACGATCAGACAAATTAGAATCAGAATACTTTATTAATCCTTCAGCAACAAAACAATTTCCTTGAAGGTTTAATAAAGTATTCTGATTCCGATTCTGATTTGTCTGATCGTTTTTCAGTCGCCTTGCAGTTTTTAAATCCAATCGCACATTGCTGGTTGAAGTAAGCACTGTACAACTTTCAGCTGAGGTGGCAGTCGTCTGTTTGCTGTCGCAGAGTCTGAGTGAGGATTGAGCGTGGATCTATTAAGGGTGTATTAAGATGTCGTGGGCCTAACTTAATGAAACATCGGTGAAAGGAGGTGCCCACTTAAAAACCCCAATGACATGCTGCATACTGCTGTTGTTTAGGTCAGGTTTCTGTTGTTTTCATGTTGCTTGGTAGCCATGGTTAGCTGCTGAGCGGTCCATACAAGCCAGGAGCATTTAGCTAGGTTATGTAGATTATAAGTTAATTGTCATATCACTGTAGGCTTGGTAGGGCCTCTTACTTGAACAGGGCCTCTAAATGTGTTTTGCCTGAGATTTTGGCACAAAGGATTGTAACATCTCATCCTGTGTATTGCTGAAAGCGGCGGACCTCTTAAGTAGACGACTATGGATGTTAATTCATTCGCTGTACTGTTAAGATAGACCCATAATTTCTCAGACATTCAAAGTTAACGCTAAAGCAGCATGGGTGAAGCTTGTTACATGCTCTGTGAGAAGCCAGAAATTTGTTCTTGCTCCCAGGGCTGCAAGAACAAGAACAAACTTCGCTCTGGCCGAGTCATTTACACTTCACCAGAAACTCAACGACAATAGGCAGTTGTTCTTATTATTTTCGGATGTCGTCCAGTCTTTTTGACGGCCGTGTCCTTCAAATCACTTTGTTTATTCAGCACGCGCCCACACACAGTTTAGGCAAATATTAGCATCTGGGGAGCTCGCAGAGTGGTTGCCAGCATTTCCTGCTTTTCTGCATTGACCACGCCCACTTCCAGTTTCTGGACCGGACGCCACACGAAAAACCACACGGTTAATGTGTCAAGAACAAATTTGAAAATATGAAAAATCTGAATTAAATAGGATGGATAGTAAACCTATGTTAGCCTCTTGCTACATTGCTAGCACGCTACACTCTTACATATGGTGAGTTTCCGTTGTTAGTCCAACTAGCATCTAAAACTGGATATAATTTAACAATAATCCTGTTACAACCCAACACGTTGTTTATTTATTGTTCTACTCATGATATGACGCCATCATGAATGTTTTTAATGCTTCCAGACATGACAGGGCATTGGTGGTCATAAAGTTTTGGCTCAGCAGTGTCCATCTTGTCCAGTTGAACGTAAACAAATCAACCCACATCAAATAACAGAACACATGAGGTCAGACTCACATTTTCGATGACGAACGTCCAGTCCTTGTCTTCAAACTCCTCCGCAGTCGGTTCCTGTTGGTAGCATCATGTCTTAGCTACACCAGGCTACATGACATCACACATTGCCCCACTTTTAATCAAAGCTGAATCATTTATCATCAGCCCTACCTTGAAGAGCGTGACATTGATGTCTAGACTTTCAGGAATCTGCCAAATCACCAGGCCTCTGTAGGGGTTCTTAATGCCTGGCTGCCAGCTGTGGAGCTAAGAGGACAGTTACAGGTAGTTTATTTAACATCTGCTTAGCACCATTTAAAGTACAAGAGGTAAAAAGGCATAACATTATGACCACTTGTAGGAGAAGTAAATAACTTTGATCATCTTGTGACAATTCAATATTCTGCTGGGAAACTTCTGGACCTGGCATTCATTCATTCATTGGGGTGGATGTTTTTTAGACATGTAGCACCCACCTAGACCAGACCAGACACCCCCACCCCATAGCAATGACCCTCCTTGAGGCAGCAGACATCCCCAGCAGGATGACAATGAGGATTATCCAAAGCTAATGATGCTACATGAGGTAGATTTAAATGTTTTAGAGCTTGTTTGGTGCAGAAAGCCTCCAGGTGTTGGGGTGACCTTCACAGCTTCATGTGGGTTTTGAGTGGTAACCCTAGGGTTAACGCCTGCCGTGCCCCAGGAAAGCCAACCAAGACTAGTTAAGGTCTAGTTAGTAAGAATATCAGTCACTTGAGTAGAGAGGAAACCAGGAAAGTTCTGGACTAGAGAACCACACACACAAAGAAATGCTTTAGGAAAACCATGAAGAACATCTCAAGGTGTTGACCTGGCCTCCAAATTCACTAGATCCCAAACTGATCAAGCATCAGTGGGATGATCCACAGAGGCCCCTCCCCTCAAATACCCCCACCAACAACATTTAGTTTCCAGACTCCACAGGACACCCTCAGAAGGCCCATGTCCATTCTCTGATGAGTCACAAGTGTTTTTTAGACCTACACAATATTAGGAAGGCGGTCATAATGTTATGACTGATTGGTGCTTGCACGCTTGGTCTCACGTCGTGTATTTCAAGTGCAACACTGCACAAATGAGTCAAAACCCAAACATGCTAGGTGTTTTCAGATTAGCTCGTCTCGTCTCTTAAAGCGTGCCACACGTTCTTTTAGCACCAAACACGTTTTTTTTTTAGCTTTAAGCAGACGTTAGATGTAGAACTCTGTAAAAATACTTAGCGGCCACTAAACCTAAGCCTATGTAAGAGCTAGTTTGTGTCATGTAGAACGCTTAACTTAAACATCGGCTGTACAGTTGTTTGAAGCGTGACCGGTCTCTGAATCTGGTCCTTGAAGCAACTTGAGCTTTATTACCTTTGTGCTGTGACGCCTGTTTCTCCGGATCCACACCACTCTCAGTTTGTCCGGTTGCCTGAATAACGGAAGAGGACACAGGACAGAAGCAGTTTAGTGTTTGACCGACATACAGCAATCAAACAGCAGCAGCAGTTAGCGACTGTCGACCAGAATGAATGACGCGCTGACGAGTTTATAAAAGGATGCTGCAGATTTATTTTCAGTTAAACGTTAACCACTCGCACCTATTGTAAGAAAAGATCTATGTTGTGTCATGTAGACCAATCAGCCATATCATTATGACCACCTTCCTAATGTTGAGTAGGTCTCCAAAACAGTGGTGACTCATCAGAGAATGGACATGGGCCTTCTGAGGGTGTCCTGTGGTGTCTGGAAACACAATGTTGCTATAGGTGGTTGAGGCGTCAATGTGACTCCCTACGTAGACCCTAACGCCATAACTGACCTCCACCTCCCCAGAAATATATTGACGTGCCGCGATGACACAAACCACAAGAGCTGTGATTGGTCCACTTGGTATTAGCGTGTCCATCTTCGCAATTTTCTAGTTGATTGTTTTGGATCAATAAAGATGGAACACGTGGAGGAAAGGTTAACTGAGGAGGTTCAGAGATACAAACGTTTGTACGACTCATCTTCTGCGAAATTTCTGCGGAAGTTTCAGTCGCCATTGTTGAAAGTGAAGCAGGAAGTAGAAACAAAAATTATCCCGATGCCAAAAAGACACAGCGCCCACTAGTGTTTGGGAGGAGTTGTTACAGAACGAGCCAGACTGACGAGCGCACAGGTATTAATGGCTAACACCGACATAGGCTACGTACATCTAGTCCTGCAGTACCTTAAATTAACCTTTAGAGGGGGCATTTGGGTCCTGAGGGGAGGGGCCTCTGTGGATCATCCCACAGATACTTGATCAGTTTGTGATCTAGTGAATTTGGAGGCCAGGTCAACATCTTGAGATGTTCTTCATGTTTTTCCTAAAGCATTTCTTTGTGTGTGTGGTTCTCTAGTCCAGAACTTTCCTGGTTTCCTCAAGGAACTGATATTCTTACTAAGTAGACCTTAGCTAGCCTTTGTCGGCTTTCCCGGGGCACGCCAGGCATTAACCCTAGGGTTACCACACAAAACCCACATGAAGCTGTGAAGGTCACACCAACACCTGGAGGCTTTCTGCACCAAGCAAGCTCTAAAACGTTCAAATCTACCTCAAGTAGCATCATTAGCTTTGGATAATCCCCATTCTCACCCTGTTGGGGATGTCTGCTGCCATCAAGGAGTGTCATTGCTATGGGGTGGGGGTGTCTGGTCTGGTCTAGGTGGGTGCTACATGTCTGAGTAACATCCACACCAATGAATGAATGAATGCCAGGTCCAGAAGTTTCCCAGCAGAACATTGAACTGTCACAAGATGGTCAAAGTTATTTACTTCTACTGTGAGTGGTCATAATGTTGTGGCTGATCAGTGCATTAATCAGATCAGAAGTCATTATCCAATCCAGTTGAGCAGCTTTCTTATAGTCATACAATAAACAAGAAACAACAAACTTAGACCAACAATCTTTTCACTTCCTGGTCTCAGCAGATAAAGAAGTCGTCCCTCGTATCGTTCATCGTCTCAGTCACTTTCTCTCAAACACTCCTCTGTCTTTTATTGTGGGCGTGGTTTCAGACGATCACTTCAGGGACACGGTCCGTCAGGCTGAGCCACATTTTACAGATTCCTCCTGGCAGAGTCTAAACACAGCGCTGGTGAGATTTATTCTCCTCACGCGAGATAATAAACAAAACACACTGGGCTGTTTAGTTTAAGCACGCTGACATGCTTCCAGGTTCACAGCGTGTCACATGATGCTAAATAAAGCCTGCACATGTGGAGAGTCTTTTTCTGACAGAATGACGCGGCCATAGTCCTGTGACTTGGTTTCTACCTATGATACCAGGAGGAATATAACGTTAACCTCTGAAATTCAATAAAAGCAACGATAATGTAATAATGAAGGTTTGTTATTTTAATCTGATAGTGTCTCTGGACTCTTATAAAGATTTGAACTCAGTCTAGAGGCACTACCAACGCTACACTAAGCTACTAAGCCAGCATTTTTTATGTAAACATATATATTCTTGTATATTTTATATATACCTTCTGCATTCTACTTTTTTTTACCTTTAATTCCTCATAGTTCTGTGTAATGATGCTGTTTCTCGTGGGATAAATAAAGAATCTATCTGTCATTTTGTCTTTTTCCATTAATATAATGAGAAAAATACTATAGGTACTCAAAAATAGTATCACGGTGTTAAAATATACAAATGTAAAAGGCTTTACCACGTAAAATAGTATCATAAAGCCAAAAACAGCTTGTACTGTATTGCCAATTTATTTTTAAATTTTATTCTATTTTATTTTAATTTAATTTATAATATTTTATTATATAATATATTTTGTATTATTATTTTTCATCATTATTATTTTAACTGTCATCGACCTACTTTGGTTTTTACTAGTGCCTATTTTTTAGTTATTTTATTTTATTTTTCATTTATTTGTTGTTTGATTTTACGGACTAATGCGTACATTTACTGTACTAATCACCACAACAAATGCATAGACTGTATATAAATATGGACTACACGACTCCACTTCCTGTCATTCAAACAAACTGACGCTATTTTCCTGGGGATATGGGCGGCGCCATCTTGAGACTTTGGAGAACAGAGTCTGATCAGTTCGGTCCAAGAGTGGAACCACGTGGTGATACGCCGTGATATCGATGCCCCGCCCACATTTCCTCCAGACTCACTTTTTTACAATTTCATTTAATAAACACTACGCTCTGCTCTACCTCCACCAGAAATGTTGAATTATCCACTGTACTTGTTTTTAAAAAAACATTTTTACTACTCTTGCGGTGCCACGGGACCGATTTACAGAGTGGTTGGCATGGCAACGGATAGCCAAATCCTGTTTCTATAGCGTCAAATAACTAAAACAAAAATCTTCCAAAAAAAAAAACTTGAACACTCATCAACATTATATTAACTACCTAAAATGACAGAAACCAACCTTGACGTGTATTCTAGTGTTTAGTTATGCCAAGCCCCGCCCACTAACATGGAGGGGGCGGAGCGTATGGCCTATACTGCAGCCAGCCACCAGGGGGAGCTCTAGTTGCTTTGGCTTCACTTTAAAGGAGCAGTTCTGCCCGTCTATATTCATACTGTCTCAGAAAACTCTGATTCTGGAAAATATCAAATCTATAATGTAAAAGTCACGTCCGGTCTGTAAGAGCAGTCTTAATAAGTAAAAAATTTGGCTTTGAATAATAATTTTCGGGCGAATGTTGGTGAAGCGATGCTCAAACCCCACCTCAGGTTCTCTGACACAGGTTTCAACATAATAGATCCCTGTGTATCTGTGATGTGTATCTGGGGCAGGGCGGGCGGGGGGGTGAACATGCAAAGTGTGTCAAATTTCCAACTGCGGTTTTCAGGAACAGAAACATGTTGTTACTGGTCGACGTGTGCGATACTTCTTGAAAAAGTGCGTAAACAGTTTGACAGGAAATGAGGCCCTTATGCAAGCCAGGGCTGGTGGATTGGAAACACATGAATGCAGGCTCCACCGTGAGTAATGATAATGGAATTAAAGGAACTCTCTCGCGAGGAAGGGCCGAGGCCGAGGCAGCGGCTCTGAGCGATGACTGCACTTCCACCAGAGCTCTGTCCCACAGGCCACAGTTTGACACCAAAGGTTTTTTCAAGAGATTTAAACGAGCCACACACATGCTGAAGGAAAAGCTCACAATCATCTCATCTATAAAGGAGAGCAGTGACGTCTAGAACTAAAATATGGGAGTGAACATCGTCTTCTTAATGACTTATCTGATGATGCAATCCTGGAGCGGTGCAGAGTTGTGTTCAGTTCATCCTTTCCGTCTAAAATACGTTTGTTCACTTAATTTTCTTTAATTTGTATAAAGACTACAAAACATTTAAGGTACTGCAGGGCGTAGACGCCGGTACGAGTCATTTCTACTTGTGCTTCGTCAGTCTGACTCACTCTGTAACAACTCCTCCCAAACACTAGTTGGCGCTAGGGATGTGCGATTTTTCACCGTTTGCGATATATCGTCAAAAACATTCCCCACGGTAAGAAGACGTCATCCCGCGATAAAAACGATAAATTCCCGTTGATGACGTATATATGTGCGCGACACACTCGCAGCCCAACACGTGAGGAATATTGACAAACTGACAATGGAGGAAGGCGGAGCAGATACGCCGGGGAAGGAGGAGCTTGTTCCTAGACGAGGCTCCACCCACATTATTTTCAACTCGTTTGGTTTTAAAAGTCTGATGCGGAGCAGCAATTTACAACCAGAATATGAAGAAAATGCGCAAGAAGCAGCGTCGACTTCATCCAAAGCCTCCGGTAAAAAAAACAAACAAACAAAAAAAAAACAACTCAGATGAAACTTGCTCAAAGGGATTAGCCTAAAATGTTGTTTATTTATCGTCATTTTTATCGTTACTGTGATAAATAGCAGAAATTATCGGGATAAATTTTTTTGTCCATATCGCCCATCTCTATTCTGCGCTGTCTTTTTTTTGCCAATCGAGTTAAATTTAGTTTCTACTTCCTGCTTCATTTTCAACAATTAAACTTTCGCCAAAAATTCACCGAAGTCGAGTCGTACAAACGTTTTTACATCTCTGAGCCTCCTCAGTTAACCTTTCCTTCATGTGTTCCATCTTTATTAATCCAAAACAATCAATTAGAAAATTGCAGAGATGGAGAAACACTAAAGCAAGAAAAGCTCTACTCCCAACTGGACCAGTCACAGCTCTTGTGCTATGCGTCGCCGTGATGCGTAGTTTCATTTCTGGTTGACGTCAGGCTACGGCTACGAGTCCACGGTCTCACATAATAAAAGACAGACTGATTCTTGGCATCCCTGCGTTGATAGAACATCAGTGTTGTGCGTCAGCTGTTTACTCTGTGCTATCAGTAGCCTAGCCCTGATTCCAGACGCTGTTAGCATTCAGCTAAAGCGGTATCATGGTTTGAAGGCGCACACACCCTTTTCTTTTTGTGTAAACTGATACAGACATGCACCGTTAACACGACTCAGTGCGACAGGTCACAGTGTTGACACAGCTAACTAGAGGAGCAGGGGATCCGCCCCGTACCGATGAAACTGTCATGGGTTAGAAGACGCAACGGCCAATGTGGACTTAGCAAGTGAACACCTGACCATCGATTTGCTCAACCTCTAACGGCCAAATAAATAAGTAGCATGATGGACGCACTGCAATGGAGTTAAAAAAAACAAGATCTTTATCAATCTGACAAGACAACACTCACAACAAATATGGAAACGCAACTGCAAGAAGTGCTACAACGACAACTGAAAGGTTCCCAAAAACCGATGACGCCGGCTAGGACGCACTTTACGTTAACGTTTACGTCAACAGACGAGTCGACTTCAGTGCTGTCCCGTGACGCTTTAAGCATCACGTCGACTAGTCGCCGATCACGTGACAATAACAACATGGCCGCCTCCTAGCACAGGGGATTCCCAAAACTTTTCCATCCCAAGGCCCCAGAACAGCATTAGCTTCTGGCCGTGGACCCCATTTGCAAACCCACAGACCGTGCAACAAAATATGTAAAGAAACATCCACCTTTATCATGATAAGAACATTTTTGTTTTCTTATCTCCCTTCAATTGTCTGAGGTCCCCCTAGAGCCCCCCTGGCGGCCCTTCAGGGGACCGTAGCCCCCACTTTGAAAACCAGAACTAGCAGCTACTAGAAAAACTCGGAAACACTTCTCTAAAGATGAAGCCCGTACTACTGTGACACGTCAAGTCCTGGAATACAACTAAAGTACGACTAAGATGCATTAGGCTAATGCTAATGCTAGCAAAGGAACGGCTCAATGCTAGCAGAGAAGGAGGCTGCATATTTAACAGTTTGTTAAAGTTATTAGACCTTTAGCTTCAGTACACGGAGAAGACGTTAGAGAAACACTGTTAAATGCTGCTGATGGAGCTGAGGTGCTGCATGTTTTCATACAGTCTATACATAGACATATATATTTAACTAAAACCTGTTGCTTGTTAGTTAGCCAGTTCATAATAGCATAATATTTTAATATATTCCGAGTCTTTTCATGACTTCTTGGGGAAATATTTCTTGTTTTTTTTGTGCTACTTAATCTTCATGGTGTTTTTTTTTCTGTAGCTGCAGAGCTCAATCCAGCCAAGGGGACGAGTCCCAAACGTGTCTTGTGAGATTTAGGTTGGCACTGGACTGAATTTAATTCCATGACCTTGTTGTTGTGAAACCCCCGGTTACAGCCCTGGTGGTGGTGGTGGTGGTGCTGATGGTGTTGATGACTGCATCCTTCCTCCACCTGTAGACACCAGCTGTCCTTCCACGGATTATCACTCAATGCCACAGATGAGGGATTTATTTCTATATTTATTTTTATATTTTCTTTTTTTTTCGGGGGGGGGGGGGCAACTAGTAGTTGCCCTAGTTAACAGGACGCCACAGCCTCAGCCTCTCAATATTGAGAAAAGAAACGCGGAAGTAACGGGGCGTGTTCTAAAAAAATAAATAAATAAAAAACAGGGTGTTTCTATTTATTTTTTCCATTTATTAATGAATCAACATGTGAAAGGTGATGAGGTTTAAAGAAATCTGCTCTGAGCAACGTGTCAAAGAAAAGAAAAGAAACTTCCCAAAGAGATTTTAATTTCACAACATAAAATATTTGCTTCCCTCTCTGCTAATAATGACGGACCATACATATTTATATTAATATTGATATAGCCTATTAATATTTATGTCTGTACTCACCACTTGTTCGTGCACTCCACAATCAGCTCCTGAAACGAGGCAGCAAACTGGAACTTGGCCGCTTTCTTTCCGACTCGCTGCAGCCGCTTCCAAACCGAAGTCATGGTCGACGCTGTCCGATCATTTAGCTCCAAAAAGTCTCGATTATTCGACGGCTGAAAGGAGGCAAACCGGCGCGCGTGTGCGTGCGTCCCCCCCTGTCTCCTCGTCCCTCTGCTGGGACTTCACTGGGGTGTTTTGGGGGGGAGGGAGGGGTGTGGAAAAGGGATTGACAGACTCCACCTGCTCCGCTGACAGCTCGTCGCCGGTGTCCACAAAACAAACCCACGCCTCAGAGGAGCGGAGAACCGGAACAGCGACGGGCGGACTTTCAAAATAAAATGCAGCTGAAACGTTAAAAGCACTGAGATGCAGGGGAAGTGAATAACATTTAAAACATCTTGTGACAAATCGTTGTTCTGCTGGGAAACTATTTGGACCTGGCATTCATTCATTCATTCATTCATTCATTGGTGTGGATGTTATTTAGACATGTAGCACCCACCTAGACCAGACCAGACACCCCCACCCCATAGCTATGACACTCCTTGATGGAGGCCCCTCCCCTCAAAGGTCCCCCCACTAACAACATCCTGTTTCCAGACACCTCAGGACACCATCAGAAGTCTCATGTCCATTATCCGATGAGTCCCAACCGTTTAGGAGGCGATATTAGGAACAGGGGCGCTGCTAGGGATTTTGGGCCCCATGAAAATAATCTTTATAGCCCCCTTTCCCAACCTCCAACACAGCGGCAAAAAATTTTGATGCTATTTTACATACAATTATGAATTTTAATGATATTTTTGACTATCATACCATTTTTGTGAAAGAAGAACAACATTTCATCATCATTAGGGGCCTCTTTGGGCCCCCCTCAATTATGGGTCCCTAGAATCCGTCTCCTTTACCCCGCTCCCCCCCCCCCCCCCCCTTTTCGGCGCCCCAGGCAATGACACTCCTTAATGGAGGCCCCTCCCCTCAGGACACCCTCAGAAGGTCCATGTCCACTCTCTGATGAGTCCCAGCCGTTTAGGAGGCGATATCAGGAAGGTGGTCATAATGTTACGCCTGATCAGTTCAGATATCGACTGTATTTGCTGATTTTTTGAGGTGAAATGAAATAGTGGCAGTCATTAATAATGCAGACTGATGCCTCACAGCCAGAAGATGCATTTTAATCTCCGTTGCCACCACTTCCTGTTTCCTCAGACTGAGGACGCTCATCAGGCTAATGCAGTAACCACCACAGTCATATATCACAATTGATCTGTTTTTCAGTCCGTCCTGTATGTATGAGGTTAAATGTGACTCTGCCTGACGGATAGCTGGGAGTCTGATTACTGCTCCCACATAATAATAATCAGCTCAGTAATAACATCAGCAGCCGTGCGTCCTTCGGTCTGAGACATGGGTCCTGTCCTCTGACTGGTCCAGCTCACTGAGGGCTATAATATAACACGTGTAAACAGCCTTTTACTGAGAGAAGCAGTGATTAGATATGATCCAGGACTGAAAGCAAAAACAGAAATTATCCGTCAGCCCCCTCCTTCTCTTCTCTTCTTTGAGCTGGAGGGACTTTTCCACTTTAGCCCTGAGTCTATTTATAATCTGCCGCTGACACACAGAGCACCTGGGAATAAAATGTCAGTTCTGGGAAGACGCACACGCAGAAAAACACGCCATTCACAGCCGTGAAGACACCAGCTCATTGAAACGTCTCATAGTATGAGAGATGTTTGTTTATTGTCATTTAAAGCTAGAACAGACTGTCTGCTGTTAGACAGGTAACATGAAACCAAAACAGCTCGTATGTATGCAAGGGTTATGTATTTTATTTTCATTCATTCATTTATTTATCTTCTGTAACTGCTTGTCCTCTGGAGGGTTATTTTATTTTATTTTATTTATTTTAATTTTATTTATTTTATTTTATTTTAACTTATTTTATTTTATTTATTTTATTTTATTATATTTACATCAATTTAGTCAAATTATTTTATTATTTAATTATTTATTTATCTTAGATCTATTTTTCTTTTTTTGTTTTTCAAAAAAAAATAATTTAATTTAATTTAATTTAATTTCCTTAAACCTATTTTTTATCTGGTGTTTTTCAGGAGTATTTAATATTTATAATTTTAATTTTTTAATGTTATATTTAATTTAATTGTTCTAATTATCTCAGTCCTATTTTTCTAATGTTTTTCAAGAGTGTTTTTTTAAAATAATTTTTATAACTTGGATCGTTTTCTAAGCAGCTCACTAAAAGTAAATGTCTTTCAGTATTATTTAGTGACTATTTATGACAGTTAGTGCAGCTTTAGACGTCTCCATAAATGGACGTCAATGCCATAAATCCTCTTGTGTTATTTCTACAACAACAAAAAATGTTTATTAAATAAAAATATCTTCTCATGTCGTCGTCTTCTAAATCTAAACGTAGCTGCAGAGCGTCACAGCTGCTCCTCCACAGAACAGACTCAGACTTTCTGTTTTATCTGAGTCCAAACATTCAATACGTTACAGGGAGGAATGTTTACATTGGTCTTTAGTAGAAATATGGTCGTTGTGTTGGAGTTAAATAAAGGGAGTTGCCCTCTCCCCCACAATCTTTGCTTTTCTCTGCTGCACAATGAGCATTCATCTCCACGGCCACGCTGCTGGTCTGCAACTGGTAAAGCATCAGGAATGGACCAAACAAGAGAACAGAGACCACGAACTAAAGAAAGACACACATGACAGAGTTACCAAAGACTTTATTTAATTAAAAGGAAAAACAGGAAGGTGAGACAGAAACTAAAGCTGGGGACACACCACAGGAGGACACAATAAAGCTTGTTACATACTCAACAGGGAGCGAGAAATTTGTTCTTGTTCTTAGGGCTGCAAGAACAAGAACAAAATTTGTTCTGGTAAAGTTATTTATACTTCATGAGAAACTCAAGTCCTCATAGGCCCCTCCCACAGCAGCACACATCACACACGCTAAGCATTGTGGGACATGCGGGAGACGCAAGACGAGACGCCCTTTTCTCATAAATTTCGGATGTCCTCCAGTCGTATTGATGTCCGTGTCCATCGGATCACGCCGTTCATTCAGCATGCACCAACACACAGTATGACGATCTCTAACCCAGTAGAGAGTAGCAGTCACACTGCTAACATTAGCATCTGGGAGCTAACAGAGAGAAAAAAGTTCTGCCCTGTTGAGGCGCCAAGAACAAGCTGCAAGAACAAAATTTTGTTCAACTTCTTCTTGACACGAGAACAAAATGATGTAATTTTGTTCCCGCAGACGTTGGACACACAACCACCTTGAGTTTATGACCAGTCACAGAATAGTAACCGGACACCACTCAAGAAAAAAGTTCTGCCCTGTTGATGCGCCAAGAACAAGCTGCAAGAACAAAATGACGTAATTTTGAGAACAAACTTCTTGCTTCTTGCAGAGTCCGTAACAGACTGGGTTCAGTTCCCGATTACGTCCAGAATCGGATCTAAAAATCCAAACACGCTTGCTCGACTGTTTCAGGTCGGGTCTGTTCCCCTCACACACTAACAGATTTTCATGCAGACTGGTGCAGATTATGCCTGACAGGGAATTGTGGGTAAAATCGGGCAAAATAAAAACATCTTGTAGCTAAAGATGGAGCCTGTCCCATCGCTGTGAACACTAGTCACATCAGTATTGATACCAGATGTGGGACGTCATCTAGAAAAAGAAGCGCTGCATATTCTTCCAGCGGCCCGTTCCCAGCACATACTGTCCTCGTCTCCGTCTGCGACCGAGGGGACGTGTCCAGCTGCCAAGTCCCCGGCGTCCCCCCATCGGCCTGCTCCCAAGGCACGCTGGGAAACAGCTGCATCAGGGTTGGGTAAAAATAAAAAAAAAAGACAGAAAGTCTCCAGCAGACTTTTTAAAAGCCGGTGTTGTTTTAACAAAGATCCACCGCGGTGAGGTTGTGTTTATCCGAGAGAAAAACACGGCTCTGGGGAAATGCATTTTCCTGGTTCCTGTGGCTCGGTGACAGCTCGGTGTCAGCGTCCGATGATTAATCAGGGGTTTCCCCCGTCGGCGTAACTTTAAATCATATGTAAAACAGACACGCAAAGCAAAGTGTTTCCAGGATGTCAACTATACACGGACGGAGACGCAGCTTTGTTTTTAGCTGTTATTGTTTCAGTCTTGCTTGGGATAATGAGGAGGTGGTGGGGTGGTGGTAGCGTTGGGTGGGGGTTTATGGTGGCAGCTATATGAGTTTAGGTCAATCCTAAACAATCCACTTCCTGTCTGAAGGCCACCCAGCAGCTGGTGTGCATCCGGCTTCAGCGTGATTCAGTTCGGGTTTTAACCTTTGTTCCTGCACAGATTCTGAACTGAGGACATCAGGGACACGTCTCTTGCTTTGGACATTTCAACGTCTTGCAGCAGCAGCACACGCTTTAGGAACAACTAGAAAAAGAACATGAAGAACATCTCAAGGTGTTGACCTGGCCTCCAAATTCACCAGATCCCAAACTGATCAAGTATCTGCGGGATGATCCACAGAAGCTCGTCCCCTCAACCCACAGGACACCAAAGACCCCTAAAGGACACCCTCAGAAGGCGTCCACTGGCCTCACAATGTTCAGCTCCTCAAACACTGATTTGCATTTGAACCGTTTTCCGCACACATTCACCAAAAGGCAAACAAAAAAAAATGAGTCACGCTACCGGGCTGAGATTATAATGTTCTTTGCTCTCGGCTCAGTTTAAACATGAGTCACGTCTGTACTCGCTGTCTGGAGCTTCAGACTCGTTCGGGGAGGAAGTGGTTAAAACCGAGCGCTCCAGCGTCAGAGGAACAAAGCTGCTGTGACTTTTCAAAGCTTTGTGCGCCGCTAAAGGATTCGTGAGCTGAACTATGACGACGTTTCACACTGATGACGTCATGACATTTATATCCAATGAGCCAAAGGTCAACTTGCGAGAAAAAACACACCTAGTAGTTTAATTTGTTAACGTCCATTTTCACTTAAAGGGGGATTATTTTACAACCTGGACCTTATTTCTGGCATAAAATACGATCTTTTACTCACCCATATAACTTTGGCGCAATTTGGAGTCGTTCGGACGATATTTAGATCTGTGTATATTTATATAATGGGAGTGAATGGGGCACCCATACACAGCCTCTAAATAACACATTATCTGTCGTGAAACTCGTTCATTTCACCAATATTTTGTTATGATACGCTAGTGCTATTCCCCGTTGAGTCCAGAGTTACCTGTTATCATCATCCAGGGTCTGTAGATTGACCTACTAACCTCCGACCTGGATGATGTCATCTCTGAGCGCCACGCTTGTTTACCTGTAATTTGCTAACTGCTAGTTTTTTGCAACATGGCTGAATATTTTACTGATTCTGAGGTCGTAGACGACAACTTTGTTTACGATGGACAGAGAACAGCTAGTCAAAGAACAGATAATGTGTTATTTAGAGGCTGTGTGTAGGTGCCCCATTCACTCCCACTATATGGATATACACAGATCTGGTAACACTTTATATTAAGGTACACCTATTCACCATTAACTAGTTGCTTATTGGCATGCAAATTAATAACATATTGGCTCTAAAATAGTCATCATTAAGAACTAATTAATTCCTTATTCTGCATGGCCTTATTATGCAACCAGTAAGCCATTAACTAAGAGTTTTCCCTCAGTAACCTCAGAATGATTGTTTATTAGTAGTAAGTTAAGACGTTGTTGCATATGAATTACGATCTCGATATGCTTTGCTTAGTATGGACTTTATAAGGTGGTAGTACCACAATAATAGTTATTCTCCCTTAATAACACTTAATGAATATAGTCTGTTAACAAAACACAAAACTACAAGTGTTAATATTGTCCAAATAAGTCTAAATTAAGTCTTTGCTACTTAGAATATGTTCCCATTAATAAAGTGACATCTTGATCATTACTAATTCACTAATACTTGAACACTTATTAACCAACACGTGTTCTCTAATCTAAAGTTGCCTCCTTTTCACACTTAGTTAATATATTATAGGAACTACTGTAATGAACAAGTGATGGGTTGCACCTTTCAAAACAATGGATCAATCTATAGGTTCCCTCTCATTCAGTGGTAGAATAACAAAAGACGGCACAAGAACAAATATCTCCTTTTCCCAAGGCTGACAACAAACCTGTGTGAACTTGCTGTGTATTTTAACTTCCAGGTAATGGGGTCTGCCTGAAAATTCAAACACTGACAAATATTGGTGTATATAAACGTGTCAAACAATATGGTGTCAAATGTATAAGCAGGTCATGTTGCTCTTGTTGAAAATCTGTCGGATTCTTTAACCAAAATCTGCCAAAATGTACTACTAATAAACAATAATTCTGAGCTTATTGAGGGAAAACTCTTAATTAATGGCTTACTGGTTGTGTAATAAGGCCATGCAGAATAAGGCATTAATAAGTTCTTAATAATGACAATTTAAGAGCCAATATGTTATTAATTTGCATGCTAATAAGCAACTAGTTAATGGTGAATAGGTGTTCCCTAATATAAAGTGTTACCACAGATCTAAATATCGTCCGACCGACTCCATATTAAAGTTATATGGGTGAGTAAACGATCGTATTTTATGCCAGAAATTCCCCTTTAGGTCCTAACAGTAGAACAAAAAGAACCAAACGAAACAAAATATTATTCTTTTGTGTTTGTTTATTCAAGAAAATTAATAATTTGTTCATATCTGTGAGTTGCAAAAGTCAGTGAACCTGCTGTGTACTTCCTGTTCAGCAGTTACCCGTAACTAAACATTTCTGGTAACCGCCGAACAGTCGTCTACAGCAGCTTGGAGGAATTTTAGCCCATTATTAAAAACAGAACCACTTCAGGTCTGAGATGTTGGTGAGTTTCCTCACATCAACTGCTGCTTCAGGTCCTTCCACAACATTTCTCTTGGATTAAGATCAGGACTTTGACTTGTTCCTAAACATTCATCTTGTTCTTCTTTAACCGTTCTCTTGTAGAACCACTTGTGTTCTTGGTTCTCCTTGTCTTGCTGCATGACCCGGTTTCTCTTCACATTCAGCTCATGGACAGATGTCCTGACATTGTCTTTTAGAGTTCACTGATGTTCAAGACGTCCTGGTCCAAGATGCTCTACACGACTGTTCAGTTACCGGAAACATTTCTTCTACTTTAACTGTTCTTTTCTTGAACCACTTGTGTTCTTGTGACTTTACTTTTGTCGCCTCAGATATGTAATATTGGGTCATTTTTCCTTAATAAACAAACACCAAAGTATATTATTTCTGTTTTATTTGATTAACTGTGTCCTCTTTGTCTGGTGTCTGAACTTTGTGTGAAAAGCTCCTGAGGTTTTGACTTATTTGACGCAGAAATGTAGAAAACTGTGAGTGTTGCAGATAATTTAAAGCAGCACTGTGTATGATAAGATACATCAGCATTCGTCTAAATATGGCAAAGAGTTGTCTTGTTCCGGATGAGCTCAGTCAAACACCTCAGAGAATAAAATTCAAACTCAACTCTCCGAGTATGTGGAACCACTTGAGCAGTTGAGATTAGAGTAATCAGATCCCTGCACGCATCATACCCCCATACTTCCATCTGTGACCTTTGTAAATATAGCCCGGCTAAGCCAAACACCTGTCGGCTGTCTGTCAGGAACACACACACACACACACACACACACACACACACACACACACAGAGACACACACTGGGTGACGGGGCAGCGAGCGAGAGCAAACGCCGCCATATTAACGAGGACACAAGACATTGTGGTGTCCCGTCCCCCCACATGTATGACCTCTGAGCAGACGCCCTGATGAGCCACCGTGTGACGAGGCTGGTTTTATGAGACATTATTAATTATTGGAGATCGTTTAAAAATTAGAAACTTTGACGAAATTGTCCTTTACAAAGATTAAACATCAGATCAGCCACATCTTTATGACCACTGACAGGAGAACTTTGAACGTCTGCTGGGAAACGTCTGGACCTGGCATTCATTCATTCATTGGTGTAGACATGTAGCACCCACCTAGACCAGGCACACCCACCCCATAGCTATGAAGGCTTCAGATAAATACCTGGCTACACTATCCCATCTAAAAACAAGCTGTGGAGTACCGTTAATGCTGTTGGTGGTGCCTGTTTTTATACAGGCTATACATATGCACACACAAAAACGCTCCAGCTTCAGTCTATGGTGAAATCAAACATAAAAGCAGAAGAGCTGAAGACAGCGTCCGTCTTCCAAGACAACCAGCAGGAGGAGGCTAACTGAGACGTCTGTTTAAAGCTAAACAGTTTTCCTACTTTTAATAAACCCGCCCCGATCACGTGACCCCGAGACCGTGCATTCGCAAAGACCACGCCGTCTGAGAGACAACTGCCAGCTCCGGTATTTGACCCGATGTTCGACCCCCGGCTCGAGGAGGCTCATGTGTCTGGTGACCGGCCGTCACAAGGCTGTCATGACCATCAGTCATCTGTGCGTCTCAGCGCCACAGCGTTATAAACTGCTGACTGAAGACAATGAGGGCAGTGAGCAGTGACTCAGCTGAACTGAAAACCGCTCAGTTTGCCACCGTCTGTTTCACTCCGACCACGGAAATGCATCACGTCTTATTTTTCAGACGACTTTTATCAAAATTTGCTGCGTTTTGTTCCGACTACTAATCCTTACATTGTTGTTTGACTATTTACAAAGCCTAAAATAAAATGTATGTGTTTAGCAAACCTCTTCTTAACTCATATTACACAAAATATCAAATTATGTGATAAAGAAACGGGTCATATTTGACGTTAGGAAGGCTAAATTATAATTTATACACAGATTTAAACTTAAGTAAACCTTATTTTCTGTTTTGTTGTGTATATATGTCAAAGCATGCATCTCAGTGTAAATGTCAAGGACATGACTTCACACATAAGTCGAGCTCTGTGTTGCTAAGGAGGGGTGAGGGGCTGGCAGCGCTGGGCACAGGCTCAGATTCATGACTCTTCCACAAACACAGCGGGCTTCTGTTGTGGCCCCGAGCAAAGAAAGCAAACCATCACCAAGACGCCCCATTACACTGATCCCACCGCATGCACGACTACAAATTACGATCGTTTCCAGGCTTATTGTCGCTTTATTATCCGCCAGGCTCGCGCGCCCACTCTTATCTGGCTTGGAAACGCCTCGCTGAGCATATTTGTGCAGGCTGATATCGACAGCTAATCGTGAGCTTGGCCAACGCCGTCACTGTCACTGTCACATTATGTAGGAGATGGTTGTGACCCCTTGTGGTGAGACGAGTCCAAGCAGCTGGAAATATATAGATGTCAATGTTGTTACAAGTTGAAAGTAACGTATCTGAATACATATGAACTGTATGTGCTGCAGATATGTACAGCCTGTATAAAAACAGGCACCACATCAGCACCACTAATATCATTTAATTTCTTTGTGTACTGCAGCTTCTGTCTAAAATGTTGGGGTTGGTTGGTCTCAGGGTTTGTGTTGATTGCGGTTGGTCAGTGTTGGTTATTGTTGGTTGGTTTTGTTTGGTCTCAGGGTCGGTATTGGTTGGGGTTGGTCAGTCTCAGGGTTGGTTTTGGTTGGTGTTGGTCTTGGTTGGGGTTGGTTGGTCTCAGGGTTGGTTTTGGTCAGTCTCAGGGTTGGTGTTGGTCAGTCTCAGGGTTGGTGTTGGTTGGTGTTGGTCAGTCTCAGGGTTGGTGTTGGTCAGTCTCAGGGTTGGTGTTGGATGGTGTTGGTCAGTCTCAGGGTTGGTTTTGGTTGGGGTTGGCGAGTCCACAAAGTCGGTCAGTCATTTTCTATACCCATTTAGTTAGCTGGAGCTATCCCAGCTGTCATGGGCGAGAGGCAGGGGTACACCCTGGACAGGTCGCCAGTCCATCGCAGGGCCAACATTCACACTCACATTCACACATACGGCCAATTTAGAATGAATCACCAATTAACCTAATGAGCATGTCTTTGGATGGTGGGAGGAAGCCGGAGTACCCGGAGAGAACCCACGCAGACACAGAGAGAACATGCAAACTCCACACAGAAAGGCCAGCCGGCCCATGGATTTGAACCGTGAGGCATCAGTGCTAACCACCTCGCCACTGTGCTGCCCGAGTCCACAAAGTATGCGGGACATTAAAGGCAACTAAATCAGAAGCTGAAGAACAGTTTAGTGTGCAGTTATTAAGGTCAGGTGGTTTTAGGAGTAAGGTCTTCGCCTCTGGGAAGATCTGAACGTGGGTTCTTCAAATCTAACGGAGTGGAGGAGATGGTACAGACGGACTGGGAGTACTCAGGCTCCCCCTCGCCCTCACAGTCGTCGCCATTCAGCGTCATTTCACCGAGATCAAAACCTTCCAGATCTGTGCACTGAGGACTGAAGAAGAGCCTCATCACCGCCTGCACCTGGGGAACCTGCAGGAGAGTGTCCTTGAAGACGATGATCGACACCAGACCCACCAGCAGGTAACCTGTGAGAAAGGACACGTTAATACGTCTATCATATTATGTTAACCTGGTTTTAATTTCATGTTGAGTCAGGCCAATTAAAAATAAAGGTTCATAAATAAATGTGCAGTTCTAGTCTAGATCTGTTTGTCTCATGTGGTCGACCACAGTAGAAAAAAAGTGTCTTTGCAACTCCTCTGCTATTGTTAAGACTTTAAATCGACACGTTTAAATTATTCACACACATCTGATATACCAGGATGTGGTGGAGCTGTTAAGGGTAATGTGTTAGTAAACTACACTCTCTGGCTGCTAAATGCTCCGCTCTGTTCACCAGCGAGTCTCTGAGTGTGTCTGCTGAGCAGCTAGTGTGAAAAGGATGAGACAGGCTGTGCAGACTAGAAAAACAAAACAATGAGCTGAAATAGGCCAAACTGGAGTTGGTGCTGGGTGGTCTTTGCTGTTTGAGTGCTGGTGTTGGTTGGTGTGAGTTAATGACGGTTGGTTTCAAGTTCAGAGTTAGTGTTAGTTGGGGTTGGTTGGTCTCAGGGTTGGTGTTGGTTGGTCTCAGGGTTGGGGTTGGTTGGTCTCAGGGTTGGTGTTTGTTGGTCTCAGGGTTGGGGTTGGTTGGTCTCAGGGTTGGGGTTGGTTGGTCTCAGGGTTGGGGTTGGTTGGTCTCAGGGTTGGGGTTGGTTGGTCTCAGGGTTGGGGTTGGTTGGTCTCAGGGTTGGGGTTGGTTAGTCTCAGGGTTGGGGTTGGTTGGTCTCAGGGTTGGGGTTGGTTGGTCTCAGGGTTGGGGTTGGTTGGTCTCAGGGTTGGGGTTGGTTGGTCTCAGGGTTGGCGTTTGTTGGTCTCAGGGTTGGCGTTTGTTGGTCTCAGGGTTGGCGTTTGTTGGTCTCAGGGTTGGTGTTTGTTGGTCTCAGGGTTGGTGTTTGTCGGTCTCAGGGTTGGTGTTTGTCTGTCGCAGGGTTGGTGTTTGTTTGTCTCAGGGTTGGTGTTGGTGTTTGTTTGTCTCAGGGTTGGTGTTTGTTTGTCTCAGGGTTGGTGTTTGTTTGTCTCAGGGTTGGTGTTGGTGTTTGTTTGTCTCAGGGTTGGTGTTTGTTTGTCTCAGGGTTGGTGTTGGTGTTTGTTGGTCTCAGGGTTGGCGTTGTTTGGTCTCAGGGTTGGTGTTTGATGGTCTCAGGGTTGGTGTTTGATGGTCTCAGGGTTGGTGTTTGATGGTCTCAGGGTTGGTGTTTGTTGGTCTCAGGGTTGGTGTTTGTTGGTCTCAGGGTTGGTGTTTGTTGGTCTCAGGGTTGGTGTTTGTTGGTCTCAGGGTTGGTGTTTGTTGGTCTCAGGGTTGGTGTTATTTGGCGTTGTTTGGTCTCAGGGTTGGTGTTGGTGGTCTCAGGGTTGGTGTTGATTGCCGTTGTTTGGTCTCAGGGTTGGTGTTTGTTGGTCTCAGGGTTGGTGTTGGTTGAGGTTGGTCGGTCTCAAGGTTGGTGTTGGTTGGCCTCAAGGTTGGTGTTCGTCGGTTTCAGGGTTGGTGTTGGTCGGTCTTTTGGGGGTGTTGTTGCTTGGTCTGAGGGTTGGTGTTGGTCCCAGGGTTGCATTGGTTGGCGTTGGTCTCGGTCAGTGTTGGTCAGTGTTGGTCGGTGTTGGTTGGTGTTAGTTGGTCTCAGGGTTGGTGTTGGTTGGTGCATTATTCTATTTTATGTTGTCTCACTAAATGGTGAAACATTTCTAAGGATTTTTTAGTTCTGATGTCTTCCACCACCTTAAATGTGCACACTACTGTCATTAGACTTCTTAACACCAGTAATAGATCATAACAAAATAAGGACACGGTCGTTACATGTGGTGAGGAGTTCTAGCGTCTCCCTGGCCGTCGGCCCCCAGCTCCTCCCCAGAGAGCTTCCTCCCTGACCCACGGTGCTCAGCGTGACAAAGCAGAAGAAGAGAGCGTCCAGGAAGCTCCAGTCCGGCTCCACCGCCACTGACACCACGAGGGCAGGGACGAGGAAGAGGAGGACAACGACGAGCGCCAAGAGGAGCCAGGCGTGGACGAGGGCGGCGCGGGGGCGGGCCAGACCCCAGTGAGAGCGTAGGTGGTAGACGGGGGCGTGGCTAACGGCGGGGAGGAGGAGCTTGGAGAGGAGGGTGAGGAGGAACATGGTGAAGGGGATCCCCAGGGCGCAGTAGAAGATACAGAACAGCTTGGCCTCGTCGGATTTGGGGGTGTAGGTGTCAGAACCTGTGGGAGAAGGGTCCAATACACCAGTCAGCCACAACATTATGACCACCCACAGGAGAAGTAAATAACTTTGACCATCTGGTGACAATTCAGTGTTCTGCTGGGAAACTTTTGCACCTGGCATTCATTGGTGTGGATGTTACTTAGACATGTAGCACCCACCTAGATCAGACCAGGCACCCCCACCCCACAGGCGCACACACAAAAATGCTTTAGGAACATCTCAAAAAATCATGAAGAACATCTCAAGGTGTTGACCTGGCCTCCAAATTCACTAGATCCCAAAATGATCAAGTATCTGTGGGATGAAAGACCCCCCCACTAACAACATCCTGTTACCAAAGGACACCCACAGAAGACCCAAGTCCATTCTCTGATGAGTCTCTACATGGGAGACCTACACAACTTCAGGGTAGGCTGTACAAAAACAGGCAGCACCTCAGCACCATCATTCAAGGTGGTCATAATGTTATGCCTGATCGTTGTATATAGTACTTAGTTGAGAAGAAGTTGGTTAAAAAAAACGTGTAACACAGAATTAGGTGATACATTTTCAGTTTTGACCCAAGAAGGACAAAAGTTGCTCAGTAGACGGAAAGACAATATGAAATTTTGACTGAATACTTTTAATACCCAGGGGAATATGTAGATGTAGTACCAGAGAAATATGCAGAAAGGTACAAGAGGACTGTCAGATACTTGTCAGAGTGGCTTTAAATCGCTTCGTCAACCCTGACATTATTATAAAAGGTAATTGAGTTGGAATAATCCCCTGTTCAGCATTCAATTAATTGTGGCGTCCCTCAGGGCTCTATCATGGGGCCCCTTTCATTCTCTCTAAAGATGCCACTGCTGTGCTCTGATTACACCTAATGATTCTCTCACATTTTAGTGGACGACAAACGCAAGAAAGCAAAGGACTTGTAGAGTTTCTTGAAGACGTTTCATCCACATCTTCTGGAGGACCGGTGGAGGAGGTGGAGTTTAAATCGGGACATCTGACGGTGTTACCGATCAGATCTCATCTTACCGATGGTGGTGAGAGTGACGATGACAAAGTAGAGCGACGACGTGAAGTCCGAGCCCGTCCGGTCCGCGTCGGCGTCCAGGACGGCCACGTTGCTGCTGTGAGCCCACAGAGCTCTCCCCAGCAGCTCGCCCAGCCGGCGCTCCTCCACGCAAGGGTTCTCCCGCAGGAAGGCGCGGCGCAGCTCCTCCACCTCCGCCCTCAGCTCCTCCTCCACCGGCTTCTCCACGGCGGTGAACACCAGGCCTCCCAGCAGGACGTAGAGCAGGTAGAAGAGGATCAGGCAGGCGAAGGCGTTCGCCTGGAGGAAGGCGCCCAGCGAGCGCATGAGCCGAGCCATCGCCGCTCTGTGCAGCAGACTGCAACCAGACACTGGGAGATACTCAGGCTTTAAAATATTTAGATCACAGGAGCAGACACATCAGGTGACACGTTAAAATGGAAACACAGAACACAGGAAAGAATTGTAGTGAAACAAAGTATAAAATATTTATTCTCAGAAAAAACAAAAAAATTGGCATCCGGTCGCTGACCCTGATATCTGGTTTTTGACCTTTTGCTCGCAGAGTCTTTCTAGTCTAACGAAGTCTTCACTGGATAATAACACAACACTGACAATCACTTGTTATTTAAATCCTATTAAATATACACAGATCAGCCATAACATTATGACCAAAAAGTCTCTCCAAAACAGTTGTGACTCATCAGAGAATGGACATGTGTCTTCTGAGGGTGTCCTGTTGTGTCTGGCAACAAAATATTGTCCACCCTGTGGCGGGGGTGCCTGACACTCCTTGATGGCAGCAGGTGGTCTGGTCAAGGTGGGTGCTACAGCAGAATATTTACTTGTCACAAGATGGTTTAAATGTAATTAACTTCTCCCGGTCATAATGTAATGGCAGATTGGTGTATATGTTAACAGCTATAAACATTGTGGATCTCCAGCTTCTCCAGAAATCAACATGAAAACAGTCCAAAGCTCATCCCTGACCCGCGCCCTCTCACAGAGGCAGATAAAGTGAGTAATAGGAACAAGTCCAGCGCCGCACGGGCTTCCCCACCCTGCCGATGACGGGCAGCTTGTGTGCGTAGGCACGGGGCGGGGCGGCCGACAGGGGCGGCGTCGGGGCGAAGGTGGTCTGGAAGGGGCGGCGGCCCTGGCAGCGCCGGCCCATTTGCCGCCCGCCGATGAGGAAGGAGAACGCCGGGGGCCCCGCCTGAGGGGATGTGAAGCGGGACTTGGGGAAGACGTCGCGGGAGAGGCCGGTCGGCCGCTGCCCCGCCCGGGCCGAGGAGGACCTGGAGCGCTGCACGGAGGAGGAGGAGGAGGAGGAGGACGAAGAGGAGCGAGGCAGAGACCTGAGGAGGAAAAGATTAAGAATCAACGACTTATCAGAAGTTAGTTTGGGTACATCCAGTGGTTTTAATGATATGGCAGATCGTGTACTACCTTCCTGATCCCGTGGCGGCCAGACTCGGTGGGGGCGGGTCGGTCCGAGGGCTGCCGTCCTGCCTGGGGCTGATGTTGAGGTTCGCCGTCAGCTGCGGCATCTTACGCGCCGTGTCCGTGTTTGAGGCCGGGCCGGGGGGGTCCTTCCTGGCCTCGCCGAGATGGGGCAGGCCGCAGGGGGGGTAGCTGCCGAACCCGGGCCCTGTGCTGAACCTGACGGCCAGGCTGTCCCCAAAGAAGGAGTAGAGCTCGCAGTACATGGCGGGCAGGGGCACCGGGGTCCACTCCTCCCAGGGGCAGCCTGCCCCGCCGGCCTGGAGGTGGCTGGCGATGCCCAGGGCGGCCTCGGACAGGGGCTCCGGAGGCGGGCTGAGGCCGGGCGAGCTCACCCTGTAACCGCCGCCCGCCACGGAGCCTGGCTGAGCGCCGGAGCCTCCGTCTGCTGCCTGGGACAAGGACTGGGCCTTCATCTTCAGGAGGCGCTCCACCGCCACCTACAGGACACAACATGTTACTGACACGTTCATCTGATCCTCAGCTGTTTTCTGGTGTTTTGTTTCTCTCCACTGACCAGGATGGCTCCGTAAACCTTGTGTCCATCTGCTTTGACCTGAGCGTTGGAGACGGAGTAGTCGTCCAGCACGGCCTGGAGGTTGGCCCAGTAGGCGGGGAGGTGAGGAAAGAGGACTCGCTCAACAGCCTGGCAACGAAAAAGAAAACACAACACAGAAGAGAGCGTTTAAACGAGCAGGAGGAGGACAGTGGAGGACAGAGGAGGACAGAGGAGGACAGAGGAGGACAGAGGAGGCCTCCATGTGAGACTCAAATGAGCACGTGAACGTACCTTCCAGCCCAGAGCATGAAGACCCACCACGGCTCCGTAGTGGGAGCAGAGGGGTCTCACCGGGTCGGACAGGACTTTCTGGAGGGAAAGCAAGATCTGGTGGTAGAGACCGCTGACCAGGTCACCGTGAGTCCTGGAGACGGAAACAGGTGAAGATTCATCAGGTGGAAGGACAACGAGTAAATACTTAAAGGGGAAATACAGTTTTTTTTACAACCTGGACCTTATTTCTGGCATAAAATACGGTCGTTTACTCACCCATATAAGTTTTGAGTCATTTGTAGTCGCTTGAGACATATTTAGATCTGTGTATAGTGGGAGTGAATGGGGCACCCAAACACAGCCTTTAAATAACACTTTATCTGCCTCTAAACTCGTTCATTTCATCAATATTTTGTTATGATACACTAGTACTATTCCCCATTGAGTCCAGAGTTACCTGTTATCATCATCAGGGGTCTGTAGATTGACCTACAGACCCCTGATTATGTCATCTCTGAGCGCCGGTCGGCTTGTGTAACAGTAATTTGATGATAACAGGTAACTCCAGACTCAACGGGGAATAGTACTAGTGTATCATAACAAAATATTGGTGACATAAACGAGTTTTGAGGCAGATAATGTGTTATTTAGAGGCTGTGTTTGGGTGCCCCATTCACTCCCATTATATGGATATATGCAGATCTAAATATCTTCTGATGGAGTTATATGGGTGAGTAAACTACCGTATTTTATGCCAGAAATAAGGTCCAGGTTGTAAAAAAACAGTATTTACCCTTTAAGTTCTTCCATACATAGAGCAGACATGTTTAGTTCTTCATCTTCTTCTACTTCAGTTTTTGTTAGCTTTGATGCTAATCAACGAAGAGGAATAAGGAATAAGACGCTTTAATGCCACAGGGACGTGGTTTTGGTTTATATCAAACCTAAGATAAATACCTAAATGATAAGAGACCAATCAGGACATCCAGTCCCACATGTGTACCCACAACCAGCGTCCCCCCTCACCAGAAGATGTGGCTGAGCAGCAGGGCGGCGTAGTCCCTGAGCGTCCAGTGGTCGTTGAGCGGGTTAATGGACGCGGCCAGAGGCTCCAGGATACAGTACATGACGCTGGAGACCAGGCTGCGCACGTACGAGCCCAGGTACAGGTACGGGTTCTGGACCAGGCTCTTCACCATGTGCAGGAGTCTGTTGAGCTGCTCCAGGTCGTGGCTGACGGACTTCACCTTAAAAAAAACAAGATAGTACCCAGAGAGTAAACAGACGCTCCGATAAAAGCAGCAAACACAAAGAAAGAAACACTTACTCCACTGATGACATAAACGAAGTACGGCAGCAAGGCGGCGATCTTTGAGTTGGACTGGAGGTCTAACAGAGCCACCTGGAACACACGGAGACATTACAACGACGTTTTAGAGACAGGGGACGTCCAGACTAGGGGACGTCGGTCGGCAGCAGCAGCTCACCTTCATGAGGTGGGGGTCCTCTCCCAGGATGGCCCGTGTGATCTGCTGGTAGTACTTGAGCAGCTCGTCTGACAGAGACTGGACCGCGGTGGGAACTGGGACGATTCAGGGACAAACAGTGAGATGAGTTCAGACACGTAGACTATCAGCCATAAGATTATGACCACTGACCATCTTGTGACAATTCAGTGTTCAGCTAGGAAACTTCTGGACCTGACATTCATTCATTCATTGGTGTGGATGTTACTTAGACATGTAGCACCCACCTAGACCAGACCAGACACCCCCCACCCCATAGCAATGACACTCCTTGATGGCAGCAGCCATCCCCAGCAGGATGAGAATGAGGATTATCCAAAGCTAATGATGCTACATGAGGTAGATTTAAATGTTTTAGAACTTGTTTGGTGCAGAAAGCCTCCAGGTGTTGGTGTGACCTTCACAGCTTCATGTGGTTTTTGTGCGGTAACCCTTGGGTTAACGCCTGGCGTGCCCCGGGAAAGCCGACAAAGACTAGTTAAGGTCTAGTTAGTAAGAATATCGGTCATTTTTGTAGACGGGAAACCAGGAAAGTTCTGGACTAGAGAACCACACACACAAAGAAACGCTTTAGGAACAAAAACATGAAGAACATCTCAAGGTGTTGACCTGGCCTCCAAATTCACTAGATCCCAAACTGATCAAGTATCTGGGATGATCCACAGAGGCCCCTCCCCTCAAAGACCCCCCCACTAACACCACAGGACACCCTCAGATGGTCCATGTCCATCCTCTGATGAGTCACCACTGTTTTGGAGACCTACACAATATCAGGAAGGTGGTCATAATGTTACGGCTGATCATTACATGCCAGAATATGTATAAGTGGCTTTTTGATCTCTGCGCTACTGGACTCAGGACTGAAGCTGGTGCCACGTTGCTGCTCTTTTCATGGTGTTCTTGGGTCTCACCTGTCCCCTGTGGCTCCAGGTTTCCTTTACCATCCAGGTACGACACGTTCACTGACAAGAGACAGGAGACAGGAGACAGGAGACAGAATCAGTCACGGCTGTACAACGAATCAACAGCAGCTACTCTGCGATGGAGGAAGTCGGGGGTCCGTACCTCGCACCATGGTCTCAGCACAGCCTTTGGGGATGTTGGTAGCCAGAGCCAGCTCCACCAGGTTGATGTCCCGATCCTCCACGAAGAACAGCTCTCCTTCTTTCACCGAACGAAAAGGCAGAGGCTCCTGGGCGCCGTAGCCGCAGATGGCCTGGTGAGCACAGAGAGGTCATGTTCTCATCAGACTGAGCGCACACGTTAACCTGAGGGCGAGGGAAGAGCAGCTCACCTCCACGTTGCTCCAGCGCAGAGCTCTGCTGAAGTCCTCCACCGTCAGCTTCCTCCTCTTGGCGTGCCTCATGAACTGGGAGCTACTCTGTTTTCAGATAAAACCGTCAGCGTTGACCCTCTACACGTTATAACTCAACCCTTCACTCCAGCACTGACCTGCGTCGCCTCCCGGAGCCTGTAACACACATCCTCGGCCAGCAGGGCGGCCACGTCGTCGCCGAGCTCCACGCCGGCGCTCTCCGCCATGAGTTTGACGGAGTCCCGGGACACCTCGGCGAAGCGGCGCTCCTCCCGGTCCCCCATGATCCCCACGGACACTAAAAAGATAAAATTAAGACTTTACTGATCCCTGACAGCGCAAAAAACACAAGTTAGACACAAAAAAAAGAGAATAAAGAGAAAACAAATGATATAAAATAGAGTAAAATATATTAAAAGTACAAAAGATATTTACAGATTGTGTCAAGTTTTAAGCAACTAACTAATAAAATGTTGACTTGGTGGAGGAGAATATACGTCTTACATTAATGAATATCATAGATAGTGACAACGTCTAATAGTTATAAATCACAGTAGTTGTGACAGTATTTTTTGGGGATATTAAATTATGGATGTTATAAAATGATCGTATCGGTATCAGCCTGATGTTTTGCAGTCACCATAATAAACCAATACGTTGCCGTAGCATCAAAGCAACTTCTTCCCCTTCTGTTTTAATGGTGGTAGAGTCAAAATGACCAAATATCAAAAAGAAGAAGAACCAAAAATCACGCGACTTAACATGTCTGCTGTGTGGAATAACTTTACTCTGGGGAATTAATTGTGCAAAGTGGACGTTTGGTGAGGTGGTAGTACGTGATCGTCATTCAGTACCACGAGTTTGACTCAAAAACTGCCAAAATAACAACAACAAATACTGAACGGTGCGTTTAAAAGAAGAGAAAAGTTTCCTGGAGACAGAGTTAAGGAGAAAAATATTTCAGTTTATGGCAGCGTTGGATGAACAGAACATTTCTGGAGCCGAGGTACGAGCTACCCTCTCTACATTAACTTTGACATAAAGATTTATTAGATGAATTAATTCATAAAGTCACATGGTTGTTTTAGATCGGATACTGAATCTAAAAAGATCGGTATCGGATGTTAGCACAAAACTACTAACAAAAAACAAAAAAAATGTTTTAATACGCAGAATAATTAAAAACTCATATTCAAGTCTTTACTACTTATGTTTACTTCCGGTGTGTCGGTCGCGTTTAAGTGACGTCAGGCCAATAACTCTGCAAGTGCAACATTTGAGATTTTACACATAAAAGACCACAATAACTTCTTTTTATATATAGTTTATATTAGTGCGACATTAAAGTGAGATAGTTAAAATACGTGAGGTAACATCAAAACATTAACTAGCAGACTGAGTTATCTTCTTAATCTAGGAACAATAACACGCTAAAACAACAACAAGCTAGCCGTGGACTAACGGTCGCGAGAAGGCATCGAAATACATTTTAACAAATAAACTAACGTCTGACTTTACCTTCTTCTCTTCAACGTCTGAAGACTGAATGTCGTTAGTGAAGTTTACAGCAGCATAACCAGACTGTGCAGCAGAAACACTCTACGTCCAAAGAGCCGCCATTTTGACGTCAACGTCGGAAACGTCAGGAGCACATCCGGTACAGCTTTCAAAATAAGAGCACGGTCCCTGACGTTTAAACTGGTGAAGGTTAATAATAAAAAGTACACTAAGAATACATAGTATATGCTTTAGACTATAAAATAAAGTTTATTTATTTACAGTATATTCACCTTTCATCCTAAATATACATGAAACAAGAAAACTCATACAGATTTTTGCTTTATCGAACAGAAGTATATACCAATCAGCCAGAACATTATGACCACTGAGAGGAAAAGTAAATAACATTTAAACCATCTTGTGACAGTTCAGTGTTCTGCTGGGAAACTTTTAGACCTGGCATTCATTCATTGGTGTGGATGTTACTTAGACATGTAGCACCCACCTAGACCAGACCAGGCACCCCCACCTCATGGCAATGACGCTCATTGATGGCAGAAGCCATCCTCAGCAGGATGTAGCTCAGAAACACTTTAGGAACAGCTAAAAAGAACATGGAGAACATCTCAAGGTGTTGACCTGGCCTCCAAATTCTAAACTAGATCCCAAACTGATCACATATCTGTGGGATGATCCACAGAGACCCCTCCCCAACAATATCCTGTTACTAGACACTGCAGGAAACCCTCAGAAGGTCCATGTCCACTGTGACGTCTCACCACAAGGGAGACCTACACAAGTTATGGCTGATCCTTGTATATTTGATTAAGTCTACATGCTCTTGCAATAATGTTCACTAAAGTGGACTGCTAATTCGTTGTATTGCCTTTAAGCGAACGTCAACATCTGCAACAGCATTTGAGTCGTTACGATCAAAAAGAAGCATCCTTTAGCTCTTATAGGAGACAATACGTCTCAAGTTTATTTCATTAAATGTTCAGATTCAGACTCTGCCACATTCAACTCAGCTACATCTTCAAAATGCAGCGTTCACCTTACGAGTCAAACCTCTTTAAACTTTATGCTATAGAGAACCCAATAGATCAAGTCGAAAACACATGAATAAGGTTTAAAATCTGTTTATTTACAACACAGAGGTCAGACGTTTCATTTACTTGGTCATTAAAATATGTACAATAGCTTAAAAAATATTACACCAATAGCTGCACCTGTAGGTGTTCAAGAGGCTGACCTACTTCAGAGTTCAAGACCTGATCAAATCAATTCAAAAAATTATATAAATAAAATCTAAAGGTTAAAAAAAAACAGAAGAAAACATTTAATAGAGCCGTGGTGTTCAGTGCTGACGCCGTTTAGAGTCCAGAGTCCCGTCAGAGAGCTCTGTTGTCCCAGATGTCCTGGGCCTTGGAGCTCTCCAGCTGCTGCAGGTGCAGAGCCAGAGGCAGCAGCAGGTCACTCAGGTGCTGACTGGAGAAGGTGAAGGCGTTGTGGGCTGTGGCCTCGGCGGACGGGGTGTCCAGAGGAGGCGTCGGCGGAGGGGACGAGGAGGTGGACGACAGCGGCGAGGAGGACGAGGGCAAGCCCGAGCTCCCCGGAGACGGCTGAGGGTAGAGGGGTCCTCCTCCTTGGCTCTGGTCGGGGGTCTTCAGCTTGCTGGGGAGGCCGTGCTGGAAGCGGCAGCGCGTGCCGTACAGGCAGAAACCGAAGGAGCTGAAGGTGCGGCACAGAGCCCCCCGAGGCTTCCACTCCTTACTCTGAGGCTGGAGCTGAGGGTTGGCCGATGGCGGGGTCTTCTCCCCGGGGGCGGGCGAGTCTCGGCCGCCACCGCCCGCGTCCGTGCCCTCCACGTGCAGGAAGTTGCAGCGGGTGCCGAAGGGGCAAACCCCGAAGGAGCGGAAGGTGCGGCAGGGCACGTTCCGGCGGCGGCGCAGGGTGGGGCGCTGCTCCGCAGAGTTGTGGACGAACAGGCAGCGGCTGCCGTAGTAGCAGTAGCCGGTGGTGTGGTAGCTGCGGCACAGCTCCGTCTTGTACTTGGGGTGGCGGAAGGGGACGTGGAGCTCGTGGAGGCCGTGGGCGAACTGGCAGCGCTCGGCGTACTTGCAGAAACCGCTGGCGGAGTAGCTGGTGCAGAGCTCCGTCTTGTAGCGGGTGGAGCAGACCCAGGGGATGAGGGGGGCAGGGGACGAGTCCACCAGGGGGAGGAGGGCTTTGGCCAAGGACAGGGTGCTCCCGCCGCCATCGCCGTCAGACTCCTCGCTGGACAGCAGGTTGTCCACCAGCTCCTCGTCTTGGTAGGACGGCAGGAACAAGTCGTCGCTGCTGGTCTGGAGGAGGAAAGAGTTCAGGAGGTTAAACTTTAAACTAAACAGAGACCAGAACTAAACAGCAGATGGCAGCAATGCGCAGAAGAGACTCTGGTCTGGTCCCTGATCTTCTAGTCCGTCACCTCTGCTCCACATAAAGCAAAACTACAGCGCCTGCAAGAAACGGGTCAGGAACTCATTGCACAATAAGTTGCAAGGAGTTTGCAAAATCCTTTTAATGCAACTTCAAATATCATAACCCTGACATACACATCCGGTATAAGTGCACTCCTTGAAGTTGAAGATCTCCAGAACTTTGGACAATTAGTGAGTTTAGCTACGAGAGCTGGATTTTTGCAGGTTAGCACATCCTAAAAAGGTCCCACGGCAAAAGAAAGTTAGATTTTAAAACAAAACGATATTATCAGCGTTGGTACCTGATAAGAACCAAACTACTGTTTTGTGTCTGAAGCTTTTCAGTCGTCCAGGTCATGGTATGTCCAAAAGGCCCAAAAGGCAACTGGACTTGTAGTTTTTTCCAGAAGACGTGTCACCACTCATCCAAGTAGCTTCTTCAGTTTTTCAGGAAGCTACTAAGATGAGTGGTGAAACGTCTTCTCAAAAAACTTTACAAGACAAGTTGCCTTTGGACAAACTACTGCTTTAACCTAGAACTGTTTAAATCCAGTAATGTTGAACTGTAGGTTTCTAATCAAACCATTATGTTGTAAAACCTGCTCGTTCTGAAGGTATAATGCTCCTACTGTAAAGAAACTGAGACACATTTAAAAGTTAGGAACATTATCAACATTAAACCAGCTCTTATAGGAGCCTATCTCAGTTGTCATTGGGGTCCACCCTGGACAGGTCTAGAGTTTCTCAGCGCCAACACACAGAGACACTCCTACAGCCAATCTATAATAACCAGTGAACCTAACCAGCATGTCTTTGGACGGTGGGAGGAAGCAGGAGAACCTGGAGAGAACCAACTCAGACACAGGGAGAACATGCAAACTCCACACAGAAAGGAATCAAACCCAGAACCTTCTTGCTGTGAAGCATCAGTCTAACCACCACACCACTGTGACGCCCAACAAAGATCCAGCTGAGATTAGAGCATCTACTTTATCACCACTCAGCAAGTAAATATTCAGCCAAGCTAAACATCTCAACGCAGGATTTGTGCCCATTAATGGAAAATATAAACCAATAGCTTGGGCAGAGAACACGAGCCAATAAAATTTAAAATTAACACAGGAGACCAACATCACACTTGAATGTTTTGTTTGTTTTTGGATTGATTTGGCAGTTTCAAACAATGTAAAACATTACAGCTGTGTTAAGCTCTGTAAACGTGTTTCTCATATTTAACTCAACTTAAAGTGAGGCATCATCTTGACTTCCTTGTAGTTTTGTCGGCGTGGTTGATGTTCATTTAACTCATGCTTTTAAGTTTCGAATTGGAAAAAGTGACTAGAGGAGGAAGAATACTGGGAAATATAATAGATGCCAATATATTTCCTCTGAAAAGAGGATTAAACCATGGCATTTAAAGACACTTTCTCTACCAGGAATTAACTAGTTTAATTTCCTCCTCTCTAAACAGCCTAAATAAATATTTAATTTATGAATGAATCCATCTGATGACTGGGTAAGATCAACAGCAGCTGATATGAATTTAGTTTAATTGGTCTCAACTTTAAAAAGTGAGTTAATTTGACAATGAAATTAGTTTTCAATAAATAGTGTAAACTAGTGAGCTGGTTTAGTTTAAGAAATTAGTTTGAACATGTTGAGTTTACTCACATTTTTAAAGGCAGAAGGTGAACTTTTATCAACTTCAAAAGTTTTACAGTGCAGTTACCCCCTTTGTATTTTAAAACTGTTCAGATGACCTGCTAATAATCGCTAAACATTTGGAGAGATTGAATATTTAATGATAACTAAAACGCTTGGGTTTAGGGGCTAAAGTGGAAACAAACAACTCTACACATCTTTAAAACAAAATTCAAGAATCTGTAATGGGATTTATTTATATTTTTTTGTGCATAAAGACCAGATTAACAGAAATAAAATCATATTGTCTCGTGTTCTTTGCTGAAATTAAGCAAAGAAGCATAACCTTTAAAATCATCTGTGTCCATAGAAGCAAAACCAAAAGCTTCAAGTGGACAACACAAGTTTACAATCGATCATTAACAACACAAGTGACTCACCTCAAACATGTTTGGAGCGTTAGGAGCCTCTGAACCGGTTTAAACTAAAACAAAAACCTCTAGTGCTGGAGTTTCTTTGAAAAAAAGAAAAAGTGTTTGTTAGCAAAAACAGCAGATAAACCCCAGGAGCCCTGCTCTGTCCCGGAGCCACAACCGAAGAACACACGGCCCACGGTTGTCTTTTTAAACCACCTGACGTAGACGAAATGAGCGTCAGGTGTGTGCCCAGGCCGACGTCAGAGGTTACGTCCCAGGTGACCAATGGCGTCCGAGTGCGCGGGAACCGCTTGAAGACGAAGCAGCGAGTTTGTCACACGTGTGGTCGTAATTTCAGGTGGAATTAATATTTGTATAAAACATAACCGTCGGTTTTTGTTTAACCCTTAAGGTCTCAACATGTCTGGATTTATCTATTTTTTTTTATTTGTATTTATTTATTTATTGCTCAATGACTTTAAAAAATTCAGATTTTTTTTAAATATTTTTAATTTTTTTAAACTTACATTTTTTATACTTTTACTTTTTTTAACTTTCAATATAGCTTTCATTTTTTTATTTATTTATTTATTTATTGGTGATTTTTAACCAAAGTTGGGAGAGATTATTAAGTTTCATTCATATATTTCTTTCCGATTAAGAAGCAGTTATATATAGCGAGGGATAACTGGGTGTTATCTTGCATTTCTACTTATTTTATTTTATTTATTTTACCTTCTATCGTATTCACCAGTGATTCAGTTATGTTTACAGTTGACTCGAGTCTGATAAACTTCCGGGATGAAAAATTACCGTAATGACACGATATTGGCCGTTGAGCGCAGCCGCCTCCGCTTCCAGGAAACAGCCGATAGCGCAACCCATGACGTAATTACGGTAATTCAAACCCCGAGTTTTGATTTGTTTCTTCTTCTTCTTCTGTTTCATTTGCCGTCAGTTGTTCAATCAACATCTCCAGACCGAGGACGAGCAGCGACAATTAACAGCTCGGCTGGAGGCTGAGAGGACAAACATTTTAACTGATTAATTATTTAATTAATGAAAAGCCGTCTGACAGGAGAGCAAATAAACGATTAGTCTGTTTCCTCTGAGCTAAACTAATCTTTGTTTAAGACCGACAACATTTGTTTGATTTGTTTTCATTACAGCAGGAACTAATTTATCTCCTATTAAACACGAGTTGTCTTCATTTGAGACGATACAACAATATTTTTAATAAGGAATCTTTAAAAATATAAAGAAAAAACAAACTAAAGTATATAATGTCGATCAGCCAAAACATTATGACCAGTAGAAGTGAATAACATTGACCATCTGGTGACAATTCAATGTTCTGCTGGGAAACTTCTGAACCTGTCATTCATTCATTCATTCATTCATGTGGATGTTACTTAGACATGTAGCACCCACCTAGACCAGACCAGGCACCCCCACCCCCATGAAGAACATCTCAAGGTGTTGACCTGGCCTCCAAATTCACGAGATCCTAAACTGATCAAGTATCTGTGGGATGATCCACAGAGGCCTTTGTGTATAGTATATTACGTCACTACATATTTTGACTTCATTTTTACGTCACTACTTTTTTTTAAACTTTATTTTTACGTCACTACTTTTTTTTAAACTTTATTTTTACGTCACTACTTTTTTTTAAACTTTATTTTTACGTCACTTTTTTTTAAACTTTATTTTTACGTCACTACTTTTTTTTAAACTTTATTTTTATTCCACTTTTTTAAACTTTGTTCTACATTTTTTATTTATTTTAACTTGAATTCTTACTAATATTTTATTTTACTGAATTTTCTAATATCTCATTATTTTTTATTTATTTTACTGGGTATTAACTTACTTATATTTTTATTTTACTAGATTATTTTTTTTTTTTAATGTTTTTCATGTGCATCTGATCTACTGTGACCCATCAGTTTCCCTCGTGAACCTATGAAGTGTAAAACACATAAATCAGAGTCGTCACAGCCCGGCGTCTGACCACGAAGAAAAAAAATCTTTATTTCTTTTCTTATCAAGATACATTAAAGAATACAGAGACATTGGAATAAAAAACACTCGAGAAAAAAGTTTTCAAATTTGTAGCATGTCTGTCTCTCCCTCATACAAAAACCAGCGACCCCCGTCCAGTCCCGTCCCCCCTCCCCTCGTCTCAACGTCCCTTTTCAGTATCGCCCCCCTGTTTTAAAATGAGCCGCCCCCCCCGCCCTATGAAGGAGAGATGTTTCACATGTACAGTCGCCTCATTAGAGTCATCTCCACAACACATGGAGCAGAATTACACACTTTAGATGTAAAAAAAAAAAAAAAAGTTTGCAATATGCCAGTTTTGTTTTATTTTTTTCCACTTTTGTTTTCTTTACACAGATTATTATTAATATTTGCTACAAACTCAACACTTCCAATTTCTTTTCTTCTTTTGGAGAAATATTACAAAGCCCACATTGGGACCAAAACTTGCTTATAAAACCGGCCAACCCCTCGGACGAGGAATCACGGGGAATTATAAATGATCCAATCAACAAACGCTCCTCCTTCGGTTGACGCTACAAATGATGAGGGGAGGGAGGGGGTGAGGGGGAGGGGGGGAGGCTAAAAAATAAAAGAGAATGAAAGCACAAGTTGGAAGATTCACACATTTACAGAAGAAGAAGAGGAGGATTTGAAAGAAGAGGGTCAGAATCAAACGGGATTTATTTTAAAAGGGAACATGAATTTAGGTGCAAACGCTCTCGAGCTTCATTAACAGACTTTTATCAGGACGTCGTCCAAAACGTTACTTCAGGAGTCCCACGAGGGAACGTCCTCCACATTATGGCTTCATTTTTTTTTTTACTTTTTTTTTTTTTTAGGAGGGGAGGGGGTTTGAATTAAAACGTAGAGCCCCTCACATGATCCACAATCATTAAAAACTCGCCTCCAGACGACCCAGAACGTGAGCGCCGAATAAATCTGTCCACACGTGGGACGGTCAGGATTCAAAACTAAAATCCACTTTTTTTTTTTAGGTGTGTGTGCACTCGTTTTTATTTACTCGTTTTTAAACGTGTGAGAACGGTTAACGGTAAGTTACGGTTGACGTTGCCGCCCCTGCCGTCCCAAAAAAACCCTGCACTGGAGCAGAAGATGACGGGACGGCAGACAAAAGCTGCACCCACTAACCAAACCAGAAAACACAGACGTACACACTCGGTCTACGTCCGTGTTTACTCTTAAAACTTGCGCTCGCTTGGTTTTACCATGAGGAGGCGCAGACGGGACGTCCCTCCAGAGAAGGTTAACGGTTTAAACCCCCCCACAATGCAGCCTCGAAGGGGAAAGAGACAAAACTGCTGCTCTAACACTATTACAGTGGATGTTGCTGGGGGGGGGGTGGGGGACGAGATCGTCGAATCAAACGTGGACATTCAAGCCGCTACAGCTACAGACGTCCCTCCGTCACCCGCTGCTGCATATATTTATTTACACGAGGATAGATAACGAGACGTGGAGGATGGAAGAAGAAGAAAAGAAACGAGTGTGGATGAGAAATATGTTGATTTAAGTTACGTTTAAAAACGGGTGGCGTTAAAAAAAAAGAGAAGAAGAAGGAGAAGAAGAAGGGGGAGGAGGGGGAGTAAAGAAGTAACCTGGAGTAAAAACACTACGAAGCCTGAGGTGAGTGTGTGTGTGTGTGTGTTTAATTAGATGAAATGTACAGTTAGCTAAGTGCTTGTGTGTGCGGTGTGTGTGTGTGGGTGGGTGTGTGTGTGTGTGTGTGTGTGGGACATGTGGACATTTTGGGAAGTAACTAAAGAAAGATGACACTGAAAGCAGGGAAATAAAGACTACCGTGTGGCGTACTGCGCCGCCTATGAGTGAGGGTTTAAAGCGCAGACCCTCGCCGACTCTCCCACCCCCTCCCCCCACTCCCATGTCCTGTTAAAAACACCCCCCCCACACCCCTCTCTCTCTCTCTCTCTCTTCAGTCTTCCAGGACGATGGGTTCGTTGGTGCTGGCGGGGATGAGGGGCATGGCCAGGGAGCGGGGCGGTGGCGGCAGCTTGATCCGGACCAGGAGGTGAGGTTTCCTCGCCGCCCGGCGCATCTCTGACTGGGTCAGGTGTTTCCTCAGAGCCCTGGTTTGAGAGAGACGCAGGAAAACGTGAGCTCACACCATTATGACAACATTATGACGTGGATGAAACGTCTTCAAGAAACTCTACATGTGAGAGAATCGTTGGGTGTAATGAAAAGAGAATGAAAGGTGCCCCGTGATAGAGCCCTGGGGGACGCCACAATTAATTGAATACTGAACAGTGAATCATGACTCAAATAACTTTTATAATAATGTCAGGGTTGAAGAAGCGTTTTAAAGCCAAACTGACAAGTCCTCTTGTACCTTTCTACATATTCCTGGTATTTTTAAGTATTTAAGTATTTTACTTGTCAAAATCCCACATTGTCTTCCCGTCTACTGAGCAACTTTTGTCCTTCCCAGGTCAAAACTGAAAATGTATCACCTAATTCTGTGTTACACATTTTTTTAACCAACTTCTTCTCAACTAAATACTATATACACTGATCAGGCATAACATTATGACCACCTTAAATGGTGGTGCTGAGGAGCTGCCTGTTTTCATACGGGTTATCCTGATGTTGTGTAGGTCTCCCATGTAGACTCATCAGAGAATGGACATGGACTTTCTAAAGGTGTCCTGTGGTTAGTGTGGGGGTCTTTGAGGTGAGGGGCCTTTGTGGATCATCCCACAGATACTTGATCAGTTTGGGATCTAGTGAATTTGGAGGCCAAACACCTTGAGATGTTCTTCATGTATCAAGGAGTGTCATTGCTATGGGGTGGGGGTCCCTGGTCTGGTCTAGGTGGGTGCTACATGTCTAAGTAACAGTCACACCAATGAATGAATGAATGAATGAATGAATGAATGAATGAATGAATGCCAGGTCCAGGTGCACAAACCACTACTTCACTAACTCAGTTTTTTATTACTATTTATTTGTAAAGTGAACTCCACCACCACACTGCATATACACAATGTCTTTATATTTCTAGCTCTTTCTCTCCATTTTTTCTTTATTTTTATATTTTTTGTATATAAATTTTTTTCAAAATTGTTGTATTTGTTTTTTTTGGTAACCTATTCCTTGTTGAAGTTGTCACCGTTTTCTGTATATCTATATATCTATATATCTATATATTAATATTGGTGAGGTAATGGTAGTGGTAATTATTTTTTTGCCAAATTTTGAAAAAAATGTATATACAAAAAAATATATAAAAAATACTAAAAATAAGATTTTTTATTAATAAAATACATATATTTTCCAAATTGCACTACCTCACCAATATTAATATATAGATATACAGAAAACGGTGACAACTTCAACAGGGAATAGGTTACCAAAAAAACACAAATACAAACATTTTGAAAAAAATTTATATACAAAAAATATATATAAAAAAACAAAAATACTCTGAAAAAAATATATAGAGAAAAAATAGAGAGAGAATCAGCTTGAAATATAAAGTCATAATGTATACACAGTGTGGTGGTGGAGTAAACTTTACAATAAACAGTTGCTTAAATCTTGAAGAAAATAAAATGTGAGGCAATATATATATATCTTTTTTTCTTTTTCAAATTCCATGCTACTGCGACAATTTCCCATACGTGGGATTAATAAACATATATACTCCTCCTGTCAGTGGTCATAATGTTGTGGCTGATGGGTGTCATCTCTTAAAGCGTCACTTAGCAGATCTAACTTGTACCTCGTGTCCTTTGTGGCCACAAACACCACCGGGTTGGGAGCCTCCCCCTGGCTGACCTTCTGCCTCTTGATGACTGACTGGGAGGTGGTCCTCATACCTGAAGTGTACGGCCGACCGTTGGCCGGGTAGGGCACCCCCGTGGTCTGGAAACGACGAGAGGGAAAATATGACGTTAAACGAGCCTCACGTCAGAGCGGAGAGCAGAGCGTCTGCACGTGAACACGACACAAACACTCACGCTGTCAAAGCCTCTCTTCCCCAGCAGGCTCTGTCCCACTCGAGGCTGGCTGGCCTGGTTCCTGTTGATGGGTGTGGGGGGTCCTCTGGAGGCCTTCAGTTTGAGAGGAGCTGAGATGGCTGCAGAGACAACGAATGAATGAATGAATGAATGAATGAATGAAGCAACAGGAGCAGTTTGTTTCACCAGCTCCATCAGGGATCTGTGAAAGCGTTCTTACCTAAATCCTTCACGATGATGGCGAGCGACTGCCGAGGCACCAGCTTGCTCTTCAGAGGAGTTTTCGTGGCTTTAGGCAGCCTGATCATACCTGAGGAGAACACATGAATAAACCTTTAACGTAGGTCACGTACAGCTCATCGCCTCCCGTCAGATCTGATCAGTGACACGTGCTCTAGCGCCAGCGCCTCGTCAGCGTGTGAACTCACACTCGGCCTTGACGGCGTTGGCGTTGATGGAGGCGTACGGCCGGCGCGCCGCACGCCGAGGCTGCAGGATGTCCTCGCACACCCGCCGGGCGACGCGGGTCAGCTTGGTGGTCTGCAGGATGAACGTCTGCCGGTTCTTGGCCAGCAGCTTGGCGCGGCCCTCGTTGCGGGTGAACGGCGACAGGCCCTGCACCTCCTGGCGCGTCATGTGACTGCGGGGGCCCGACTCCTAGACGACAAAGAAAGAAAGAGACGGCGTGATTAAAGGGATATCCTTCTTAGCGAGCGTTCATCACCAGGCTGTAGGGAGGAGGAGACGTACAGAGCCAGTTCTAGCAGCTCCCTCCAGCTGCGTGGGCGTCTTCAGACCGCCGTACTTCTTCCAGTAGATCCAGCAGGAGGCGCACAGGCGGCACTGCATGTTCGGGGGCCCCCAGGCGTACCACTGAGGAGACTGGGCCGCTGGGAGGGTGACAAGATGAGGCGGTGAGTCTATGAATTCACTTATGACACAACTCACAACTTATGACACATCTCTCTGGTCACTCAAAGTTGAAGCCTAGTGGGTCCGCGGCGGTACTGCAGAGGCCTTTGTTTTGATCATCATTTTAGTTCAGAGGGCCACATAGAGCCCAGTTTGATCTCAAAAAGGCCGGATCAGTATCATAATAACTAATAAGTATAAGTAATGTCTAAGTAACGTCATATAAGTAACGTAACGTCTTATAAGTATCGTCTTATACGTAACGTCTAAATATCGTCTTCTAAGTATCATCTTCTAAGTATCGTCTAAGTAACGTCTTCTAAGTAACGTCTTCTAAGTAACGTCTAAATATCGTCTAAGTAACGTCTTCTAAGTAACGTCTAAGTATCGTCTTATAAGTAACGTCTAAGTAACGTCTAAGTAACGTCTAAGTAACGTCTAAGTATCGTCTTATAAGTAACGTCTAAGTAACGTCTAAGTATCGTGTAAGTATCGTCTTATAAGTAACGTCTAAGTAACGTCTAAGTATCGTCTTATAAGTAACGTCTAAGTATCGTCTAAGTATCGTCTTCTAAGTATCGTCTAAGTAACGTCTAAGTATCGTCTAAGTATCGTCTAAGTAACGTCTAAGTATCGTCTTATAAGTAACGTCTAAGTATCGTCTAAGTATCGTCTAAGTAACGTCTTCTAAGTAACGTCTAAGTATCGTCTAAGTATCGTCTAAGTATCGTCTAAGTATCGTCTAAGTAACGTCTTCTAAGTGGCGTCTTATAAGTGACGTCTAAGGATCGTCTTATAAGTAACGTCTTATAAGTGGCGTCTTATAAGTGACGTCTTATAAGTAAAGTATCGTCTAAGTAACGTCTTCTAAGTAACATCTACTAAGTAACATCTAACTATCGTCTAAGTATCGTCTAATAAGTAACGTCTTATAAGTAACGTCTTATAATGTAAGTAAATAAATAAGGTCACAAATGTCTCAAATCTCAAAACTTGTTTCTCCCTTCATCATCGTCGCCTCTATAGATCGTACATAGCGTCACTCCCACAAATGTTCCCTCTTCCTTATCAACCATTACCATATCATTTTCTGATTGGCTGATGTGATGCATTTCTCCACCAATAGAACAGAGGGTTTGATGTTTTTTTTTTTTTTGCTTTCGATCATCTGAAGCCGTATATTAGTTTCAATAAGTCCAGTTTTACTCGGCCTATCAACTCAATTTAAAGTCTGGTTTATAGTTTGAAGTTAGCACTTTCTACACAAACTGAAACAAGAGTCTCAGTGAGACTTCATCTTGCTGCTACGTCGTCTTAAACCGGTCATGTGATTTCGACGGCGGCCACTGAGCAGGTACTTACTGTGGCAGCTCTCACAGCTGAGTCCTTTCTGAAAGCCTGCCGCTCCGTTCATACCCGGTTTGCTGCCTGGCACCATGATCTGGTTGGGGTTGGGTTTGGTGCTGGAGTGAAGAAGAGAAATAACAAGTTAAGGGACTAAATGAAAGTGAAGGAGGAGGCTGAGTCTGTGCAGCAGGCGGCTGTAGGACTCACTAGGTGGGGATGTAGACCTGCTTCAGCTTGCTGTCTGCCTCTGCTGCCTTTAGTCGCTTCTACAAGACAAGAAAAGGAGACGGTGAGGGTCTGGATGGAGACAGAGGACGCTACACCAACGTGTGACGTAGTAGAGACCAACCTGCTGGATGTAACGGTCGGTGGTCTTCCACATGTAGTAGAACTGGACAACGCTGGCTAGAGACTTCCACGGCAGCTGAGGGACAGAGACGGAGACAACACGTACAGTCAGGACTCAGGAGACAAACGGCGTGACAGTAACGAGGGGAGAGGACAGCAGGACGGCTTACAAAGTCCTGGCGGATGTCGTTGAAGTCCTTGCCGTATTTCTCCAGAGCCTCCTCAAACAGCATGGCCTCGGACGCGCTCCACTCCTCCATCTCGTCACGGCAGAGGACAGGACCGCCCTGAGGGACCAGGGTGGACATGGCTTTGGCCAGGTCGTAGTTGTTCTTCTGCAGCGTGTCCATGGCGTGGAACTGAGAGCGGAGACGGAGACGAGAGGCGATCAGAATTACGTCCACGACAGAGGAACGAGACATCAGTGGTGTATGGACATTATTATTTGATTATAGTGTCTCAATCTGGTCTTAAACGTCCTACAGTTGGTCTCCAGTAGCTTCCTAAAGTCTTTCCTCGTCTTCTAGTGTCCAACAAATCTTTCTGTCAGCTCCTTAAACCTTTCTCCTCTTTTAAACGTTCAGTGTTTGATGCCGTTGCTCTGATCGGGACATCCCTAAAAGACACAGGCTGCTCTGTCCTCCTGGGACTGTCTGTGGAGGACATGAGTCTCTAATGGATATTTAAAAAACTGCCTAAGCTGGAGAGTTGAAACCTGTTGGGGCATGTAGAGGACGTCCTGGCCTTTCCAGAGGGATATCATTGATTGAGACGCTGAAGTCTCAAAATGGCCGACATCTCAAAGGGCACATTTTATGGGAACAAGGGAGGTAAAGAGTTTAAAAACAAATATTTATGATGGATTTGAGTGGATATTTAATATGTGTTAGTCAGAAAAGGTCTTAGCTAACCTTAAAATAAGTTTTATTCATATACACAACATTTTAACCAGAGAGCAGGATACGTTTTGTTGACGTCCCCAATCGTGGACACTGGGACTTAATTCATCAATTAAGGTGACAGTGATTTGACAGATGTAGAGATGAGACAGTTTTACGTAAAATTTCAGGTGATTGAAATTTAAAATTGGTTCACAACGATCGTGCACCAGTTTGGGTCAGAAACAACATCTAAGACCAGCAGATAAATAAATTAATGCGACAGAAAAGATGAATTAAATGAATAAAATTTCAGTTTTCAGCTTTAATTAAAGAAGAACTTCTTGTTTTTTTACAACCTGGACCTTATTTCTGGCATAATCTTTCTGTAAGTTGGAGTCGTTTGGACGATATTTAGATCAGTGTATATCCATATAATGGGAGTGAATGGGGCACCGAAACTTAGCCTCTAAATAACACATTATCTGCCATGAAACTCGTTAATTTCACCAATATTTTGTTATGATACACTAGTGCTATTCCCTGTTGGAGTTACCTGTTATCATCATCCAGGGTCTGTAGAATTAACGAGTTTCGCGGCAGATAATACGTGTAAGTGTTGTGTAATTTGTACTCCTTATATTCATATAGTGGAAGTGAATGGGGCACCGAAACACAGCCTCTAAATAACACAGACTAATATTTTGTTATGATACACTAGTGCTATTCCCCGTTGAGTCCAGAGTTGCCTGTTATCATCATCTGTAGATTGACCTACTAACCTCTGACCTGGATGATGTCATCTCTGAGCGGCAGTCAGCTTGTTTACCTGTAATTTTCTACTGCTAGTTTTTTTGCTACATGGCTGAATATTTTTACGATTCTGAGGTTGTGGACGAACTATAGCAGCAAGCCGACCGTCGCTCATTGATGACATCATCCAGGTCAGAGGTTAGTAGGTCAATCTACAGACCCTGGATGATGATAGCAGGTAACTCTGGACTCAACGGGGAATAACACTAGTGTATCATGACAAAATATTGGTGAAATGAACGAGTTTTGTGGCAGATAATGTGTTATTTAGAGGCTGTATTTCGGTGCCCCATTCACTCCCATTATATGAATATACACATAAAATAAAAACTAAATATCTCCAGAACGACTACAAATTACACAAAACTTATATGTGAGTAAACAACCGTATTTTATGCCAGAAATAAGGTCCAGGTTGTAAATTTAGTCGGGTCAGACAAGAAAACAAAGAATTTGAAACCAGTCGTCCACTATAAAGGTCATTCTATAAATACCTAACATGTTATTCACACCCAATAGACTCATACACATAGTTTTACGCTAAAATTAGAGTAAATATCAAGCTTTAATTTTGCTGCGTCTCAGGAGGCTACGACACACAAGGTGATGCTGAGCGTCCAAAACAGGACTGGGCTCGTGATGACATCAAAAAAGGATGACTCGACGCTCCCTGTCACGCTCAGCTCCCGACGAGTAACACTTCATTTAAAGGCTTGACGTGTTAATCGTTACGTGTGTGCCGGTGCGTCTCACCAGTGTGATGTCTCTGGAGGCTGCTGCTGCACTCATGTGGAGGCTGGGCTGGCGGATGGAGCTGCTGCAGTCCAGGGCCCGAGCAAACGTCCCCACCGCTCTGAAATAAAAAGGCCGCAACCGTCGGTTCACGCTCGATTTAAAAAAACACATCCACACCGTTTACATGTACACTGTGACTTTTTACGTGGGTTGACCACTAGAGGGCATATTTGTCTGAGAGTGAGGAGATTCCCTCCAAAAGTTCAGACAGATTTATTTAAAAAAGACAAACTAAAACACAGTAAGAACCTATTTTTATGTCTTATTTAATGGAGTGTTGATATTTTGAATCAGTGCCACAGTTTTCTACGACTACGCGTCAAGTTCTCACAAACAAACTGATCTTAAACGAAGTCGTTTTCCTTTCAATTGGTTGCAATTTGTGCATTTTCTCTAAATAAAATGCTAGATGCAGACGTCGCCATAGCAACAAGCTGAGGCGACGACGGTGCAGCTGGTAGGAGGTGACAGATGGGAGGCAGACGTTACCTCGCCACCACCAGGAACTGGTCGATCTGAGGGTCTTTGAGCTGGTTGTTGGGGTCCCACACCTTGGTCTCCAGCTTCTCCTGGATCCTGGTGTCTGCTTCTCCTGAGACAGCGAGGGGACACGGTTCAAACGTCCACGAATGCAAGGTGACAAACGTATCGTGGCCAAACCAAACTGTCTGTCAGATGGGTTAATTTATGCGTCTCTTATTTCTGCGCCGTGCTCACCCTCAGCCAGCTTGTCAGGAATCTCCGCCTGGTATTTGGAGCCCACTCGGATCTCGCCCTGGTCCGCCAGCAGGGTCTTCTGGACGGGGTCGAACACCAGCGAGTAGAAGAAACAGTCCTGGACAAGAAGACGGCGAAAGGTTAACAGCTGCTCGGCTGACGCATTGTGCTCTAGTGGCGCCTTCCTCTCTGTAATGTTAAACATGTAAAAGACAATAAATAGGCTCCAGAGTAATGTGCCAGATGGCGCCTTACTTCTTTCTCCAGGTATCCGGCCAAAACGTCGGTTTCATTGAGGAGGGTGACATTACATTTCCCCCTGAGGGAGAGACAGTGAAGAGCAGAGAGGACGTTTAGGACAAAGACGTGAGGACGAGACAGTTCAAACGCTGATGTGGCCCGTAAATATTGAGATGTAATCGTATTAAAACGAGTAATAAACAAGGATGCACCAAAAAATTTTAAAATGCACTTTCAGCCCATTTTCGGACCAAATTTTTTGGCGCAAAAACAACACGGCCGAAACAGGATGTTGTGATGATGCAAGCAATAAACGCACCAAAAATTTTTGGCCGAAAACCAACAAAAAATTTGCACAACCGCAGCATTTTATTTATTTTTTTCCACCAAAAATTTTTCGGCTGAAAATGGGCTAAACGTGCATTTTTGGTTTTCGGGCCAAAAAATTTTGGTGCAAAAACAACACGGCCGAACAGGATAACTGCAATAACTGCAGCAATTTTTTTTGCACCAAAATTTTTTGGCCGAAAACCCGAAAAACTCGTGAAAAATAATTGCACAACAGCAGCATTTTGATTTTCTCCACCAAACATTTTTGCTGAAAGTGCATTTTTGGTTTCAGGACAAAAAACGTCCTGAAACATTTTCGTCCAAAAATGTTGGACTTTTGTCGCTGAAACAAGTACTAGCAACAACCACAGCAATTTTTGGCCGAACATTTTTGGTGCATCCCTGGCAATAAACTAATGAACCACCATTTTAATCATTTGTTATCTCCGCATTTTGTCCACTTAATAATATCAAGAGGAGATTTGTTTTTACACACCCTGACGTATCCTTTTATTTTTATCAAGTCAAGTTTTAGCTATTCGTGGCGGGTCAACAGATAAATAAAACACACAAGTGCCATTAAAAATGATTACCCGAAAAGCAAAGAGCACCGTAAGTGATGTGTGTTCATTACTAATGAGAGAGAGCCTTTTAATGTATTCTGACCTTGTTGCTGTTAACCAACTAAATAATAAATAATCTAAACAGGAATTAAATAAAATAAGAGTACACAAGTGTGATTCTGTCATTAAACACTGCATTATCATTAGCACGTGGTTAATTATTAATGCGATCACGTTGAGGCAAGTTGTGCATTTCTTTCCTCAACAACATCCGGCGTCTTCATTTAACTTTATAACCAGAGATTACAGCGAGCATAAAAAAGCTTCCAGGGTTCAAGTTATGATCTGAGTTTTGTGCTCGACTCAGTAACGTCAGGGTGGAGATCAATCAGAAAACGGCGGCGTGTGTGGTTCTGAAACAGCAGTAGAGATCCATTAGAGACAGCAGTTATTAAAATAATGTTGGTGTTTGTTTACATACGGAGCATGAAGCTGAGATCAGATCTGAAGGAGACGCTTCTGTTAATGCCAGGTGTGAACACGGGCACTAAAAGCTGGTCACTAGTGACCGGATAGCCCACTGGTCGGATGTTAATGCAACGGTCTGAACGGCCTGCTTGTGTATCGGCGTAATTCTGAATCACTTGAAAAAGCTTTCAGCGGCTAAGGGATGCACGTGGAGCAGCAATTAAAAAAAATTATAGAAAATAAAAAGATGGGAGCAGGATCGCTGCAGCAAAAGAAAACATAAATTCAGACCTTCCTGTGCTTGGCAGGTGTCTGGGCTCCGGCTAAACGGCGGCGCTGTCAGAAGCTGCAGGTAGTAAACACGTACCGTATGTGAGTGGCAGGTAGAGACTCAAACTGTCGAGACAGGAAGAGCTCTCTGTGTTTCAGCTGGTGTTTCTGTTGTTCAGCCAGAGTGGGCTGCTTCGACTCCTCTTCAAACTCTCCTACGAACACAAACACATGAGTATCAGCACCGTTACGCTCCCGTGAGACACAGAAATGGATTCAAATACGGAATTAATTGTGGTTAAAAGCAAGTCTTGACAAGAGGAGGATGCTACGTCTGTTTGTAGATGAGATGATGGAGTGCAGCCAACGAAGTCTCACGTCAAAGAACCATGAACTTCAAGTTTTTGTTATTATAATGAGTATCTGTGTTAGAGATGCACCAAACAAATGTTTAAAAATGATCAGGTTGGTATCAATATTTTGTAGTTATCTGTAGCATCACAACTTCTTGTTCTTCTTCTTGTGTAGCGGTTAGCTTGCATCAAAGCCGCCAAAAAAGACGTCAGCCAAGACAGAAATTAGTAAATTATTAAAGTTTGCTGAGGTGGTAGTAGTTGATCGTCATTCAATACCACAAACTTGATTCAACACCAAAACAAAAAAAAACAAAACAAAAACAGAAATTGAGTCCACAAAGCTAGCACCAAACCAGCAACAAACACTGAATGCTAATTTTACAAAGCTAATGTAGCGAGGAGAGGGTAGCTTGTACTTCGGCTCCATAAAACCTGTGTTTATCTACTCCAGAAATGGACTGGTCCACCTGACCCCACTATTTGAGAACTACTGGTCCAATGTGACAAAAACTAATTCATGTATGGTGTGGTTTCTGTTGCTATCATTAGCTTTTTGAGGATTTTTTGAAAGCTAGCTTACAATGTTAGCAATGCTATGTGAACTAGGGATGGGCACGATTAATCGATTATCGATAATTGATCATTAAGAATTTTGTCGATCATGTAATTGTTTTATCGATTTGACGGCGTTATAAAACAGAGTTCATGTTGTGTGTGTGAATTTCACTATGTGGCGGTAATAAAATATCCTACCAGCAGGGGGCGATATAGCCTACACAGACAGCAGAGAAAACCTACCTGCTCTTATTTTCTGCCGACGCCTCCGCGTATTTCTTTTGCTGAACAGTTGCACATTTAAACTGTAGTCTATGTTGTGCAAGAGGATTATTGGATTAAATGTTGAATCATTATTAGTTAACATAATATTTTTATTACGTCTAAAAGAGGCGGAATTGTTAGAACACTGGCTTGTATTTTGTTTCAGCCCGACTGCTCCGCAAGTCCGCATATTTCCTCTGTTTACAGTTACACATTAAACTGTAGCCTATGTTGTGCAAGAGGATTGTTGGATTAAAGGTTCTTCTTGAAATAAATATTTCATTGAGAAAAAAACAGGCTGCCTGTGGTATTTTCAGTCATGGAAATTTTTTAATATTAATATTAACGATTAATCGATAATTGATCGTTAATTTACGTGATGATCGATCAAAAAGATTTATTCAAATGCCCATCCCTAATGTGAACACACTGTTTTGATATTTTATTAACACTAGCGGTTTAAAAACAACAACCCAGTAACCCTCAGTTTATTATTAAAAATGATCCGGATGCTCATGCAGGACATGTGGTCAATTAAGTCTAGATTATTTTGATAGAACTTTTTCATTTTGCAAAATTATCAACGGATGAATTGTTTTATAATGACAAATTTCTACTTTTTACTTAAGTACATTTCAGAACCTGTACTTTCTTAGTTTTGCTTGAGTAAAGGAGTTGAGTACTTTTCCACCTCTGCCTATAACATACTCCTACCACCAACTCACCAAACAAACATCCATACTGCGCAATTTACAAACGTTAGCTAACGGCTTAGCTGTGATGCTAGGCAACGAAGAGGTATAAGACGTTTTGACGCTACAGGGACGTGGTTTTGGTTTTTAACAGACCTTAATAACTACAAAAAGTTCGGACTTGGTCGAAGCCAGACGCTGAAAAAATCCCTGGATCCGATCGGGACATGCCTACCCACCAGTGTGCACCGTTTATAGAGTGTGACTAGTCAACATTTAGAGCCAATGTTAAAGTTCAACTTTAAACACAGTCAAAACGAATCAGACCACTGTATTTATAAAATCCCATGTAAAAGTACTTTCAAAAGAGTTTAAATTTTATAAAATATTTTTTATAAATGTGCACTGATATCTACCATATTTATAAAAAAACAAAAAGAATAAAAAAAAACACAGGGCCCACTGTTATTTTATGACTTAAAAGAAATGATTATCTCACATTAGCTAAGCCCATGTGACACACATACTTGCAGCCAGTGTGAGATGTGAAGAAAGAAAATAAAGCCATTCATAGCCGTGTGTGTGTCTGCATGTGTGTGTGTTCGGCCACTAGATTGCGCATTCCTAATTTCAGGCGGGTGAGTAATTTGTTGCAAACTGGAGGGGGAGGGGCTATTTCGTTACATCTCTGTGGACTCCGCCCCTGCACTCAGCCACAGGAAACCCTGTCAGTGAGGGCACACACATACACAGACAGACAGACAGACGCACACACACACACAAGAGCAGATAGCGAGAGGGACGGCACCTTAAGCCACACCCCTTTTCTGTTAACCTCTCAACCCCTCCCCCCTCCTCCCCCTGTCCAGCTAGTCCCTGCCAGACAAAGTAGGAAACCCTGTGTAACAAACCTGAGGCGCCCATCCCCCCCCACAACATGTATCCCCAACTCGCACACACACACACACACACACACACTAAGAAACCACACACACAAAAAGAAGGAGCGACACACTGTATAAGAGAAACACACACACGACTTTCTTTGCTCTGACAACGACACAAGCCAAGTCAGAATTAACTCATTGTGTGCTACGGCCCTAAGGGGACAGATCAAGAGGCTTTTTATCAAGAAGAAGAAGAAGAAGTGAGGCAGATAAAAGCCAAGGTTTAGCAAATGGAAGCAGCTCTACTTCTTCCATCACTGTTACACAGCAGGCCCAGTTTTAGACTGGTCACGTACATCGGTGATCGAGGGGCCGATCCAGGCATTTTTAAAATACTTAGATCGGTATCGGGCTTCGGCCTAGCCTGACCTTTCGTAGATGTTTATTTAAAGTCTGCCATGAACCAAAACCACATCCCTGTCGTGCTAAAATGGCACACTGTTACGCACTGTCATCTTTGTTAGCTAGCGTCAAAGCTAGTCGACAATTACTTCTTCTCCTACTGTTTGAGTGGTGGTTAGCTAGCGTGAAAACTGCTAAAAATGTGACGTAGAAGAAGAAGAGGAACCAAAAATACGAAGATTTTGTAATTTTTACTTATTTTCTGGTTCCGATCCAGGCATTTTTAAAATACTTAGATCGGTATCGGGCTTCGGCCTAGCCTGACCTTTCGTAGATGTTTATTTAAAGTCTGCCATAAACCAAAACCACATCCCTGTAGTGCTAAAATGGCACATTCTTATTTGTTAGCTAGCGTCAAAGCTAGTCGACAACTACTTCTTCTTCTACTGTTTGAGCGGCCGTTAGCTAGCGTATAAGCTGCCAAAAATTTGACGTAGAAGAAGAAGAGGAACCAAAAATAAGAAAATTATGTAATATTTGCAATACTTGTTGAGGTAGTAGTAGGGGATTTTCATTTTAATTTAATTTAGAAACACTGCGTTAAAAAGAGACGTTTCCTAGAGGCGGCGTCAAGGAGAAAGATATTCCAGAGAGGGTGGAGCCAAGCTACGAGCTAGCCTCTCGTCGCTATATTAGCTTTGGCAGAAACTTGCGATTCAGGAGAAGTATGAATCTTCATTGTTTGTTTAAGATCAAATAAGGACCTTGACTGGGACATCCCCCAATACCATGTGTAATATATATATAGTTGGACACGTATTTAAGAACCACTTCCTCCTTTTGTTATTCTTGCTTTAAGACTTCGCTACATTTATTACTCATCCTCTTGTTTTTCTAGTCTTCTTTAGATGTTTTTATTTTTTTTTAAGTTTCATTTTTCACATGAACAGTGCAAGGCGACATATCGACACACAATTAACACCACCCGTCACACCAACGCACCGCTACAGCTGTTGCTTATATACACGATAATTCGGTTAAAAAACAGGATATTAACGTTAAATGCTTCACAGCTTCACACTCGTCTCGTGTTCATGTGTTTCGCTGCAGCGTCTTCATTTTCTAAGTGAGTGATGAGTCCACTTTTAACATTAATTATATTCTAAAGACCAATACATTAAAAAAATATATTGTTCTAAACATTTTGCTGCACATTTTGTTTTATTATTTGGTGTAAAATCGACCACGTGGTTCCTCCACACCCTGATCCAGACTATGAGCCCAATATGGAGGGTGGAGGTAGTGGGGTGGTGCTAATGACATGCAGACGACTGAAGACTGATCACATTCACCCCCCCCCGACACACACACACCCCTCTACCTCCTGGGCTGCAGTGCTCCAGACAAAGACGTCCACACACACACACACACAGCTTCAAAATGGATGCATTACCGCCGTCTTCTTTCCCCCCTCTGTACTCAGAGCCGCACAGATGCTAAATCTTTTTTCATTGGTTATGCGTGGACAAGTCATTTCACCGTGTCTGACGGACGCCTTGGCTTCTCTTTCTAAAGATGTTTATTGTTTTAAAGAATCTTGGCAGTCTACCTTGTAAATGGGGCTCAAGATTTTTTGTCCCTCGATCGAACACCACTGTTTTTAATATTTCAATACTCGACCGATACGACGGCGTGATAGTTAAATAAACTAAATTCCTTCCTCTGGAGATTCATAAAGGCTTTACTTACGTCCCTCGTATTCTTCTAGATCACGTGTGCACCCAGTAAATATTTCTGTCAAAGCTAATGTAGCGAGGAGACGGTAGCTCGTATATGGGCTCAAGAAAACCTGTATTCTCTGTAGAAGAGAGCTGGTTTAACTCTGCAGCCATCTGAGATTTTTTGTTTGTGGTTTCAGTTGTTTGATGATTCTTCTTCAGTGACGATTCTTCTTCTTCTTCTTCAATGACGATTCTTCTTCTTCTTCTTGTTCTTCTTCTTCAATGACGATTCTTCTTCTTCTTCTTCTTGTTCTTCTTCTTCAATGACGATTCTTCTTCTTGTTCTTCTTCTTCAATGACGATTCTTCTTCTTCTTCTTGTTCTTCTTCTTCAATGACGATTCTTCTTCTTGTTCTTCCTCTTCAATGACGATTCTTCTTCTTCTTGTTCTTCTTCTTCAATGACGATTCTTCTTCTTCTTTAGCGACAATTCTTTTTGTTCTTCCTCAGTGACGATTCTTCTTCTTCCATCCTCCTCATTAAATAAAAGAAGACAAAGGCGCCTTGATGCTATAAGGACTATATCTCAGTCTATATCAGGCCGAAAATAATTAACTACAAGAGATCGGGATTTGCTGAAGCCCAACATTATCCAATACAATCACTAAAAAAAAATACCTAGATCGGGACGTCGATATTAATCAACATGTTGGATTTAGGAGATAAATCAAGCCAGATTTTAACACAACAGCTGTTTAATATAAGACTGGAGTCAAACATTGACGCTTAGAAAACGTTTTAATGTTCTTGGTGTGGGATTGAACCGCTAACCCACAGCTCTAATGCTGTAGACAAGACGCTCAAGCATCTGAGCCACAGCCTCCTTCACCAGCGATGTCTAAAAAGCCGTTTCATGGAAACAGTTGAAGCAGGTGATCGCGGGATTCTTCTTACGGTAAAGAGACGTTGTTAGTTACCTGATTTCAACCTGATCAAGCCTTGCTGAAAGAATATGTAAAGGCCCTGGCAACGCATCAGCAAAGAGGAAACCCATTCATTTTATTAAGAGTGTTAACTTGATAATTACATAGAAATCTGTGCAATTCCTTGACATTTTTTTATGACCGTTTGTTTCACACCTTGGATTGAAGCTAAAGCTGCACTTCAACGTTTCTACATAAACCACCAGAACCGACGCAGAGTTTAAGACAAAAGTTACGGCCTTACTTAAACTCCCTGAAGCAATCACTGGTGCAATTTTCAACATAAAAGCTGAAGAGGAGCCTGGAGGCTTTTATGTTGAAACACAAAGAGGTTCTTTAAAGACGGCGAGCCGTATCACTCTCGCTCTGTGGAGGACGGTTATTCTTTACTTACTTGCGTTGCTGTCAGCCAGAGTGTTGAGGTTGCCTGAGATGTCTCGCCTCCTGAACAGACACACCACCTTCGCCTCCACATTCCCATTCGCCGTCTGTAAGTAGAGAGCCACTGGTTACTGGCTAGCCTCGTAACGAATGAGTTCACACCGATTCAACTGGCTCTTCAAACAGTTTGGATTCTCTGGAGCTTTTTGCACGTTCGACCGTTGTATCGGCGCCAAACATCTCCTCATTATCAGGTGCTTATTGTATAAATCTGCGTTATGACTTTGTGCCATTTTCAGTTAAACAAAACAGGCACATTAGGGACAGGACAAGAGGTAAGTGTGGACTTTGTAGTTGGATCAGTGCTTTCGGCGCCAACGCCTGAGCTCCATTGGTTTTCAAGTTGCTCCTCGAGCGTATTTATCGTTATTATTTTATCGTTTATTATCATCATGTGACAAATTAATCACAACAGAAACGTGGGTCATGGGTCTGGACAGCTTGCCTCCCTCTCTCCATCTCTTACTACCCATTCATTGTGCTCGGCAGCCTTTAGCACTCAGGATGATTCAGTCATCCTGGTTCTCAGCACAGGCCCTTCAATGTAAGAGTGTTACATAAATGAGCTTAATCCTTTGACTGGGAAACAAGCCTGTGTCATATGCTGCTGCTGCTGTTACGTAAGTGGCTCCTGTACCAGTGTCCTGTGATTACAGTAGCCACGATTTATCAACTAGTGTCCAGGAAAAGCAGATAAACTCAGGGAAATTACGCGCTGGCTGGTGTTTGTCTGGTGTCCACAGCGCTAAAAAAACAGTTTCAGGTGTGTGCTAGCTGCTGTACAGGTGAGTACAGGTGCTCTGTATGTTATCACATGACGAACGCAGGAGGTGTTTTATTCAAATCAGATGCAGTAAATCTACTGTATCAGGCCTGCATGCAAAGGCACCATAGGCTGTATATAAATATGTACAATGTGTCTCCTCTTATTTGCATTGGTCAAACTGACGCCAATTTCCAAGGAAAACGGGCGACGCCATGTTGTGACTTTGGCGCCACGATATTAACGCCCCGCCCACACTTCCTCCAAGACTCACTTGCGTTTTTGTTTAATTTATAATTAATTTTTTTTTTTTTTTACAACTTTTACAATCCACTTTACAGAGTGGTTGACACGGCAACTGGCAGTCACCTTTACGTCGCATCCTGTTTCTGTAGCATCAAATAACAAAAAAAAATTTGGACAAAATTTATCCAAAAATATTGACACGTGAACATGCACAAAATGACAGAAATCCTTCTTGAAATTTTTTTACTTGACATGTATTTTAATGCTTTAGTTCGGCACAAGCCCCGCCCACTAACATGGAGGGGGTGGAGCTTATGACCTATACTGCAGCCAGCCACCAGGGGGAGCTCTACTTGCTTTGGCTTCACTTTAAAGGAGCTGTTCCATCTTTATATACAGTCTATGAGTGGCATGTATAATATGAATAGAGATTTTTATGTCACTGTAAAATCAAAAAAATTTAAAAATGTCAGTGTAACTTTCACATGTCACTGCTGGAAGGTAAGAAGAAGACAAAGACGACCAACCTTGTTCAACTCTTCTATTCTCCGGATAAGGTAAGGGTTGCTAGAAGAGTTCTCAAAGTACACGTAATCTAGAGGAAACAAAAAGGGGAAATAAAAGATTAGTCAAAAATTTTTTTGCACATGATGCCAACTCATGAAACAGATATTCTTGTAAATAATACACATTGCAGTAGCTTCAAACACACTTCAGACTGCTTCAGGACAGACAACTTTATCAAAATCACTCCGTGTGATTGCAGATCTGAAATTTTTTGTTTTTTATTGTTTACAAAAAACAAGTTACAGTTAAATAATGAGCAATGAAGTGTTAAATATAAAGATGTACATATCCAAAACAGGAGAAAGCATTTAGGAATAACGGACTAATAAGCAACTAAGTTTGTCCAATGAAATCTGACGTCTTAAAAAAGACGAAGTGGGGATAAAAATGGCTCCAATTCCTACAGATTGTTTTATAAAACCTTGATTATACCTATAAACAAAGTTATACGATGATATTTCAGGGTTTACCCAAAACATTTCCCCCTTGACCTCCAGCTCCGGGTCATAATTCCTCTCTTCTGTGTTTTTTCCCCTCACAAAATTTTCTATTTAAACGTATTTTCCAGAAGTTAGGATTATGCCTTCCAGCAGCCCAATCTATCAACACCATCCAAACACTACATATAATTTTAAGACCCATCTGTCACCACCACCTTGCAACCCACAACCGGATTCAAGTGGTGTATATGTGTGTGAGTGTGTGTGTGAACAGCCGCTCTCTGCATAGCCAGGCAGGCCACTTGAAAACTGAACAAATTAACCAGCTCGCTCAGCTGTCGTCAAAATGTACGAGAAGGACGGACGACGCTGAGCTGAAAATTACACGGCAATGTCCAAATTTAAGCAAAGTGTATTAAAACGGTATGCGGACGTTGTGTGTAACGGTCAAGAAGTCAGCTGATCGGTTTCTTTACTCTAGCTACGTGGTAAATATGTTTTTGGCTCCAATAATTAACATCTACTTGAGTTCGGTCTCATTCAGAGATCAGCACCGGTTCTAGGAAACTTTTCTCTTCTTTTAAACGCTGCGTTTTTTTAATGGTTTCAGTGCAACCGTTGCCTGCGTGTTGCTCTGCGTCTTCTCTCTTGGCTTTCAAATGAAGGTGGTAGTATTGACTAACGATCACCTACTACCACCAAACATCCACGTAGCCCACGTTGTTTTCCAGAAATAAAACGACTTCCACACAGCAAACATGATTCTGCTTCCTCTTTTTCTATTTCGGTTTTTGTCAGCTTTGCCGCTAGACCGCTAAAAGAGAAGGAGAGGAAGACCCTTTGACGCTACGGGGACGTGGTTTCGGTTTATGCTGGAGCTAAAAATAAATGACTAAAAGATCAGGCTTGGATTAAGTCCAACACCGATCGGGTCCGACGTGTGGACTGGGCTCAAATAATTCACAAGTAAGACGCACATAGACATGCGTGACACTGATAAGGCCTCAGCCTCCTCGTTTCAGTCCAGAGCGCCTCAGATTTAACCACAAGCCAACCTCCAGACACGCTCGCCGACGTGAACGCGACAGGCCGACGGAAATCACAACGAGCCGTCTGTTACGCCACGTCAGAAATCCCAACATCCAGGCTGGAGTAAAGGTGGAAATCAGCCCTGCCTTGGTCGCATCCAGGAGGTCAAGAGGTCAGCGGGCTAGCCAAGCGCGGCGGTCAAATGAGCTGCAGCGCCAACACAAACAGATGCCCGTTCACTGCCGCTCACAACAGCGAGCTCGGTTAGAAACAAAATGAGGAGTAAAGCAGGTTTCAGGTAAGTTTGCAAACACACATGAGGCACTGTGCAGGTGCAGAAACGAGGCCAGAGGTGTTAGCTGTGACATTTAACCTATCAAACATTAAAACAAGCGTGCAGCGACACCGGAGATAATGCAGCATGGGGACAAGTCAGACTACACTTATACCTGCTATAGAAACATGTGGTCTGTATCTGAGTCAGGAAAACACTAACGCACCCAGATAAGTGTCTTTTACTTTATTTCCTCCTCATTTTGTAATAAAGTGTAAATGGGTAAAACTTGGTGGAAGATGCAGCCGTCACATGAAAAGCGAAACGAACAAACTGCTTTTCTTGAATAACACAGTTTACAAGCGTCATGTGTACTTTACGGCCGTATAATTTCTCTATCATCCCGTTATCGCTGCGAGCTCTCTTTTGTTTTACGTTATTTATCACAATGAAACCGGATCAGTCCTGCCACAGCAGCATGGTTTATTATTTTTTATATTTTGAGACTCAAAGCTAAAGGTGACCGAGCGTTTGCCGTTACGACCCCTCGACTTTGGAGGCTTGCAAGGCTAGCTTTTATGTGAGGTTTGTCTTTTAACTCTGTTTTTAACTTTAACCATTTTACTGCGTTTTATTTCATCTGATTTTTTTTATTTATTATTTTTGTTGTGGTTGTTTATGTAATTTAACTTTTAATCGATTTTACTGTGTTCTCAAATATTGTTGGTCTCATTTTGCCTGAGTATTTTATTCAACTTGAGCGTCAAAGCACTCTGTAGACGCTGTTTTTAAACGGTGCTATATAAATAAAGGTATTATTATATTTATTATTATAACGCATTAAATGAGCCTGAATCTGAGCAGCAGATTGATTTAGCAGACTGAATGAAGACATATCAGCCTTTAACCATCATGAGTCACATGACCGGTTTAAGACGACGTAGCAGCAAGACGAAGTCTCACTGCGACTCTGCTTCAGTTTGTATAGAAAGTGCTAACTTCAAACTATAAACCAGTCTTTAAATGGTGTTGATAGGCCAAGTAAAACTGAACGCTAGCAAGTGGAGATCGTTAGCCGGCTTCAAAAACAAAACATGAAACCCTCTTTCCTATTGGTGGAAAAAAATGCATCACATCAGCCAATCAGAAAACTATGGTAATGGTTGATAAGGAAGAGGGAACATTTGTGGGAGTGACGCTATGTACGACCTTATGTACAATCTATGTACGATCTTATGTACGACCCTATGTACGGCCCTATGTACGGCCCTATGTACGACCTTATGTACGACCTTATGTATGACCCTATGTACGACCTATGTACGACCCTATGTACGACCCTATGTACGATCTATGTACGACCCTATGTACGACCCTATGTACGACCTTATGTACGATCTATGTACGACCTTATGTACGGCCCTATGTACGATCTATGTACGATCTATGTACGACCCTATGTACGATCTTATGCACGACCCTATGTACTTTATGTACGACCCTATGTACGATCCTATGTACGCTCTATGTACGACCCTATGTACGACCTTATGTACGATCGATATACGACCTTATGTACATCTATATACACCCCGATCTATGTACGACCCATATACGATCCGATCCGATAAAAATGGTTCATTAAACATGTTTGTGCTTTTCACAGTTAAAAATCGAGGTTTTTCCTGCTCAGATTTTATGTTTTCAGTGTGGTTTTAGCTCCACTGTGTTAATACAGTATATCAGAATAAAATAATAACTGTAAAGTCACACATGTGAGGTTGTGCTGAAAAGAACGACACCCAACAAGGCGAGGTGAACTCTATTTATAATGAAATATAAAAGGTAAAATCAAAAGCAGTCAGAAACGGCCAATGTAAACCCCGAGATCGAGTCGTTTTCATTTCACACCACCGCTCAAACACGGCGCTTCCCTCTAACGTGGTCCCTGCACAGCAGCTCCATCTGGTCCACCCACAAGCAGGGACAGAGCGTCTCAAGAGGGTATCAGTGGGTTTTCTGATACATCACCGCTCAAGAGGAGGCGGAGAGCTGAAGGAAGGAAGGACGGACGGACGGACTCGGGACGGGGAGACAGGAATTTCTTGCTCTACTTAGCACGCTGACGGGGAGCCTGAATGGAGAAGCATCACCTCCTTGTTTAACAGAGGAGGAACACAACATCACATTACATAACACTGGAGCACTAAAGGGGGGGTAGGATGTGCGCTCTCATCTGCCTGACGTGACTAATTCTAGCTCTAAAGACAGCGGCGCAGGAAGGGGGCACTTATTTATTTTTTTCATGCTAAACTCGTCAATCATGTCTTCAGTGCCCCGTGGGACACATAAAAGCAGAGACAAGACAGTCAGCCGAGGCCAAACGGTGGATCAATGATCCAAAGAAAGACATGCTGGACTTCAGCGTCGCCGTCCTGATCCTCAACGTTTCATGTTAATGTCGCACGTGAGGATCAGCGCCTCGACAATAGATGTATAAGAGGGGAAATAAAGGTGTCTGCTGTGGCAGCCGCGAGCGTCTGGCGTGGACGTATGAAGCTGGGATTGGCGCAGTGTGCCGGGCGCTCGAGGGTGAACGAAGAGCAGGAAGCCCTTCTGACTAATCTCCAGGGAAGATAATGATCTTACATGCAGCCTGAACACTGTGTGCTGCCGGAGGACCGGTAATGCACAGGGGCCGCGTACGTTAGGCCGCCGCCACAACAAAAGAAATCCACGCCGAACCCAAAGCCGCCTTAATAATGACGAATCTGACTCGGGTAACCCTGACTAGTAACACACGCATAACTAAACACACTCGTTTTCTTTGTCTCTGCATTGCATAACCAAACAACTTAACCTCGTTACTGTGGGGCCTACTTAAAAATCAATTTGGAAGTTATTGCGTAACCACATGCTTGACGCTAACTGCAATATATATATAAATATAAATATATAAATATATGAGCCAGGCCTCGGCATTGAACCTTTCACTTGCCACGCTGCACTGCATTCCTACTGCACACACACACACACACACACACACACAATCCAGGCTAGATGGGATTATTTGCAATAGATGGAGTGGCATTTCAGCACCGGGACAGGGTGGACATTGTGCTAGGTCTCCCCCCAGAACGCTCAAACTGTCCTTAAAGACACAAGGAGCGACTCTTACCCGTCCACCTTAAACAGCACCGTCGCTAAACTTTGCCCCCGAATAAATAGATAAATAATGAAGCGAGGACCCATGTGTGTGTTTTCATATATACATCTATTACACTAGATCCTGGCTGCTGCTCTTGGCTCATATTTTGGTTTGTGGTCGCCTTTCTACTATGTTTAATAGTATCCACCACAAAAGTTCATGCATATTCACAGTGCAGGTCTCCAAATAGGTAAAGCACCTATCCTTGCACACGTTTTTGTGTTTTATGGGCTGCAAACTAACCCTCGTGCTACCTTTGGGGTCTCTGGGTGAATGGACAGACACACAGAGAGCATGCAGGAGGGTAGCACGGTGAAATGTGCTGCACGAACAGCATCTTGATTCATTTATTTTAGTGTGACATTTGTAAAAATTTGTGATGTTTATATGAAAATGCCATAAAAGAACCGCTCCAACCCGGACTAACCGTAACTCTTTACCACTCAAACAGTTTAATACAGGGACGCGTCTCACAAATTGTTGGCTACTACTCTCATGAATATTTCCTCGCCTGTATCCGACGACGCGGCTCTAGCTACAGCTGTCCCAGAACCACTTCCTTCCTTATTCGCTCACACGTATAAAAACCTAACGCGCCTCGACTTTTGTTTCAGTAGGAAGCGTCACAAAGCAACACGCACCGCTTCTCAGAGCCATGTGACAGAAAACGAGGGTGCTGAGGGGACACAGAGTCGCTTTACAGTAGTGGGACGGGAGAAAGCAAAAAAAAAAGGGGGAAGTTGTTAAAGGGTAACGCGAGTTCAACTATAGTGACAGCATGTAACGCTAAACTAGGAGCTGCAGAAGCTTTTTTTTTTTTTAACCAAAGCCAGACAAGAAGGTTAACTACCCGTGAACGTGGAGTCCGGCCTGATTGCGACGTCTAATCTAATTGCACAAATTGAAAGTGATGCACAACCGATCCAGGCATTTTTAATAATTATCACATCGGATCGGTGCCACGCTTCGGCCGAGCCCGATCTTCTGCAAGTCAGAAGAAAACAACGACTTCTTCTGTTTGAGCGGCGGCCGGCTGGTGTCTAAGCCGCCAGAAATCAAAGAAGAAGAATCAAATCACGTGACTGAACGTGTCTGCTGCATGTGTGGTGGAACTTTAATCTGGGAAAATGAAGTTAGAGAGAAATTTGCACATTTGTCCAGTGTGGATGTTTGGCGAGGTGGTAGTAGTTGATCGTCAAATCAAAAAAATGTAGGCAAAGGCTGCACCGAAACAAAAAAACGCTGAACGTTTAAAAAGGGCCAGAGCAGAGCTAACCCCTCTGATTAACTCTGACAGAAAGATTTATTATATTTAATACGCGTTGCGTGATCTGAGAAACTAAAAAGACAAGAAACACCTTTGTTTATTCAAGATCGGCGTCCGACTGGGAGGCGAGAATTAAACTTGACTGGGACATCCCTGATACTATTACACAATATGAGTAAAAAAAAAAAGACTTAAATCAGAGACTTAGGCAGCATTTTGTGTTGAGACACTCATGTGTGGCGTTAAAGCAAAACCTCGCTGGCTGTTACTTGTCCCTGTGTGGCGCCACTACAACTCAACTAAATGCACACAAACTACTATAGACAATGTCCACACACACGCCTCCACATCACGTCCATCAATAATCCACACGACAAAACTGAAACTATAATGCTAGTTGTGAAACTTTACAGGAAAAAAAACTATACAATATATAAAAACACTATATACAGCATCTTATAATTATGCGTAAACGTATTTTCTTCTCATGCTAAAGTCTCCCGCTGCTCGTGGATTTAAAGTCTGACCAGTGTTAGCTAACTTAGTTCATATTCGGTAAATTTCAGTTGCAAATAAAAAAACAAAACAAAAAAAAGCATTTAAAGATCAAAATAACCGGATTAAGTTTTAAACTAACAAACTAAACCCGTTCGCGGTTATTAAAACAAGCATCCTAGTCTCCTGCGGTTAGCTTACATCCACGGGCAGCGTCGCTTCGTGATGCTAGGCTAACAAAACTTAGCAACCAAGAGTTAGCGCGGCTAAACGCGTCCGTCGCAGGCGAAGTGATATGGCGGAGGCGATGCTGTGATTAAAACCACGCCGCCGACAAAGCTAGCCTTTTAGCTTCCTACCCACACTCAATGAGGGAAAAGAAGAAAAAAAAAAAGACAAGAAACGCCGCTAGAGCTAGTTAAGATGCTGACCTCCCTCTATGAGCGGCTAGCGGCTAATGCTAACTAGCGTTGCATTTTCACTTCCAGGACGTTACTACTATGTACAAGAGTCTGCGTCAGATTTTCTTTCATGTTGACGTATGTTTTTCTTCCTTCACTCAACTCGCAACTAAACCCACAGTAGACGCCTGGTGATATTTTACCTTTTATTGCTTTTTTTAAAATTAAACAGTAAACTTTCGGAGCCGGCTCACGCTGCTCAACAGTCGCCGCTGATGTCGGTGGAGGAAACTAGTGCCACCGGTTAAAACTTGGCGTTTTATTTAAAAAATAAAAACCGTACGGAGAAAATATGAATACTTCCAAGCAAATAACAGTTTGTGTAAACTCTGCGACAACAACGAGGCTGTTTAAACGCCCCCTTCTTCGGCTAAAACGCCTTACATTGCTGGAGGTTTTAATAGGTTTGACGTTCCTCCATGCGAAACTGGACGCACGTACGGAGGCTAGCAACGAGCTAGCTTCGGTTAGCGGCTAGCAGAGCAGACGGCTAGCGGCTAACTAGCTAGCTAGCTAGCCACCTTGCTGTCGAACAATCACATAGTAGGGGGTGTCTTCAAAATTGTAAAACAGTCCTTACCTCCCACTCGGTACATGTTGGCCGCCATTCTCTCGTAACCTTTATCAAAAAGCAGTCCCAGGGTATTCCCCGCTCGGGTAGAAAAGGGTCGATGGGGGATCTATTTTATTCCTTCATTTATCGTAGACACCCCCACCGAGAAACAAAGCCGGCTCCGGGCACAACAAGCCGAGAGCCGTGGCGGGTAAAAAAAAAAAAAAAAAAAAAAAAAGTTGAAAGTTTCCGTTAGCACTGCTCCAGAGGTTATTCCCAAAAAAAACATACAAGTCTTTTTGTTTTCGGTCCCTTTCGGACGACCTTCCTTCCTTCCTTCTCCTCTTCCTCACTCACTCACTCATTCACACACAGCCAGCCTGTCTCTTACTCCACTCTTCCTCCCATCCTCCGCTCCCAGCTTCATCCTCCTCTTCTTCACCTCCGCTCAGTTCAGCGCACACACTCGGCGGCACACACAGAAGCACCAACTCACTGTGGCTCCCCCCGCCTCCTCCTCCTCCTCCTCCCCTTCGTTAGCCAATCGTCACCTTCGGAAATGATCGGCAATCTCCGGAATCTCCGGATTGATTTAGTCCCGAGTCCGGCCACGGTTTAGTAATAACACTTTTTATTAATTCCGTTTTCTGTAAATTTAAATGATAATAATGAACGGTTTATCAAGTTACACCGTTTAGAATAAAATATGTAATATATATAATATCAATATATATTTACTTCAGTTTATATTTCTTATGCTAATTTTGTACTTTTTTGCTCATTATATTTTATTTGACCAGATTTACTCATGTTATTTTATTTTACTAGATTTTTACTTATTTAATTTTATTGTATTTTAATCTTGTTTTTTTTTTTTTTTACTTTACTAGAGTTCTACATATTTTATTACTTATTTTATTTTATTAGATTTCTGCTTATCATATTTTACTAGATTTATACTTATTTTTTCTAGAGTTCTACTTTATTTTTATTTTACTGGAGTTTTGCTTGTATTTTATTTTCACTTTTATTTTAATCTTATTTTACTTCACTAGATTTCTACTTTTTTAAACTAGAGTTCTACTTATTTTATTTTTATTTTACTGGAGTAGTATATATTTAATTTTTATTTTACTAGATTTTTACTTGTATTTTATTTACACTTTAATTTTATTTTTTATTTTACTTTTCTACTTATTTTTATTTTACTAGATCTATACTTAAATGTAATTGTTTATTATTTTATTTTACTAAAGTTCTACTTATTTTATAGTTATTTATTTTATACATTTTATTTTTATATGAATATTATTTTACTTTACTAGATTTCTTTCTTATTTTATTTTTTTTTCTTTATTATTTTTATTTGACTAGATTTTTCCCTATTTTATTTTTAATTGTATTTTATTAGATTTTTATTTATTTAATTTATTATTTTACTGGACTTTTTTCTTGTTTCACTTTTATTTTACTAGATTTTACATATATATATATATATTATCTTATTTTACTTTTATTCTATCTTTCTTTTCACTTCTCATGAGTGTTTTTTTAATGTGTGGATGATCTAAGTGCAATAAAATCTTGCAAATATATATATATATGTCTTAAAAATAGTACAAATTAACCTTAATTAACTCTTAATCTTCAACCTGTACATTACTGTATAAGTAATAACATCTTTATGTTGTGATAGAAACAAAAAAAAAAAATGGTAAGATACCATTAATTTGACAGTAACTGTTTTTTTGTTGGGACAGGAAAATCTTTAAAACTGTTTATTAGTTGAGCAGTGAACATGTTTCGTCTTTTTATTATAAACCACAACAGACTGACGTACAGTCTGAAAACACACGGGACAGGACGGGTCGTCTCCGGCTCATCCTGAAGCAGCACTGCCCACTAGTGACACTCCCCACACAACACACCTTCCAGTCTTTGTTTATTGAGAGCTTGACTGATACATCACAGTATTATTACCAACAGTCTTTTAAATATATAAAATCGTACTGAAGTAATCACGTTGACGTGTACTGATCTACTGTTAGAAAATAAAACAAACAGGAATTAGTAAAAGAGAAGATGAGTTGATTTCAAAGGTTCGTCACAGTCTCGTCTGTCGTAAGAATAAAAACAGCCTCAATGAGCTGAGGCGTCAACGAAACACTGTGTAAAACGTTAAAACATACGTAAGGATCTCTGCACAGGCGCGACACGACGCGCTCTGGAGGTTTGGGACACGGGATGGAACCAGAGCCACGACAGGAGCCACGGTTTGCGCCTGCCCTCGCCGTAAAACAAAAAAAACACAATGACGAATACTGTGGTGTCGCGGGAAGCGTCGCACCGTGCAGTTTTCACAAGGATCTACACGATTAAAGAGCAAAATGAAGACGGACGCTCCTCCTGGAGACGACTCCTCCGCTCGCTCTGCATGAAACTGAAACCAGCGGCACAGCGGAGGCCAAACAACTCAGCCGACGCCGACTTCCACACCTCTGCACGGCTGCCAGGAAGCAGAACCCCACCCTCTCCCTTCACTGTTAATAATAACACCACTTATCATCATCATCATCATCATCATTTTGTTTTCTAGCTCGTGACCGGTTCGGGGGAGCTGGTGGAGGTGGACGAGGCCGAGGCCGGTTTGTCCCTGCCGTCCCCCACCCCGCCTCCAATCACCCTCCACTGGAGGATGCAGGTGTCCTTTCCACCCATGGAGAGCAGGTGGGAGTCGCTGTGGGTGAAGCGGACGTTGGTGACGTGGCTGCCGTGGCCCTCGTACTTGTGGCTCGGCGCCTGGAGAGGGAAGAAAGGAAAATATGAGCTGGTGACGATGAATGAATCCGGTCTGGACTGAATCAAAAAGCAAATGAGCTTTGAGGCAGGCAGTACTTCAGCCTGATGGAGGAGGGCGCTAGTGAGCCATGGGTTTATGCTTCTACACGGACTCATTGACTGTTTATAAAGATGGACGTGGAACTGCTCCTTTAAAGTGAAGCCAAAGCAAGTAGAGCTCCCCCTGGTGGCTGGCTGCAGTATAAGTCATAAGCCACGCCCCCTCCATGCTAATGGGCGGGGCTTGAGTCAAACTAAAACACTAAAATGCTCATCAAATACACATTATTTTTTCAATTATGTTTTTTAGGGTATTTAATAATATAATATGGATGAATGTTCAAGTGTCAATTTTTTTGGATAAGTTTAGTTATTTGATGCTAGCTGACGTAACGGCTGCTTTCAGTTGTCATGCCAACCGTTTTGTAAAGCGGTACACACCGTGAAAGTTGTGAAATATACATTTATACACAAGTACAGTGTGTAATCCAACATTTTCTTGTAAATGGTGGAGGTAGAGCAGAGCGTAATATTGATTAAATGAAAACTAGAGTGAGTCGGGGGGAAAAGTGGGCGGGGCTTCAATATAGCAGCTCTGCGTGGTTCCAATCTCGGACCGTACCGATGTGGCGCCACCCGTATACCTGGGAAAATAGCATCAGTTTGGTCCAATGCAAGGAAGTGGGGACGCCTTGTCCATATTTATATACAGTCTATGCTTTTTATTCATTGGTTTATGAAACCTAGCTAACTATCTAAAGCAGGGGTCTCAAACATGCGGCTCATGGGCCAAAACCAGCCCGCCAAAGGGTTCAATCTGGCCAACAGGATAAATTAGTAAAGTATTTAATATTAAATGTAGTATTTCAGTAATACTGTAGTAACAGCTATAGGGGTGGAAGTGGAGACGCATTGTCCATATTTATATACAGTCTATGCGCTAGAGTAGCCAAGGTTAAAATGATCTATACTTAAATTTAATTGTTTATTTTATTTTTATTTTATTTTACTAAAGTTCTACTTATTTTATATAGTTATTTATTTTATACATTTTATTTTATTTTTATTTTAATATTATTTAACTTTACTAGATTTTATTCTTATTTTATTTTTATTTGACAAGATTTTTCCCAATTTTATTTTTTATTGTATTTTATTATATTCTTAGTTATTTTATTTATTATTTTACTGGACTTTTTGTTTCATTTTTATTTTACTAGATTTTTACTTATATTTTATTTTTCTCTTATTTTACTTTTATTTCATCTTTTAAACGTGACCCTTCACATGACAAGCGGTTACAGCAGATGAACGAATGAATGAAATGACGTTCGAATGGACTTTACCTTTAGTTTGGGACAGGGATACTGGAAGAGGTGGACCTTACAGAAGTCATCCGCCACCGCCACCATCCTCTCGCTGTGAGAGCGACACAGTGCGTTGATGTCCGTCCCGTCCGAGCCCTCCAGCCACACACCTGTACATCACAGCAGCAGCACAGTCACCACCTGTTTGACCCACTCGACCAAATACGACGCTTGAGAGAGGACAAATGTGTCTCACCCATGACGTGGAAGCCCAGCACGCAGGTGTAGGAGGCCCATTCTCTGTCTTTGCTCTCGAAGCGGTTCCTCAGCAGCTTACAGCCTCCAGCTATGTCCCCTGTGGAAACACATTCAGGGCCAGAGGAGTGTTTTAGTAAGAGCCATGTCACGGCCTGTATGCTGCTGTTAGCCTGAACGTGTCCCACCCACACCGGCCTCCCTTCACTGGCTTCCAGTACGTTTTTAGGATTTAAGACATTAGTGTTTGCTTGAAAAAGCACTGAATGGACTCATATAGTTAGTAAGAGGAAACTAGAATTACGCTAAAAGGTAAAGAGAGTTAAGCAAGCAGTAATGTCAGCTCCTTCAAAATAAAACCCCAAGAGAAAGAAACAAGGAGCTTTAAAGGGGAACTACCTGGACCTTATTTCTGGCATAAAATATGGTCGTTTACTCACCCATATAACTTTGGTGTAATTTGCAGTCATTCAGACAACATTTAGATCTGCGTATCCATATAATGGAAGTGAATGGGGCACCGAAACACAGCCTCTAAATAACACATTATCTGCAGCGAAACTCGCTCATTTCACCAATATTTTGTTATGATACTCTAGTGCTATTCCCTGTTAAGTCTGGAGTTACCTGTTATCATCATCTAAGGTCTGTAGATTAATTATTATTCGTATAAATTACTGGTAAACAAGCCATGCCAGATGATATCATCCAGGTCAGAGGTTAGTAGGTCAATCTACAGACCCTGGATGATGATAACAGGTAACTCTGGACTCAACAGGGAATAGCACTAGAGAATCATAACAAAATATTGGTGAAATAAACAAGTTTCGTGGCAGATAATGTATTATTTAGAGGCTGTGTTTGGGTGCCCCATTCACTCCCACTATATGGATATACAGGGTGCTCTGCTGGATCTAAATATCTGATGAATGACTCCAAATGACTCCAAAGTTATATGGGTGAGTAAACAACCATATTTTATGCCAGTAATAAGGTCCAGGTTGTAAAAAAACAGTAGTTCCCCTTTAATTAATGATATTATATCAGTTTCAGTATTAGCAGGAAACAGATGATATATTCAGACTGACTACAAATAAACTTCAGCATTATGTTTTCTTCAGTAGAACTGTGATAGAAAGAGTGAAGAATGAAAGTCAACATTACAACTTGGTCCTTGAGCTTCTTTTGGACTAACTGCACGTTATTTCGCTTTACATTAACGCATAAAACCTTTACGCAACACTCTATAGTCACTTACAGTAGAGGATCTCGTAGTCGCCTGAGTTGGACATGATGTACTTCCCGTCTTTGGACCAGTCCAGGTGAGTTATGAAGCTGGAGTGTCCCTGTTTGGGACACACAGGCAAAGACAGAGCCTTTTAAATATGTTGCTGTACTTTCAACAAGTCCTACATTGATTCTGAAGGTTCAAATAGAAATATATATTTAAAAAAATCAGTTGATTAGGCTCTCTTTACTTTCTTACTCTCAAATTTTGACTAGACATTAACCAAACACTGCGTCTACGTTATATGAACTCACGTTACACTTCCCGAAGCGGGCGTAACGCCGGCCGCTGTCCGTCACGTTGTAGATGTAGATGAAGTTGTCATGGGATCCGACAGCTAAGAAGCTGCCGTCTGAAAAACACAAAGGAGAGCATTCACACCACGGCTGAAGGGGGATTTCCAGAGTTTTTTTGGGGGGTTTCATGTCTGTGATGATTAAAGTTAAAAAAAAAAAAAAAAAATGCCCCAAGAAATAAAAAATGAGAACTCAAGTTTTCTGCTTTCACTTCCTGATGCCTTCCTGGTGCCACAAATTAAGAATAAAGGATTCTTTTAAAATCGATTAAAGTTGTATTTTAAAGGCGCTCACATAAATTGACCACTGACATTTTAATACTTTCCCATTAATCTTATGAAATTATACCCTATGCTTGTCAAAGAAATCTGCCTGGGCCTTCACAATTAAAACTGCTGTCGGCTGAAGCTTGAAACAAGAACCAATCACATTTCAAGTTTGCATTCTTAATTCTCACTTGGTGGCCTACGGTAGAATCAGTGTTTTCGTGCCCTCTGATTGGACGGTCAGAGAGCTGGGGCCTCATGTACGAAGGTTGCGTACAAAACGTACAAAAACGTTACGTACATATAAAAACGTCACGTACGAAAACGTTACGTACGTACAAAAATGTTACGTACGTAAAAAAAAAACGTTACGTACGAACAAAAACGTTACGTACGTACAAAAATGATACGTACAAAAACTTTACGTACGTACAAAAACATTACGCATGTACAAAAACGTTACGTACGAACAAAAACATTACATACGTACAAAAACGTTACGTACGTACTCTTTCACGTATAAGTTCAGATGTATCAAGAGTGAAATGTCCGAGAACTTTGTACGGCACTGCTAACAACGTGGCTGGCGTACGTAGGATTCTACAGATGTGGATCCTTTGGCTTTGACACTTAGAGGTGATGCTGGGAAACTGTCATCAATGTGAAAACTATTACTCCGACCGATCGGGACTGAGCCAGTCGACCCTGAGCAGAGCCATGCAAACCGTGTGGGACAGAGTTCTCCTCATGTCAGCCAGGTAGATCAGATTCCCACAATGCATCTGAACAGGTCAACATTAAAGAGCAATCTGCAGCCAGAGACGGTTTCTGAATGGAATCAGAGCTATCCACTGCACACACATTGCTATAAAAGCACCATCGCATGAATTAGTAAATGTCAACAGGAAACATTTTCATTCATCAGTGTACAGATCATACGTGATGAACAAATGCAAGTAAATATTGTGGCAGCGTGACAAAGAGACATTTATGAGCATCTCCACTCCATTGAGAAGCGTCTCCAGTTCACTTTCTGTGAAGTTCTTCTTATTTCCTTTCTTACTCATTCTTATGTTTTCGTTTTCTGATATTTAAAAGAGGCGTGGACAGTGTGCTTCTAAATCTGAGTGTACGCCACGTTTTAGAAGGAAATCCACGCAAGTCTTTGTACATAAGGCCCCTGCTCCGTTTAAGCCAAGCTAGTGGTTCATGTCCTGAGAGCTGCACAACCAAATCATCCCCGTCAACGTTTTGATAGCCATTTGTTGAAGCCACGATGCCAGTTTGGTTGCAGATCGTCTTAGAAAGACACTTTCACGGTGGACTTTGAAGGAAAGGACGCACAACCCCCGGAGCTAGCTAGCCTGACCAAGCCAGGGAAAAGGTATGTCCGCCACTTTGAGGTCAGCAACTATGAACGCTACCTTTGGCTAACAAGCTCAGAGGAGAACTTTAAATAGCATATTAAGTTCTGGTGAATTAAAATGAATTATATTTATGTATTTTAGCTATGTTACTGGGTCGACATTGATGCTTCTGCTGGACGTGGCACTTCAGTAAGTAAGAGGAGACTCTTTGAATTGTTCTAAGTGAGTTTCTTCCTTTAGTAATGGCATCTTTGGCTTTCTGAGATACAGTTAAGAGATGTGTTGAACAAGGTTTAAAGGCACTGAAAGGCCTAGGTCACTGACAGAAACACTAACAAGACAGAGACAAAGCAGATGGTACAGGATGTCTATAGAAACATATGTAGGTGTATTGGGTGGGTGCATAGCGAAACTGGAGATAAATGGAAAGATGGAATAAATGACGTAAAAGAGACAAAACAAGATAAAGAACGATGCTAATAGTATAGTGTAATAGTGTAGTACTGGTACGACATCCAGTAAAACAACTTTTCACTACAGCACCAACCTGGTGAATATCTCATGACAGACAGCTGCTCGTTGCCGTCAGTGGACTCAGAGACCACCTCCCTGGTCAGCAGGTCCAGGACCAGCCACCTGGGGGGACGGAAGACGTTCAACATAGGACATACATGCAAACAGTTTTTTCGTCGTTTGCCCCCTGGTGGATTGATCTATACTTTGCAGTCAGTAGCTTTTGGCAGCCATTTCCAATATGGCTGCCTTCATGGACTTTCTTGTTTTTTTTGCTAATTTTGAAAAGGTTAAATTAAAAATAACATTTATGTTGAACAGTTGTAGAACTTTTATAATATTTATATTAATCAATTCAGAGAAGACACAGACGTTTCAGTTCGTCTTTGTCTGAGCAAGGATATGAAACTGATTTTTCCAACCACAAAGCGGAGGAACTAAACCAAAATAAGAATGATGTATTTGCTATTTGTCCTAAAACGTAAGAAATATGATGTGGTCGGACATTGTCTGACAAAAAATTAAAAAAAAAAAGTTGTTTTTTTTTAAAAAGCCAACACGATGATAAAACAAAATTTAATGGAAAACAAACCATAATTACTGTGTGCAGTGCAGCCAAACCAACTCATGCAGTACTATTTAAAAACCCAGTCAGTAACAGCCTATTGTCTCACATTCATCTGCAACAGCAGCAGCAATTTTCTATAAAGCAGTTGCTGATGAACGGTTGCTATCAACGGCAACCGGTGGAAAAATGTAGTGTTGCCCGCCCATTGCTGCGTTACAAAAAAAGGCAACTTAATGTGGAGCAATATAGAAATGCTGTATAGAGTCAAAGCATGAACAATTAAAAAAATAAAATAAAATAATAATTCTTAAAAATCTTATCTAGAAATAGTTTTGTAATTTAATTGAATTTAATATTTTTTAATAAGTTTATTTTATTATTTATTTATTTATCTATTTTTTTGATACCAAACAGTTTCCCTTGTGGATAAATCTAAGCCTAGATTTTTCGTATTCTGAACTTTGAGGTGAATTAAAGAACAAGATTTAATTGAATTATTGCAGACTGTTCGTCATTTGTAAGATTTTGTGCTGCGTTACCTTCCCGTGCTGAGGCCGACCGACACCACCGACCCATTAGGACAGAAATCAGCACACAACCCGTACTCCTGCTAGACACACACACAGAGATTTAGCCACATATTAAATATATATTTCCGGCATAAAGTACGGTTGTTTACTCACCCATATAACTTTGGTGTCATTTGGTGACATAGCACTAGTGTATCATAACAAAATATTGGTGAAATGAACGAGTTTCACAGCAGATAATGTGTTATTTAGAGGCTGTGTTTCGGTGCCCCATTCACTCCCATTATATAGATATACACTGATCTAAATATCGTCCATGACACCAAATGACACCAAGCTTATATGGGTGAGTAAACAACCGTATTTTATGCCAGAAATAAGGTCCAGGTTGTATAAAAAGGTAGTTTCACTTTAAGGAAGTCCATTAGCAGACAGTCCTACCTCCAGGGTGATACACCAGTCCAGTTTGTGTTCTTCTGTCTTCCATAAGCACACCTGTCTGTCGTGACCACAGGTGAGGAAGATGTTCTGGGAGGGGTGTGTAGCCAGCCCCCACATCTCATCTACATGACCCTAGGAAACACAGACACACACAGGTTTGTTTATATTTACGATCAGATGACACTACATTCTTTCCAGCGGTTGTTAGTTAGTTTGGATGCACTGTACAAAAGATTTATAGTTTAGTTTTTCATTAAATTTAATTTAGAGCAGGAGTCTTGGCCTCCCGGATAAATTTGCAAACTTCGACTTACAACACTGACACATTGTCGTTGCTTATCTCGGCTATAAAAGGGTCAGAGTGTGTCTTGTGACTAAGAGCTTTTGCCAATTCTTTCAAGAACACCTGGAACTTTTAACGATTCACTGCACGTCATAAAAACGCAATAACCACAAGTGAAATTACCGCAATGACACCGTAACGGCCGTGAAAGCACAACGTCTCAGCGTTCAGAAAGAAGCTGTGATCCGACCGCGATAATCCAAAGTGCGCTTGAAGCACGTTCCAGTTGCAGTTTTCCCCTAAAATTAGCAAATATTCCTAATCTGTCCACTAGGGGGCGCATCGTTTTTTTCGTAAGAGTCGCAGGAATAACGACAGGAAAGTGTAGATGGCATCAATTTGCAGAAATCGTAGATATTATTGTTAAAAGCTGTTCATAAAAGGACACAGATCTACTTGTTCTTTGCACTAAAACAAAAGCAAATATCTGGCGTTGTCGTTATTTATGCTATCAAGCTACTGGTCCATCCCAGTTGAGATCAAGCTGGACTTTATATGGACATTGTGGTTTATGTATTTTATGTTAGTAGTTTATTGTCTCAACACACATGTTCACTTTTCCTGTTGACAAAAAACGAAAGACGTTTGCTTCTAGCGGTGATCGGATCAGTCTGAACACAACCAGAGATCCGCGTTCACATCTAATTTTTCAGACAGAGAACAAACGAGAGCGTACCTGTACGATGGCCACAAACCCGTCTGAGAAGGTCCCTCTGAGAATGGCGTTTCGCGTCGTACCGACTAGAAGTTCCTCCTCATCCACGTTTGCGATGGTGCGAACGGCCCCGAACTTTTCTGGAATCTGGACAAATGATCCCATCAGCCAACGAGCCTCTTTCTCTCTAAACCCCAGAACACTAACAATCAGTGTAAGGTTAACCACCATCACCAACGTCGGGTATATTTCACCTGTTATAATATACACTGTTGAGAACTGAATCATGCCTAGTGTCTACTGTACAAGCCTGTGGGGGCAGTGCTATGATCTGGGGTTGCTGCAGTTGCTCAGGTCTAGGTTCAGCAACATGAAAATCATCGTACGTTAGAGTTCTAGGGTTAAAATCTCCTAATCTGAACAGATTGTCTCCACCATCATCATCATCATCATACACACATAAAGCCGTGGTTCACCTCACACTCTCTCTCAGGTGCCAGGTCGGCGCTCCAGCGGATGATCTTGCGGTCCTTCCCGCCGCCGCTGAGCAGAGCGCCGCCCTGCAGGTTGCACAGGGTGAACACGCTGCCCTCGTGGGCCCGGGTCTGTCGCATGATCTGGAAGGTCTCTGTGGGAAACGAAACCAAAAAACCAAACTGAACAAAAAAAATCTGGAAAAAAAATTATAAATAAGGAAAAAAAATATAAAAAAAAATTAAATATTTTTTTTTTATTTTATCAAATATTAACAGACATGTTAAACAACTTCTAAAATTATTCAAAATCATTTATTATTTATATATTAACTATACTATTTTCAGTGGTTCTAAGATCACTGGGTCTAACACGTGGATATTTTATTACTGGGCAGAAACAAGCCTATAGGGGGAGCTGTGGAGTAGCGGTTAGAGAGGCAGCTTGGGATAGAGGCGTCCCGAGCAAGCATCTAAACCAGTCCTTAGAGGCTGCAGCTCCAACTGTACACACTAATGTGTGAGCAAACGTAAAGGTCAAACAGCAGGAACTGCAATGTGGGGAAATTAAGTGTTAAAATTATTAAATCATCATTATTATTACTTTACTCCCTATATTTGTTCTTAAGCAAAGCATTAAGATCCTACATGTGCCGACTGTTCTGGCACTGGTCTGTGTCATTTTTAGGTTTTTCAAGTTTGGTTTAAAGTAAACTTTACGTTAATATAAGAAAAAAGAAAACGGTGAACAAATTAAAAAAAAAAAAAAAAAAACCTTGTTAGACTGTGTATAAATATGGGGGCGGACTGCTCCTTTAAAGTGAAGCCAAAGCAAGTAGAGCTCCCCCTTGTGGCTGGCTGCAGTATAAAACATAAGCCCCGCCCCCTCCATGTTAGTGTTCGGGGCTTGTGCCAAACTAAAACACTGAAGTAAAATACGGCAAATACATTTTTCAAGGATGGTTTCTGTAGTTTTAGTTATATGACGCTGTAGGAACTGGATGTGACGTAACGGTGACTACCAGTTGCCATGCCAACCATAAAACGGTCCTGTGGCTGCTTTATTTGCTGTGTTTTAGCGTCATTATTGATACTTTTACGACACGAAATGCAAAAAAGTTGCAAGCTTTTCTGTACCAGTTGCGCTAGTATTGCTGCTTCGGTACTGCACCACTGTCATACGCAGGTTATTTTACGGATGCCACAGATCACATGACGTGTCAGATTTGAGCGTTTTGCCTGATCCTGAGCCACTGACCTTTGGCTCCTTTGCCCAGAGTCTTGACATCTGCGGCTGACTTGCCCCAGGTGAGGATGTTCCCCTCAGAGTCTCCAGTCAGGACGTCTCCGGTCAGGCTGAACGCAAAGCACTGGATGAACTTGGGCTTCTTGTATTTCTGAAAGCAATGCAGACGTTTAGAGGTTAGTGCGGTTATGCTAACGCTCATTAGCACACGTCGCTTTATTGTACGACAGCAGACTTGATATGTTCAAACTGAATTAAGATGATTCACTCGTCAACAATATCTGCTCCAAACTTTCACTTCTCTTAGTTTCTGCTTCTCACTTCCTCCTCTCTGGCCACAGGCCAAGGACGCTGCATTTAGAAGTACAACCGGGAGAGACGGGGATAAACTCTTACTCCAAAGATGCCTTGTTTCTTGGTGAACTGCCCCGCGCTCAGCGTCCAGAAGTAGACGTGGGATTTTCCACAGGTGATGATGTTGCTGCTGTCACTGGGGTTGAACTCCACGGCGAACACGGCCTCGTTGGTACTCTGGACACACAGCAGCACAGGTTTTAATACAGTTAGAGAGGAAACACGATCCGAGCGCTTCAGTCGAGCTTTTGTCCGGTCCAGAAACCTGTCCAACCTGCTCCTTAAGAATTAGAAAAAGAAACCTTGAATGGACAGGATGCCAAATACTGGTCCACACTTCATACAAGATGACAGAATTAGGACAAAATTATGAGGAAATGAAAAGTCTTTAATGTCAGGAGAAGTTTCCACTGAGGAGAATATAAAGGTTGTAGAGATTTAGCAGAAGGTGCTTTGTTCTTCCCAAGAAACTCTCTGATTTTATTTATAGTGGCTTGAATTTATTTATCAGACGTTAAATGATCAAATTCCAGTGTGATATAGACAGATCAGCCACAACATTATGACCAGAGACATAAAGAACTTTGACCATCTTTTGACAATCCAGTGTTCTGTTGGGAAACTTCTGGACCTGGCATTCATTCATTCATTCATTCATTCATGTGGATGTTACTTAGACATGTAGCACCCACCTAGACCAGACCAGACACCCCCACCCCATAGCAATGACACTCCTTGATGGCAGCAACCACAAAAACGCTTTAGGAACAACTCAAAAAAACTTGAAGAACAGCACAAGGTGTTGACCTGGCCTCCAAATTCACTAGATCCCAAATTTATCAAGTATCTGTGGGATGATTGATCCACAGTCGTCTGCGGCCGACTTGCCCCAGGTGAGAATGTTACCCTCAGAGTCTCCAGTCAGGACGTCTCCGGTCAGGCTGAACGCAAAGCACTGGATGAACTTGGGCTTTTTGTATTTCTGAAAGCAATGAAGGCCGCCCACTAACAACATTCGGTTCCCACAGACACGTCGCATTCTGATTTCATTTTCCTAATTTAAACATGATCAAATATAAACACTGAGCCTCATGGTTTCTGTTGTTTGTGTTGCCAGGCAACGTCTGGCTAAAGAGGAAGGGGGCATGCAAGGGTTGGAAAATCCCCCCCAAAAAGAGCAAAAAGTTTCTACATGACGCGGTTAAAACCTCACCCTGGAAGTGACCTTCATTGTTATCGGTTGACGTAAATGCAGCGAATAAACAGGAGATAGAGCTAAATCAGGGTTCTTCCAGGTACGAGAGTTCTTGAAGGAAATCCAAACTTCTTGAGGAACTGACCATAGATCTTCTGTGGATGTAGGCTTCCTCAAATCCCAATCTCATATCCCATATCCCGGATGATATTCCATGATATTTTCCTGCATAGTTGAGTCTTTTTTGGCTGCAGCTCTTCAATAAAGTCTGGTCTTCTGGTCAAGCATCTCCAGACAGTAGATGGGTGAACCTGGCTCCCACTGGTTCCTGACCGTTCTGAGCTGGAGACTCTGCTGGACATCTTCAGACTTCAAAGGGAAATAAGCTTGATGTGTTTTTCATCCGCTGCAGGTTTTTCTCGGACGGCCGCTGCATCTACGATTCTACAAAACCCCTGACTTTGTGAACAGCGGCTCCTCTAAAGTGAAGCCAAAGCAAGTAGAGCTCCCTCTGGTGGCTGCCTACAGTATAGATGATAAGCTCCACCCCCTCCATGTTAGTGGGCGGGGCTTGGGCCAAACTAAAACACTAAAATACACGTCAAATAATTCTTTGATGGATGTTTTCAGTCATTTTAGACAGTTAACATAATGTTGATGAATGTTTAAGTGTCAATAATTTGGATAAGTTTTGTTTTAGTTTGGTTATTTGTTGCTATAGAAACAGGATGTTACATAACGGCTGCTACTGGAGGTACAGACCGTGAGAGTTGTAAAGTAAACATGTATAAATAAGTACAGTGTATAAGCCAACACTTCCTTGTACCTGGTGGAGGTAGAGCAGAGCGTAGCATTAACGAAAACGCAAATGAGTCTGGAGGAAAATGTGGGCGGGGCTGATATCACAGCCGTGGCTCCAACTCTTGGACCATCCTGATCAGACTCTGGATCCAAAGTCAAAAAAAAAAAATATGGCGCCGCCCTTACCCCTCTGAAAATAGCGTCTGTTTGGCCAATGCAAAGAAGTGGAGACGTGTTGTCCATATTTATATACAGGCTATGCTTTGATATAGACGCTCACTTTGCATTTTGTAAATTTATACAAACATTATTTATGTTTCTGCTGCTGCTGTGTTTACTTTAACACCGGTGCAGCCACATCCAACATTACTGTATCAATCACAACCCAAGATATTCGGTGGCTATGGTTGGACATGTGATAAAAAGTCAGTTCTGTCGCCCCCGAAATCATTAACAGGAAATTAAAAAACTGTAGCTTTAACGTGAATTTATACATTTTCTGTAAGAAACCACAGAGACAATGAGGTTTTCTATTCTACCACGTTCTTGAGCATTCAGCACGCACAGTACAGGAGCATCACTTCACATTACTGACACAAAAAGCTCCATTCACGGCTGTGCTGTAAAGAGGCATATGGACTGTTCCACCGCTGTGGTGGTGGGAGGGATGGAGGAGGAGGATGAGGGGGCAGTATAATTATCTTGTTCCTGTTGGATGAACTCGTATGTTTACACAGTGTGGGCCAGCGTTGGCCCGTCCAGCACGGACCCGTCCCACACACACACACACACACACACACAATCAACGCACTCTGGATGTTCCACAAAACATACAATAAGACAAAACCCCCAAAAAGTCTTCAGATGATAAACAAGTTCAAACACCCACCTACATGCTCACACTGCTGCACTGGAGAACACACACACACATATATATACATACACCCTGTTGGACACATTTACTGTATAAAATATTTACACTGTTGCCATGGCAGCTATGTTGAAATTGCTCTCAAGGAAGTTGAGGCATTTTGGGATAAAAGCCTATAAAAGCAGAGCATAGACGTGGCCACCAGCTTCTCCCTCCCTGATCGCTCTCATTCTGCACACAGCGGACCTGGTCTACGTGATGAGCCTCAAACTGTGAAGTTAACACCTTATTTAACCGTCATTATACACTGTGGGCTACGACTTGTTCTTGTCTGTATCGGCATCATCAGTTATGTATGAATGAGATATGAGCTGTTAGCAGTGAACCCATGGATGTATACACAACTTAAAACACAACACAACACTTAGTTCTCAGGTAACTTATGGCGTTTTATGTCCTATCTATTTTAATTATTTATATAAATGTGATTTTGTATGATTTCTCATTTGAATTAATCAGAGAAACACCACTATAGCAAGTTAAGTTTAACTAATCTAAGCTAAGCTGTGAAGTGAAGTAAATTTAAGGTGAGTTAACCTAAGCTAAGCAAGGTTAAGGTAAACTAAGCTAAGATAACATAAGGTAAGTGATGGTAAGCTAAGATAAGCTAAACTGTAAAGTTTAGCTTATCTTAGCTGTAAAGTCAAGATACATTAGGATAAGTTAAGGTAAAATAAGCTAAGCTAAACAAAACTAAGCTGTGAAGTGAAATGAAGATCAGTTAAGCTAAGTTAAGTTAAGCTAAGTTAAGCTAAACTAAGCTAAGCTGTAAAGTGAAGTGAAGATCAGCTCAGCTCAGCTCAGCTCAGCTCAGCTAAGCTAAGCTAAGCCGTAAAGTGAAGTGAAAATCAGTTAAGCTAAGCTAAGCTAGTCTGTGAAGTGATGTGAAGATCAGTTAAGGTGAACTAAGCTAAGCTAAGATAAGCAAAGAGATAGTAACCTAAGCTGAGCTAAGCTATTCTATGAAGTGAGATGAAATTAAGTTGAGTCAACCTATGCTGAGGAAAGTCTAGTCAAGTTAACGTAAACTAAGCTAAGTTACGATAAGCTAAGTGATGCTAGGCTAAACTAATGAACTTAATTAAGTTACGTTAAGGTAAATTAAGCTACGCAAAGAGATAGTAAGAAATATGTGAAGAGAAATGAAGATAAACTGAGTTAAGCTAAGCTAAGTGAAAGATAAGTTAAACTAAGTGATGATAAGCTAAGCTAAGCTAAACTGTGAAGTGTTGACATATTTTTATGACCATGTCAGTTAAGTGCTTTTGTTTTGGTTTGTTTTTACCTTGACCTCTGCGTGCTTGGTCCCCTTGGTGCAGTCCCACACTGACAGCATGTGTTCGTTGGAGTCATCGATAACACACAGGGAAGCCCCAGAGTCCTGAAACATCCCATCAAAACAAGTCAGAAACCAAAAGAAACAACAGCGTGTGTGTGTGTGTTGGCTCTGTGGCTGGACAAACGAAGCCAATAAAAAAAATTATTAATCAAATGAAAGCACACAAACACAAAAGGTTTTTCACAATAAGAGTCTGCAAAGTAAGGAGAGGCTGAAAGACTTTCCTAAAGTAAAACATCTGTACAGGAAGTGTTTATTTTCATTATTGTTGGCAACTCTGATTCTGGGGAATGTACAATGGTTCTTGTCAGTATGTGAACCTTCTGAACAGTTATCCTGTTTTACCACGACTCGGTGACAGGTGAAAGATCATCAGGACGTGGGTGGTGCAGGTATGTTTAGATAAAGCTATAAGAGCATCTCCAAAAGATCTGAGCTCAGTCCACAGAGAAGCAAATATTCTACAAACAGAGAAAGTTCACCAGGGTCGCTGCTCTAAACTATTTACCAAAAAAAAACAACCAGAGGAATGATAAATTAGGTAAAAGGCCACGACAACACACATGTGGACAAACCCAAAGCATCTGATGAGAAAACACAAAATTCTGGAAGAACATGGTGCCCCCGGTTGTGGAGCCGAAAGCTGCGCCCCGAAAACAGTCCACAGCGCGACGAGATAACGAGATAACAAGATAACGACCTTTAGCATTCCAGCACAACAAGCCGGGAATTAGTGTTCTTAGCTGGCCAAGTCAGAGTAAGGACCTGAATCCAATCAAAATCTGAAGCTAACGCGCCCCTCCAACCTTATTCAGCTGGAATTTTGCAGGATGATTTTTTTTGGCAAAAACACCCTGAGGCGAATATAAAAACCACGTCCCTGCAGCGTCAACACGTCCTATTCCTCTTCTGTCTTAGTGGAGAAGAAAGAAGAAGAACAGAAACTGAAGTAATGTGACTAAACACGTCTAATGTGTGGAAGAACTCTACTCTGGAAAATGAAGTGTGAAAATGGTAGTACGTGATCATTGATCAATAACTTGATTCACCATTCAGGCAACGTTTAAGAGAAGAGAAATGTTTCCTGGCGACAGCGCTGAGGAAAGAGGGTTAGGGAGTTTATGGCAGCGTTGGACGATCAGGGTACAGGTTTTCTGGAGCCAAGGTATGAACTACCCTCTCCACACGACTATTAACTTTGACAGAAGTATTTATTGAACTGAATCTAGTCACATCTAGATAATTGCAAGGAAGACAAGAATTTTGATTATTTAAAGGGTAATTACTGGTGTCATTTGGAGTCGCTCATCCATATAATGGGAGTGACTGGGGCACCCAAATGCAGCTTCTAAAAACATAAAGTACAGTAGTTTACTCACCCATATAACTTTGGTGTCATTTGAAGTTGTTCGGAAGATAATTAGATCTGTATATATCCATATAGTGGGAGTGAATGGGGCACCGAAACGTAGCCTCTAAATAACAAATTATTTGCTGCGAAACTCGTTTATTTCACCAAAATTTTGTTGTTGTTTTGTTATGATACGCTAGTGCTATTCCCCATTGTGTCTGGAGTTAATTTCACCAAAATATTAATGAAATGAACAAGTTTCATAGCAAATAATGCGTTATTTAGAGACTGCGTTTCGGTGCCCCATTCACTCCCACTATATAGATATACACAGATCTAAATATCTTCCGAACGACATCAAATGACACCAAACTCATATGGGTGAGTAAACTACTGTATTTTATTTTTTTAAGAGGCTGCGTTTCAGTGCCCCATTCACTCCCACTATATAGACATATGCGGTTATAAATATTGTCCGAGCGACTCCAAATGACACCAAAGTTGTATGGGTGAGTAAATGCTCGTACTTTATGCCAGAAATAAGGTCCATGTAAGTCCCCTTTAAGATTGGATGAGGTGGATTGGATTGGCTGATACTGAATATAAAAAGATCGGAATCAGAAAAAAAGAAGAAAAAAAAATGTCTTTCCCAAGATTGCCGACCTTTCAAACCCTTAACGTTGCGATCAACTTACAGCGAAGGAAAACGCCACCGATCCGACTCCCCTCTGGAAGGTTCCCAGGCCGATCTGCTGCAGGGTGACCAAGGTGGTGGAGTCCCAGATGTGGACGCACGGCTGCAGAGGCTAGCGCACAAAACGGATGTAAAGGCGTCACATTTATCGGCAAGCAAAGATTTTTCTTTTCATAATGTTGAAAAAAAAGGTCAATCTAAGAGCCGTTTAGCTAAATACTTAGTGGGCACCTTGCCGTCTTTATCCACCCCTGCGGACTGGCCCGATGCCACTCGCACTTTGTCAGGATGAAGGGTAAGACTGCAAAAAAACAGAAATAATAATAATAAAGATAGTTTAACTAAATCACAAGATGGGGTTGTAGAAGACTTTTAGAAACAAAGATTCAAACTTAACAGTTATCATTTGTTAACATCAAAAAGAAAGAACAGAAAGAAAAAATATCAACAAAGGGACGACTCTGGACACGGGGTCGTACAAACTCGTCGACTGGTCGCTGATCACATGACAATAACAACATGGACGCCTCAGAGAAGACAGGTGAGGAGTCCAATGGGTCGTAGCAGCTAACGTGACATGTCAGTCCTGAAATACGACTAAAGTACGACAGCAATGCATCTGAAAAGGCTAATGCTAACGCTAGCAGAGGAAAAGTCCAAATTCTCTGGACAGCAGTCGGTTAACAACTTCACGGAGAAGTCCCCAGAGAAACATCTTGCTACACTATCCCATCTAACAACACGCTACATGCTACGGATGGTGCTGATGTGCTGCCTGTTTTTATACAGTCTATACATATCTACAGCTCACAGTATGTAGCTCATGAGCTGTCTGTTCTCAGCGTATGTATTCAGCTCAAGAACACAGATTATAGATGCTGTTCCACTGACCATCGGACACAGTCTGTGTGTTTGAGATAGTGGCGCTGTGTGCGGTTGTTGATGTGGTAGAGCACGATGACGCAGGCGATGAAGTACACGGCCTCGCCGGTCGGCAGGAAGTACAGGTTGGCCCGGCAGTCTCGTCCCCGGTAGCCGTAGCTAGCGCGACGGAGTCAAGGCGGCATTCAAAACAAAACCAGGTCCAGGTGCATAAACAAACATTTAAAAATGCCAGACATGACACCACACAGTCAGAGGGACTGTGTCCAGGACACACTGAGCAGCCAGAAGACAAGGAGCGACATCTGAATGTAACACGGGCCTCATAAATACGAAAGTCGAGCTCCGCTGTGGCATTTCGGGGGAAAAAAAAGGATACACCCAGTCCAGGTCCAGTCGCTCGGAGGGCGGCTCCATCTTCAGGTCCTCGTAGTTCTGGATGTTGGAGGGGACGTACATGGTGATGGGACGGCCCCGGATGAACATTTTGATGGACTGTCCTGGAATATGAAGCAGAATACGCGAACCAGTTAGGACTGCTGTTAACCCTTTAAGATCTCAGCCTCCAAATGTTTTTAATACGCTTATTTCGACTATAAAAAAAGGTCAGAAAATGTCCTGAGTTAAGAGCTTATGCCAGTTTTTCAGCTGGAACTTTCAATATCTGGTAATTTAAGAGGAAAAATTACCGTAATGACACTATATTTGCTGCAAAGTGCAACGCCTTAGCTTTCAGAAACCATTGACGTGATTACGGTAATCCAAAGTATGCTTGTGCATTAGCTTTTTAAAGATTTTAATGACATTTTCCATGTTACTCTGTGTCTAATTGACTTAATTCAATGTAAATTCAGAAAAAATACTTCCCAACATCCCGAACAACATAACAGGCGGTTCTACCTTGGCTGTAGGTTCCTCTTCTGGAGCCGGGGGATCCTGTGAGCAAAGGAAAACCAAAGAGGTCAGCCAGAGAAATAAAACATGTGAGCTCTAAATCACACGACGGCGCTGAACCAACTCTTTGACTTGAGGATTCCCAAAGTTGGATCTACGAGCTTTTATACGACTTTATTAGATTTACGAGCTTTGGCGTTCGAGCTGGGCTTCGTCTTCCTTCGCCCGGACGTCTGGTCCGGTTCTGTTGCCTTGGCAACCGGGCAGCGTTAAATGAGTTTTATTTATTTATTTATTTTTTTCCTGCAACGGGAACTAACGTTTTTTTATTTAAAAAAAAAAAAAGCCACGGAGAGTTTCAGTGGCTCGGACACAATGACACCTTCCTCAGTCGGGCGACAGCAGGGATCACGGGATGGTGAGGAAGAAGGACTCGACTCGTCTCGTTTCAATTGTTGTGGGAAATGAAGTTTTTTAGAGTGAAAGTAAGACGAGAACCAAACCGAGTCACGAGTCTCTGGGTTTTGTTAAACGTTTGCGAAGCCTTAAATGTCCCTTTGAGTTTGTTAGGATATTACAATACTTCAGTAAATGAATGAGTTCAATAAAACCAAAAGAGAGAGCAGAGCCACATAGGTTTCTATTTCTGAATTCAAATATGGATAAAAACAAACTTCACCTCAAGGCCCCTAGCTGAGGTTTTCAGCCACAACATTATGACCACTGACCGAATAAATAACATTGACCATGCAATGAAAAGTCAATGTTCTGCTGGGAAATGTCTGGACCTGGCATTCATTCATTCATTCATTGGTGTGGATGTTACTTAGACATGTAGCACCCACCTAGACCAGACCAGGGACCACCACCCCATAGCAATGACACTCCTTGATGGCAGCAGACATCAAAAATGGTTTAGGAACATCTCAAAAAAACATGAAGAACATCTCATGGTGTTGACCTGGCCTCCAAATTCACTAGATCCCAAACTGATCAAGTATCTGTGGGATGATCCACAGAGGCCCCTCCCCTCAAAGGCCCCCCATTAACAATATTCTGTTGCCAGACACCACAGGACACCCTCAGAAGACCCATGTCCATTCTCTGATGAGTCACCACAAGGGAGACCTGCACAATATTAGGAAGGTGGTCATAATCTTATGAACTTTTAGTTAACAATCATGCCTAATTCAGTTTTGTTAGGTAAAAACATGACAGATTACTGAGAACTAGCTCTACTTGTTAAGTATTTGAAAAAGAAAGTACCGTCAACGCTGCTGCCGCCCCATCAAGGTTCACCTGACGCATGTACTCGTCCCAAATCCATTACAACCACGCTGATGTTAACGGTAGGAAGCAAATTTGTGGTGGAATTGTATGTTTGACTCATATATCAGTCAAATCTATCAGTTGTTAGAGTACCCAGTGGTTGTTGCACCAACTGCATTGCCTCAAAGTTGACAACAGTCCTACTTGGGACCTGGCCGCTTTGCTTCGCCAAAGGTTTTTAGACCAACTGTTGCTACGACTCGCAGAATTACTCAGCTAACATGATCCAAGCATCTGTGGGATGGTCACTTTGTGTAAACAGGTCCATCAAATTTACACATTTGTACAAATATATTTAAAGGAAAGAAATCTTTATTTCCAGCTTCCTTCGTGCACAAAAAGGGAACATCGTCGACGTACTCGTGCACAAACCTTCCCTCTTTGCATTTCAGGAACCGACAACCTAGCGTCGTGCTGCTCGGGCTTTCACTCGAACAGATGCAAATTATGAAGAGATCAAAAGATGTGACTGGAGAAGACTTGGGTTTAAAAATGCAAAGCTGGCCCATCCATCATTCTGTCGGCTGAGCTGGAGTGGCGCAGCGTCTCGGCTAACCACAGTGGATGTGATTCCAGGCAGCGCCCACACTCTCCCTCTCTCTCTCTGAACAGGCCCTGTAGTGTTTGGCTTCACAAGAGCTCGCGCTAAAAAATAAATAACTGAACTGTACTTTGTGAGGAACGGGTTCATTCCCCCACCAGCATCCGCACAACATTTCTACAGAGGGCTGGGTACTGGATACGCCTTATCTGCGTCTGCACGGATCCCAGCATGCATCGCAGCTGTACGTGCGCATGTCAAAATGACAATAAAGCTCAATTTGATTTGACTTTAAAGCAGCAGGGGGGAGGGGCATGAAGGTCATGCTTCTGGTGTTCAAAGCGAACGCCGAGCCATAAAGATAAAGACGGACTCTAAATCACCGGGTAGCTCCCAGTTGGACGTCACGGGGAGATAAAGGAGTTTTACGGCGGCGGCTATCGAGGAATGTTTCACTTTTTACACAGAGACGTTAAAAAAAGTCGTCACTAAGGTCACAAAGGTTCTTCTTCTTCTTCTCCAACGTCTCCAGATTTCTCTCCATCCAGTGTTTCATTCATTGTATTGATGATGGAGAGTCTGACCACTGCTCAAAGCTTCTCCAGCTCATCCCAAAGATTCTCAATGGGGTTAAGGTCTGGACTCTGTGGTGGAACAATCCATCTCATGCTCCCTGAACCACTCTTTGACAATCTGAGCCCCATGAATCCTGACATTGTCATCTTGGAATATGATCCATTGATGGAATAAGCTGCTCATTCAGTATATTCAGGTAGTCAGCTAATGAACCTAGACCCAGATCATAGCACTGCCCCATAGCACAGGCTTGTACAGTAGACACTAGGCATGATGGCTGCATCACTTCATCTGCCTCTCTTCCACTACTAACATGCTAGCTACACTTCTGCAGAGGTTCACGTCAGGCTACGGCGTTAGGGTCTGCATTGGGTCTAGGCTGTCAACGTAGCTACGGCGTCAAATAAACGCAGAAGTCTTAACCGCCTATTATCGTCAGCAACTAATTATTGAGCTGCTTAACTTTTAAAAAAATCAACTTCAGTGAGAATTTATTGACACCATTGATTTAGCTGCCGACATTTTTGTTTTAGGCCAAAAAAAAACAAACGTGTCAGTCAAAGGCGCCAGTACCACTAATCTAATAACGCTAGATGCTTACTCCTCAAGTGAAAGCTAACATGGACCTCCAGGAATGTTTCTGCAATGTAAGTTGCTGCGGGAAGTTTGAAGTGTTAAATCCAAAATGCCTCCTGACACAAGTTCTGCTTAAACTTTTCGCTCTCTGGAAACATCCAGAGCTACGTTTTCTGCCACATTTGTGATCGTTTTCTAACCACTGCGACTAGCGAACAGCTGACAATGTTTAGGAACTATAAAGCAATTTCAAAGATTTCCACAAGCTCAAGACAAATACTTTTTGTTTGCACAAATCCTGCGAGAGAGCGTCTTCTGCTGAAGGAATGAGGCCTAAAAACGGGTCTAACCCAAACCAGATTGAAGGCCAACACTCATAAAAGCTACGCTAACCACAAGTGCGGTCAGTTGGGAAATCCACTCATATTTTTTTTTGACTACAAATGAGTACATGTGTGAAGCGGAGAGAAGCTGCCTGGGCACAAGAACAGAGGTACGGTTCAACCCAGGCCTTGCCTAAACCGAAGCCAGGCCGCACCAGCACGTGGGAAAAGTCCCTCATTTAAACACATAGACGTGGGATAATGATCAGTGAGAGTTTGAAAACAGAGCGGCCGTTTTAAATCATGCAAACTGCACGCACCGCTTTGCCGCTTTCCAGTTGCAGTGCCGATAAAAGGTCATCTGTAATCACGGGGCCCTGTCTCTGTGCAAACATTTACACTTTACTTAGTTTGCATTCAAGAACAATGCTGGAGTTTCTCAGCTCTTTGTCTGAATGCGTTTCTTTTTATATGATCTTGATATCTGATCGTGTGTGTAGGTGTGTCTAACTAAGGCTCATTTAAGGTACGGCAGGACATAGGCCATACGTAGACTACGTATGTAATCTACATACGTAATCTATGTATGTAACCTACGTACCTATGGAGATTATGTAAGTAACCTAGGTACCTATATAAATTATGTACATATACTACATATGTAAACTACATATGTAGACTATGTACCTGTGTTGATTATGTACGTAGACTACATATGTAACCTACGTACCAACATAGATTATGTAAGTAACCCACATACCTATGTAGATTATGTATGTAGACTATGTATGTAACCTATGTACCTATGTAGACTACGTTCTTAGCCTACATATGTAACCTACGTACCTATGTAGATTACCTATGTAGATTATGTAAGTAACCTAGATACCTATGTAAACTACGTCTACGTACGTATACTACGTATGTAACCTATGTAGACTATGTACTTATGTAGATTATGTGCGTATATTACGTATGTAACCTACATTTGTAACCTACGTACTGATGTAGATTATGTACGTAGACTACGTACGTAACCTACATACCTATGTAAATTACGTACATAACCTACGTACCCATGTAGATTATGTACATAGCCTACATATGTAACCTACGTACCTATGTAGACTACGTACGTAGCCTACACATGTAACCTACATATCTATGTGGATTACGTTAGTAACCTACGTACCTATGTAGATTATGTATTAGCATATAAATGTAACCTACGTACCTATGTAGATTATGTACGTAGCCTATATATGTAACCTACGTACTTATGTGGATTACGTAAGTAACCTACGTACATATGTAGATTATGTACGTAGCCTACGTATGTAACCTACGTACCTATGTAGACTATGTACGTAGCCAACATATGTAATCTACGTATGTACTCTACGCAGGTGTGAGCCATTTATACTTGTGTGCTCATCAGTCTCACTCTGTAATGACACCACCCAAACACTAGTCGGTCGGGGTGTAACGGTACACACAAGTCACGGTTCGGTTCAACAGGAAAAAAGCAACAAAATCTAGTGTAAATCTAGCTTTTCTTCAATTACTTCACATGTTACACTCCCACTAGTCGGCGCTGTGTCTTTTTTGCCCATCGGGTTAATTTTTGTTTCTACTTCCTGCTTCACAAAATGGCGACTGAAACTTTTGTCGAAATTCCATCGAAGACAAGTCATACAAACTTTTGTGTCTCTGAACCTCCTCCGTTAACAATTCCATCTTTATTGATCCAAAACAATTAATTAGAAAAAGAGATGGAGAAGCAGCCTGAAACACACGTCTCCCAGGCGGACCAATCACAGCTCTTGTGGTCTGCGTCGGCGTGAGTGACGCATAGTTACATTTCTAGGAAGGTGCACGTGGTGTTAGGGTCTGTGAAGGCTCTAAATAAACGGCCTACGAGGAAGTGAGATGATATTTGGTCTTATTGTGAAGTCCGGTCAGATTTAACTAAACGACACAGCAACTGTTCCCCTTTTCCCCGCTCACTTCAAACAAACTAAACAACTTCAAACAAAAAAAAAGTTAAAAATAACCAACAGCTGGTGAACTTAATTTGCGCTTTTAAATATGAGGAAGTACCGCAAATGTAGGTTTTAAGTGGTTATGAGAACTGTATGCAGATTAAATTCAAAGAAAGTTATTAAAATACGGAAGGAATCAGAGTCGTGAAGTTATAAGAACTGCAGAAAATCTGAGTTAAATACATATTAGACAATAAAAGTTTCCAAAAACAGTAAAGTTTCATGACCTCACCTGCACTGGTGATCAGCTCCTTAGCGCGACTGTGTAGACAGAAAACAACCGAGTCAGACGGATACAGGACATCACCTCATACACATTAGTCACCGAATCACATACTGTCTGCATGAAACGTTACTATAATTATTATTATCATCATTCACGGGGGACATCGATGTTCCAGCCAGTGTCTCTTTGCTGAACTACGTGAGATATGTGAGGCTACGTCAGCCAGAGGACAAAGTGTGACAGTGCTGTGAGCGATGTGGGTGACGGCTGCGTGGCTCACTTCTCCAGGCTGGGGGAGCGGGTGAGGAGGTTGGCCGAGGACGCCGCCTTCTTGTCCAGACGTTTCCTCTGCCTCTCCGGGTTCCCGAGCTTCTCGCTGTTCCTGCGAACCCTGGAGCATCACGGGAAAAGAGTCAGAGAGTCCACGTTTTCAGCGACTCCACGCACAGTGCTGCTTAAATTTGTTTTAAATTTCTGCATAAAAATGATGTTAAGACATCAGTGGACATTCAACCAAGTCCAGAAAATGACCCAATGTTACGTATCAGATATGCAAAAGATGTGCTGATGTTTTGGGTTAATTTTTATGCAGAAAATTTTGCAAATTATTCTTTTCAAGCTGCACTGTATCACACATAGATGGATAAAACCCGCCTTTACACCTATAACACCTGCACAACTTACCCAGGACACAACATACAGTTACCCTAAAACCAAATATTCATGGTTTGTTTAATAATACGGAAGTAAATTCCACAATCTGTGACCATTTACTAAAACAACGGATCAACGTCAATAGGTTTTTGTTTCCATTTGGGAACCATTGATTTTGCAGTTGTTTGAAAAGAGCCCCCCAACTGACTTTGTAGCGTTAACGCTACACTCAAAGATCCAGTGTGAGTTGCACAGGCAGCTAAATTCTGGGTTAACTTTTGGGTCAGACACATTAATAAGGAGGTTAAAACAGAATCACCTTTTAACTTACTGGAAAACTACTACACTGCAAAAAATCTTACCAAGTATATTTGTCTCATTTCTTGTCAAAATATTTCATTACACTTAATATAAGACACAATTGCCTAAAGAGGACCATTTCAGCAAGACATAGACAAACATTGGCAGAATTTTTCCCCTATTTTCAAGCAAAATTGCTTGAAAATAGGCAAAAAAAAATCTTTTGCCAATGGAACTAGTGAAAATGTCTCTGTATTAAGATGTATTGTCTTAAAACAAGTCCCTGTATCTTGCAGAAATGGTACTCTTTAGGCAATTGTGTCTTAAATTAAGTGTAATGAGATATTCTGACTAGAAATGAGACAAATATACTTGGTAAGATTTTGTCTTTGTGCAGTGTAGCTACAACAGCAGAAAACTTTTATAGGTTCAAGGTAAAAGGTTAGTTCAGGATGAGATGATTCATGCAAAACGTCGTTAGTACAAGAAGAGTTCATGATTCACTGTTAGTACTTGCAAACCATATTTACCTTTTGAGGACAAAAAAAAATGAAAAGAAACCAAAAGAGTGGCAAGAGTTTCGGTTCTGCTACTGTTGGTTCTCAAGCTGCTAGCCTAGCATGCTAATACTGCCATTTTGCTAACTTACATTGCACGTCAACAACAGATAGATTTGCACAAATACCTTGTCAAGTTTCATTTTCAATTTCTAACCCAAACAAGTTTCATTTTAAGGTTTTGTTGCAGCAATTCAGCAACCCCGTTTCCAGGTTTCATCAATGTGCAAGGTTTAAAGATGCGATGTAAGTGTCTTTAATCTCTTCCCTAAAGCTAGGATTAGCAAAGCCGATTGTAACCTTTAAGGGTCAACCTTGCCGAGTAAAGTTTGCCTGAGTTTGTTCTGCTTTCAGTTCAGATGAATAAGAGCAATCACAAACATGTGGTTAGCTGCCTCTAAAGGTTTTCATCTGACACACTTGGTTTCCTGGCGCACCAGCAGCATCACCAGAGCAAGACTCACAGGACATAAAAACAACTCTGCTGTTTATGTCACCGGGCTCAGATCTAGGAAGTGAAACTCAGACGAAACATCTCGTGAGCCACAAGAGAATGGGAGGAAACAAAAACAATAAAAAAAACACACGCACGGACAAACAAACCCACGGCACCGGTAAACAACGGGCGGCAGAGCTCCGGACTCGCTGTCAGAGAAGGAGAATCACTGGAGAGAGTGGATCACGGAAGGAAACTGATCCCAAAGAGGTTGATTTTGTTTGAGGAGAACACCGTTAGGAGGGATTAAAAGGTTAGTGTAGAATTTGTGCGTTTCTGCAAAACCCAGTTGACTTGCAGATCCCCAGCGGCAACGTCTCAACTCTGCACATCTGCATCTCCTTACAGAGCCTTCAGCTCTAATCCTTTGCGGCTGCAGTGAAGTTGTAACTGAGAGGGCCGCTCTGGATGGTCTACATCGGCGGGCAATAACATCGGCGTAGCGTGTTTAGACGGATACTCTGCTTCCAAAGCTTTGAAACGCTGCATCCGTACGGCCTTGGCGACCTTTCTGCTCAAAGCTGTAACCCTAACCGTGCCCTGCTTTGTGTTTTCTTTTTGTGCCGCGGCCAATTATCCCCACGTCACATTTTCCGCTGGATTCTAATTGTGCGATCGCTGCGAACAAGTGCCACCATTATGCTCGGCCCCCACCCCCACCCCCACCCAGCGCCCTTTGCTCAAACAAATGGAAAAGAAAGCACACGACGACAGAACATGTCATCTCCCCTTTGGTTCCCGGGCTGTAACCTAATCACTACCTGAGGCTGAAGGCTTCATGCTGTAGATGTGGGCGTTGCAGCACAACTGGGGTTTGCAGAGTGAGAATTAAGAGAAAGGGTGTTTCAGTTAATTCGTCCTTAAAGATCATGCAATCATGCTCCGAGGAAAGGAATGATTATGGTTGGAGAAAGCGGGCGACGAGGCTAGAAGATGAACGCACAGTGACTTCTGTCCCTCCTGGATCGGGGACAAGGGTCCGGAGCGGGAGCTGAGGTTTTGGTCTGAAGTTCTCAACGAGGCAGAACCTGGGTCCTCTGGAGAGCAGCTCCTGTCCTGGAAGTCCTCCCTCTGGAGGCTTCGGATCGTGGTGGGCTGAATGGGCTCCTCCACCGACGACGTCCAGGTCAGGTCCTTCTCCTGCTCCCCTCCGTCTTCTTCGTCTTCCTCCTGCTCCTCGTCCTCCTCCTCCATACCGGGAATCCGGTGGAGCTTGGCCCGGGACCCGTCAAGCACAGACTGCCCTGGAAAGAGGGCGTCCTCCAGTTGCAGGCTCTGGACCTGTCTGGGGAGAGGGACCCTGTCCTGCTCGGACAGGATGGGCTCGGTTTGGGTCGACCGGTCCAGTGTTGCCGGTCTGGTTCGGAGCTCCAGGGGCATTGGACTTCCTGTGTGGCCGTTAGCGTTGGACACAATGCTGTCTGAAGGTTGGCTAGAGACAGTTTAAGGGTTGAGAGCACCACACACAGATATGAACACAATTACGCAAAGGTACAATGATACAACAATGGCCCATCCTCATTTCTGTCTTTGTAAGCCCTTGGTTTGAAGGTGCAGTACCTGGTCGCAGGGTGGCGGACACCATCGACGGCGGAGCTGGAGGACAGTTTCCTGCCGCTGGTAAAACCATCTGAGCAGCACACCTGGTTCAGAACCCGTGCAGCCCCCGGGTTAACTGAGGAGATCAGAGCAAAATCATCAGCAACCTTTTGGGGCGGCACCGTGCCGATGGACGCACTCCGTGAACGTCACCCACTCGCTATGAGCTGCTGCTTCAGCAACGGGAGGAGCTGGTCGTGGACGCGGATTTTGCGCAGGGCATCGGCCAGCGAGGACTTCAGCAGCGTGATCTCGTCCTCCTGCGCTTGCAGACGCACCTCCATCATGGACGCCCGGTCTGGGAACTCGGCACTGCTGTCCGCCGACACATCATCTGCAGGGAGGAGGAAGAGGACGGGTCAGTGAGACGTTAAGAGACAGGGGTGATGTGAGATTCTGAGGGGTAACGAGACTCTTTCCGTCTTCACGTAGAGTCTCAAACTGAAGCCAAAACATTATGACCACTGATAGGACAAGTGAATAACATTTAAACCATCTTGTGACAATTCATTGTTCTGCTGGGAAACCTTTGGACCTGACATTCATTGGTGTGGATGTTCCTTAGACATGTAGCACCCACCTAGACCAGACCAGGCACCCCCACCCCATAGCTATGACACTCCTTGATGCAGCCACAAAAACACTTTAGGAACAACATCTCAAGGTGTTGACCTGGCCTCCAAATTCACTAGATCCCAAAACTGATCAAGTATCTGTGGGATGATCCACAGAGGCCCCTCCCTTCAACCCACTGGACCCACAGGACCAAGAATAAAGTCCTGTCTTGCCATAATAAACAACAGATTCCATTCTCTCTGTAGCGCTCTGGTTTTGTTTTGGGCTTTTCTTCCTCTTGCCAAACGCAATTTCTTTGTTTCTGCTTTTGGATGACGAGTAAGAGGGTCAGCGAGTTGAAGCTGAAAATTAAAAAAAACAAAAAAAAACACACGCAGCCTTTCCAACCATTTAAACGTTCAGGAAGTTGAACAGCTTCGTGTCGATCAGGATTGTGCAAAATGTGCTTCACATCTGGATGGAAAGGGACGGGATGAGGGATGAAATACATGCAAACAGTTTAACGTCCAAGATGTTATTTGGCGTTGAGTACAGCTACAGTTTGTGTTTGTTCTAGCCCAAAAAGTTTGTCTACGCTAAAAGCCTCCTCTTCTTCTTATGTCCCACTCCAGCCACCCCTCAGTCGTGTTAGTAGTCTGTGTGATTACTCGGCCACTCTAGTCTCACTGGGCCATTTTAAGAGTTATTTTATATTCCTTCACTGCAATCCGACAAAGCGCAGGCAGGCAGGCGTTAACCGAAGTAATGAGTAGGTAGGTCGGCCTCCACAGGCACCACTGATTTCTGCCCTTTAAAAGAACTCTATTTTAGCAAAAGGGCTAACAGTCAAGAGCCACAACCTGGAATTACACGGTGCCAGTAATTGTAGCCTGTGGCTCCATGTGGGATCTGAATCCTCCATCCGTCCATCTCCTTCCTGCCCTAGACACCAAGCAACATGTCCTGTGTCACAACCCGGCTCAACGGACATAAATTCATTGAACTGACTTAAATCAAATATGCAGTCGTGTCTGTCATGTGTGTTTGAATGAGTGAATGCAAAAACAGAAGCACTCAAGACAAACCAAAGTCCAACTCAATCACATCAGTCTAGGTGTCAGCGATGAACCACGTCCCAAACACCAACAATACAGGAAGCAGGGCTTGAGGCCAGGAAGCGGTCACACTTGAAACCTTCTAATGGCTGTTACCCATGATGCATCGCGTTCAGATGCGTTAACCACCTTTACTGGCTGCCTGTCTTACCACCCAGAGCTCGTGTCCGCAGATAAACTAAGCCGGTCCAGGCATGTTTAACCTCCTGGAGTCGACGGAGTGTGAGAAAATGCTATCAAGCGGAGAGTGGAGATATGGCAATGGTTGCTAAGGAAGAGTGACGCTATATACAGAAGATAGAAGCGAGTTTTGAGAGATGTGTTATGTTTATATGTTATTCATTGTGACGCCTGGTAGTTTTGAAAAATGGTCGTAAATAGAAAATGCATACAAAATAATGCCTTTCCTGATGCATTTTGTGCATTTTAACGTAAATAAAAGTGTTGTTTGCTAAATTTCTACATAAGCTTTTAAAATTTACAGTTAAGATTTGCATTCTGGGTCATGAAAATGGTCCGTTAAACTTTTTCCTACTCGCATTTTATGTTTCTAGTGTGGTTTTAGGTCCGATGTGTTAGCAGTGTGTCAAAATGAGGGTTGTGCTGAAAAAAATGACACCGAACGAGGCAAGGTAAACCGTGATGAAGATGAAGACGGTTCAAATTCTGGTCAGCCCGATGTTTTTGTGGTTATAAGACGACGACGACTTCTTCTTCTGTTTTAGTGTCGGTTGGCTAGCATCAAAACTACCAAAAATCAAAGAAGAAGAAGAAGAAGAAGTCAAAATCACGTGGCTAAACAAGAGTTTTTCATGTTGAAGTGTTTTACTCTGGAAAATTAAGTCAGTCAGACAGAAATATGTGAAATATCATGTGTGGCGAAGTGGTAGTACGTGATCGTTAATCAATACTACCGACTTGATGCAAAGGTCGCACAGAAACAGCCACAACATACTCTGAACGCTGTGTTGTCTCAAGAAACGTCTCCTGGAGACGGCGTCAACAAGAAAAATATGACACAGAGGATTATTGAGTTAGTCCAGCCCATTTCTCAAGCCCAGAACACAGGTTTTCTGGAGCTACCCTCTCCTCGCTTCATTGGCTGTGACAGACATGTTTATTCGAATTAATCCAGTCGCACAATGAACGTGTAATCCACGAGACTAAGTACAATAAAAAAGGTCTTTATGAATCTCCAGGGAAGGACTTTTTGTTTATTTAAGATGAGATCTGGACTCAGCTGAATATGAAAGGATGCGTATCGGATCAGCTGGGGGGCAAAATAAAAACTTGATCGGACAACCCCAGCAGCAAATCCTCCCAGGATTAAAAAACAACTGTTTCATGTAATTACCAGAGTTCCTCCGCATGCATGAAAGGCTTTTGTGCTAGAGTCACGCGAAAGGTTTCCATGATCAGCACAAACGCCTACCACTTTCTCAGATCTCGTAGGCCGATATCAAATACCAAATCTTAGCGTTTCCTTCGTGCTCCAAATGTGACTCATGGCCGCAAAACAAACTTCCCTGAACAGATTAACCGTACAGAAGCTGCAGAAAGCTCCAGCTGGCAACAGTCACTACTTCTGTTATTTCAATACAATCCAAGAGTTTTCTTTTATGTGTAAATGGCCACTCCTTGTTTTTTTTAATTTTTTTATTTCACCATCTCTTTATCTCAACCTGTTTCACTCTGACAGTTGGTGTTTCATTACACCTCAGATAATATTTATTTTATTTGATAACTGCTTTGAGTGAATGAATTTTCATTATTACGTCCTCGTTTATATCTCATTAGTTCTCGTCTCTCGAGCTGGCATTTACATGAATGAATAGAGCTCGACTAGCCAAATAAAACTCTGGAGAAACATTAATTACATCAAGCGTCAACTGCTGAGCTAGCATAGCATGCTGGCTAATGATAAACGTACAGTTCTGATAAGATTACAGAATCATAGCATGTGCAGCAATTACAAGTCAACAGTCCAGAGAGTCCCACGAGCTCAGTGGTGATTGACTACCACTGCTTTCACATTAAGTATTCTGAAAATTAAACTCTATTTGTACACCAATCAGGCATAACATTATGACCACCTTCCTAATATTGTGTAGGTCTCCCTTGTGGTGACTCATCAGAGGATGGACATGGGTCTTCTGAGGGTGTCCTGTGGTGTCCAGCTACAAGATGGTGTCAGTGGTAGTTTGGGATCTAGTGAATTTGGAGGCCAGGTCAACACCTTGTGATGTTCTCCATGTTTTTTTGAGTTGTTACAACATACACAGATTTAATTGGTTTACTCATCATGTGAATGTGACCCAACAGTTTCACGTCTATCAAATGAGATATAATCAACAACGACGGTTGCTTCGTGGGACGTCCCGGCATGTCAGGATGCATATATGAATCACTGCCATTAAACAGAGAGACATTTCCAGTAGAGCGAAGAGGGATTTCATCATCAGCGCTGCAACAAGTCAACCAGACCTGTTCTATCTTGGCAGCGGTTTAATTGTTCCTTGAACAATAGGTCTACTAGGAACTCCTGTTCCGTTCACACTAGAACACATTATTTAAAGTCAAACAGCTGTGATGAAAACCAGTTTCGCTTCATTGAGGCGTGTTATCGATCACGGTTTCTGCCTTCCTCCGGCTGTATCTTTGACAGCTCTATAATGTTCTTCATGTTTAGCTTGAGAGTGCAGTTGCTTTCCCAATTAGTAATGATAATTAACTTGACTTAAAGTTATGGTGCTGAGTTGCTGCCTGTTTTTATACAGGCTATACATATCTGCGGCCTGGCATCTCAAAAAACACAAAGAACATCTCAAGGTGTTGACCTGGCCTCCAAATTCACTAGATCCCAAACTACCACTAGCGACATCTAATTGCCAGACACCACAGGACACCCTCAGAAGACCCATGTCCATTCTCTGACGAGTCACCACAAAAGAAACCTACACTCCTTTAACAAAGGTGGTCATAATGTTATGATCGGTAAACTTTTAGTTCACAATTAAGTCTAATCCATTTTTTTGAAGTAAAAACATGACAGATTACTGAGAACTAGCTCTTCTTGTTACCTATTTGAAAGGAAACTACTGTCAATGCTGTTGCTGTCCCATCTGGGTTCACCTGACGCATGTACTCGTCCCAAATCCATTACAACCCCAGTGATTTAGACGGTAGGAACCAAATTTGTGGTGGAATTGTATGTTTGACTCATATATCAGTCAAATCTATCAGTTGTTAGAGTACCCAGTGGTTGGCGCGCCAACTGCATTGCCTCAAAGTTGACAACAGTCCTACTTGGGACCTGGCCGCTTCGCTTCGCCGAAGGTTTTTAGACCTACTGTTGCTACGACTCGCTGAGCTGTTGAATCTCAAGTCAAAGCAGAACCAGTGTACCATTAATTAACAGTGGTGACTGGTTGATTGGTAGAACTCAAGGATTCCCGGTCTAAGTAAGTGCAAGTAGTTTAAGTAGAATTTGAACCTTCTCAGCAATGGAGCAGACTTGTATTTTAGAGAACATATTAACGCTGGTATCAAAACAAAAGTCACTATTAAAAATATTTGCCTACAGATATTTACTTGGTGTGTTCTGAAACCCACAGGACTGCAAGTGAAACCTACATGATATCAGGAAGATGGTCATAATGTTATACCTGATCGGTGTACAACGACAATGTACAGTATCTTGTCTCAACTTCTCTCTCTCTGTCTTTCTGTCTTGCCAATCGCCGACAGTTGTGACGCGGGGTTGATTAAAAACACCCACTTCTACCGAGCAGGAACCTTAAAGGAAGGAAAAACCCAAGAGCCAAAACCTCACATGGCCACTTAAGGCTGGCTTCAACAGAATAATTACCTCCACGTTAAAATACCTGGCTTTACAGCAGAAATAAAACGTGTTTTACAGCCCGGTGCAAAAACTGTTTTGGCCTCTAGAGCAACTGTGCCGACGGTGTTTTGTACATGTATCACACACAGTTTACAGATCACAGCATCGAATTACAAATGATAAAGGGTGGGGTTGCTTTGCCTGACGGTTGGATGTACAGCTCCTGAACGAATTTTTGAATTTGCTGTGGGTTTGGAGGATAAACATGCCATGCTTGAGTTACGCAATGTTAACCCTTCAACAAATGCCTGCCTGGACCCTTTTTTTGCTTATTTTACCATAAAAAAGGTAGGAGTTTTACAATTGACCGCATGTTATAAGAGTGTAAAAACCTTCTGGAAGAGGCGCAAGTTAAATTACCGTAATGACACCAACACTGGCTCCAAAGCGAAAAGTCTCAGCTTCCAGAAACCGCTGGAATTTTTCCGATGGCGCAAACATTAACATAATTACGGTAATCCAAAGTGCGATTGCACAAACATGCTGCAGACAACACATCAGTGCTAATTAGAGCAACATCAACCCACATTGACTACTAATACCAGATGAGTTTGATTAAAAGAAGGCTACGGGTGGAGGAGACGATCCAGAAGCTGAGCTGCCACCGCTGACTCACACCGCTTTCAGAAGCCAAAAGAAACTGAACCGTTCTGCCAGTGTGACCTGGTCTTGTTGAACACTGTCACCAACAATGCACAGACGTTTCCGTCCTCACTGAGTTGGTGTGCTGCCACTGTTCAAGATCCCAAAGATGAACTGGAAAAGACAACCAAAGCAGGCAGGGCCGAGAAAGCAAGTGACCAAGTTACTGCGTTACGTTATAATCAAGAATTTAAATAAAAGACGCAGGAAACTCCAGGAAACTTCTCTCTTCCTTTAAACACAGCGTTCAGTGTTTGTTGTTGTTGTTTCAGTGGAGTCATTGACTGAATAGACTCGAATCGAGTCAGTATTGAATGACGATCAACTACTACCACCTCACCTCAAACAGCCACGTACTACCACACAGTTAAGATATTAAGTCACGTGATGTTGGTTCCTCTTTCTTCGTTGTCTTCTATCATTTTTGGCAGCGTTGACGCTAGCCAGTCGCCACAAAAAAACAGAAGTAAAAAGAGACGGTGTGACGCTACAGGAACGTGGTTTTGGATTACGACAGACCTAAAATAAACTAAACTACAAGCTATCAGGCTCAGTTGAAGCCTGATACCGATCCAATCATTTTATACTTTTATGCAATACTTCGATTTGGATCAATTTAACGGCTGCTGTCTCTAACTGCTGTTTCAAATAGAAGAAGACGACGTTTTGACACCACAGGGACTCGGTTTTGGACCTAAAATAATTGACCACAAAAGATTTTGCTAAAGCCTGATACCGACCTGATCATTTTTAAAATGCCTGGATGTGTAGTAAGTAGTTAATCGGAAATTACCATTTTTTACAACCATGACCTTATTTCTGGCATAAAATACGGTCGTTTACTCACCCATATAACTTTGGTGTCATTTAAAGACGTTTGGATGATTTAGATCCGCATAAATCCATATAGTGGGAGTGAATGGGGCACCGAAACACAGCCTCTAAATAACTAAAAAAACTTTGCTGTCACAGACCCCAGATAATGATGGCAGGTAACTAAAGACTCAATGGGGAATAGCACTAGCGTATCATAACAAAATATTGGTGAAATTAACGAGTGTTGTGGCAGATAATGTGTTATTTAGAGGCTGCGTTTGGGTGCCCCATTCACTCCCACTATATAGATATATGCGGATCTAAATATTGTCCGAATGACTTCAAATGACACCAGAGTTATATGGGTGAGTAAACTACTGTATTTTATGCCAGAAATAAGGTACAGGTTGTAAAAAAACGGTAACTTCCCTTTAATTTTTGTGTCATTCTATGTTAGAAGAGCTAATAATCAGTGTTTTATGTATAAAGTTGTTGTCTTGATTTCGTTTTGTTTAAAGTCCTGTCCATAACTTCCAACTTTCCATATCAAAGTTACTAAGCTTTTTAAAATTCCCTGCTACGTTCATGTGGTCAGTATCACCACTGAAAGTCAACGCCAATTAATTTTCAGATTTCAAAACAGCCTACAAGAAAATCAAACAGACTGAAGTTCGTACTGAGCGTCCAACATAAAAAATGTCTTCAGGATTACAAGGGGGAGGAACTGAGCCTCTCTCCCCATGTTGTCTTTAACAGAAAGTGGCCTGGAGCTTTAACGGCCGTGTTAAACCCTTATTACCTGATGATCAACAATTAAAACATTCCAGTTCCCCTTTAATGACGCCGATGCTGAAATGCGGACGGGAAGGGCCGAGGAAAGCGGAAACACATGCTGAAAGCCGAAACCTCCTACCTTGTTGAGTCCGAGGAGGCTTCATCAGTCAGCGTACGCCATCAAAGACCCACGGTCATTGACAAATAAACTAATTTCTCTCTGAAACCCACAAGAACCCGATCTGACGGTAACATTCGGACACTGATGGATGGACACATTAGTGAAGATGTGTTCCCTCTTTAGGTCACGTTGGGTTTGTACAGTTCTACATGATCGACCTCATCTCTGGTTGGATACCGTTGTTCCTTCTCATCTATCACCTATCAAACCTGAACATTTTTGTGCGACAATAGGTGACATTTGTAGCCGAGATGTACCTGGTTCAGGCCTGAACCATCCCTCCAACCACAGCCTTTTGCTTTTTTATGACCTGCATCTCGGCACAGCAGACATGTCATATCCCCAGTTTATCCTGGATAGAAACCAAACCAAACTGAAATCTCTCTAGCTGGCCTCAGTGTTACGGATTGTTGAGACTATCAATAAACAAGCGTTACCTATTTACTTTCTGTCTGGCGCACCGACCGCGATAAGAGACGGGAAGCGCTTTGTGTTGGAGATGGACCAAGAAGACACACAACAGCTGTGTGGAAACACGGAATAATGAGGAAAACGCTGGAGACTAGAGACGGCGTGGTAATTCCTCTCAACAGTGAGGCCTTCAGAACAAACTCAGAACAGAGAAGAGGATGTATTTATCTCCTAATTGCTTCAACTTTCTAGGCCAAGAAGAGTAATCCTTTATATCCACCCTGCCTTCTGCCTATTGATTGTGATTGTGTCCAGCCCTAGCTACTTATGCACTTTTAAAATTTCCCCATGTTTACAAAAAATTCAATCTATACCTGCTGTTTCAGAACCAAGAACGGCACTTTAGCTTCCTAAAGTCTCTCTTTGTCTTCGCCTAGAGTCGACTGGATTCAATCCAATAAATATTTCTGTTAAAGTTAATGTAGTGTGGAGAGGGTAGCTCATACCTTGTGTTCTCCAACGCTGCCATAAACTCCCTAACCATCTCTGGAAGGTTTTCCTACTTGACGACGTCTCCACAAAAAGTTTAAACGTTCAGTGTTCGTTTACTGATTAACGATCACGTACTACCACCTCACCAAACCAACACATTACATAATAGAGTTGCATGGTACCAATGGTACCCATGGTGCCCATGGTACCCCGCGGTGCCAAATCGTAACGGTCCCTACTATACTAGAAATTCTACACGACGGTACTACCGTGGTTTACTATACTACCGGTGCCAGTTGCCTGTTACTGGTGACATCCAGGGATGCGATTTGTTGTTTCCGCATGTCTGTTAGCTGATTGGCTGTTCTTGTGGTTCTGCCGGCAAGAACAAACTCCGTGAAGACAGCTCCGCTTCGACAGAAATTTGCTTCAAAACAAACAACAAGCTAAAGTTCTGTCTCGCTCAGACGCCGCACGAAAAGGCCACAGTATCGCGATAATACCCGGAACCGTGGTACTTTGTCTGGTATAGTATCGTGGTTACTCATTTCGGTATCATGACAACTCTATTACATAATTTACATATCTCTGTCTGACTGGCTTCATTTTCCAGAGTAAAGTTCCTCCACACGTGTTCAGTCACATGACTTTGGTTCCTCTTGGCGGCTTTGGCGCAAAGCAATAAAGAGGAAGAAGCTGTGTTGGCGCTACAGGGACGTGGTTTTGGTTTATAGCCGATCTAAAATAAATAACTACAAAAGATGAGACTTGGACAAAGCCTGATACCGATCCGATCATTTTAAACGTACCTGGATCAGCCTTGATACCAATCAGGACGTCCCTCATGTCTCTAAAACTGGGATTCTTTCTTCATTTCCTCAGCCTTTCAGACTCTGGACCCTAACCCACAGCTGTGCACAGGAAGGTACACCAAACAGGAAGCTGGCGTTTTCCTCCAAAGGCACAGTTTATGGCTGAATTTGCCCCGAGGGAGAAAACCTATTAACTGTCCTCTGTGTATGTGACTGCTGCTTACACATAAACATACCAAACTTTCAATAAAAACGGACCCTGTGGGGAAAAAAGCCCAAAAGCCCTTTGATATTTTCGTCAACACTCATAGCACGGTTGAGATCTTTAAATTCTGATTAATTGTTCTTTTGCTTTCACACAGTACGTGCTGCATTTCTTGGGGTTTGGTGGGACCACACCCACCGCGGCTGCAGAAGAGCTTCTTCACATGATCTGTTTTTGGCAGTGAGATCTGAGTCTTAATGGGCTGGTTTTATACATGAATGGAGTGTTTAACTGTTGGCTTTTTACTGCTCACGGAAGTGGTGATGAGTAATGAGTAAATACTCAAATATATACAACATCCAAACCGAAAGAGAACGACTCTCATGTAGAACGTCTCGTCTTTTCACAGCCGGTGCTTTTCCTGCCAAACTGTACGCTAGCTCTGCCACAGCGAGTTACAGCGGCCTAAAAATAGAACGCTGCGGTTTTCTTACTATCCCTTTTACCCCACGTATAATTTAGCAGCTAATCTGATGTCATTATAGGACATTTAAGTTATTAGGGCTAGATCTGCACCTACAGCTGTGGCCAAAAGCTTTTAGAATGACATGAATGTCTTCAAGGAGAGAGGTTCGGTTGCTGTGAAGGAAGTCCTCCTCGTGCACCGGTGCAGAGCTTGCTCAGGAATGGCAGCAGGCTGGTGTGAACAAATAATCCCATGCAAGCCTTCTCCTAACCTGAAGTACCAGATGGTTCATTACAGGGAACCTTATGAGAGGAGGCGCTTTCTCACGAAGGTACAGGTAGATTAGCTAGATTACTCACTCGTTTAATACAGAGGTCAGGCATAAGATTAGGACCACCTTCCTAATATTGTGCAGGTCTCCCTTGTGGTGACTCATCAGAGAATGGACATGGGTCTTCTGAGGGAGTCCTGTGGTGTCTGGCAACAAAATATTGGTAGTGGGGGGGTCTTTGAGGGGAGGGGCCTCTGTGGATCATCCCACAGATACTTGATCAGTTTGGGATCTAGTGAATTTGGAGGCCAGGTCAACACCTTGAGATGTTCTTCATGTTTTTTTTGAGTTGTTCCTAAAGATTGGTACATACTCTGCAAGAAGAAGAAATTTGTTCTTGGTCCTGGGGCTGTGAGAACAAGAAAAAAGTTTGTTCTTGCCAGGTCTTTTATAATTCACGATAAAGTGGCGAACCTCGTGGAAGTCCTCAAAGGCGCCTCCCACTGCGGCGTACGTCAAACAGGCTAAATATTGTGGCAGATGCACAAGACAGATAATAAGTGTCACTTTTCTTACTATTTTCAGATGTCACACAGTCGTTTTGACGTCGGATCACTACGAGAATATTAGCATCTGAGAGCTAACAGAGCGGCCGCTAGCATTTCCCGCTTTTCCGCATTAAACACGCCCACTTCTGACCAATCACAGAATAGTTGTCGGACACCACAGAAGAAAAAAGCTCTGCCTGGTTGATGCGTTAAGAACAAGCTGCAAGAACATTGTTCTTGACGTATCAAATTGTGTCATTTTGTTCGGGGAGCAAGAACAAACTTCTCGCTCTTCAGTGGTTTTAATGTTGTGGCTGATTGCTGTATCTATGATAGTTTCCCAACAAAGAGCATGCATAATTCTACTGCAAGAATCAAGAACTGTTTGCACAAATTCTGTTTTCTCATTTCAAAATTTTGATTTCTTGTCCAATGTCAGAATTTTCTTCAACTTCTTGCAAGAATTTTTTTTTATAGAAGCCTTTGACTTTTTAAACCGAAGAATCAGATAAAGTGTGTAACAGTTCTGCTCAGACAAACGCCGTCATGTTGAAGCCAAGTTTAAATCCAAAACCAATAAATTTACATCCCATAACATTTTACTTTTTGCGTTTTGTGTCATTTTATGTTTCGCAAGAGCTGCTTAACCGCAGCACCACCGCACACATTAGCAGGACATTGTAAGACAACATATCAGTTTCCATTTCATACCAGAGCGTACCCGCATCCACACACACACACACACACACACACACGTCTGCATGCATGACTGCTTTCCCGCTCTACTTTCAGAGTCTGGTTTTCTTGTTTTCATTTTTTCAGTTGCAAGCCAAGACTGCGGGTGACTCATCGCTGTTTGGCAACGGCTCTTTGGAAGAGCAGGAATTTTGATCCACATTCAGCTCAGAGCGCTGGAATTCTGATTAATGCTCGGACGTCTCTGGATCACAGAGCCGCTGTGTTCACACGGTAGTCAGACACGCTAGAAGAAAGGCAGATTATATCACTGACCATGTCACGTGAGGTGAAGAATTCAATGTTGTAATCTGGATCTCTGAGTTTCTGTGTCGTACATTTGTGCCCAAAAGAGACTCGAAAAGACTCCTATTTAATCTGTTTAAGTGCTTTAAAAACTTTTAACAGCATTAGGCCCTGAAGAAACTCTCACACACATTCGTTCGCCAGTTGGTTTGTAGGAAACTAATCTCACAGCGTCTTTAAATAGGAGTGTAAGGCATGAAAATATAACTAAATATAACGTGGATGCCGCCTAGGAGACAGGTGAGGAGTCCAGTGGGTCGTTGCAGGAAAACTAGCAGCGGAAACACTTCACTAAAGATGAAGCCTGAACTACTGCGACATGTCGGTACTGAAATACAACAAACTGCAACGCATCTGAAAAGGCTAATGCTAATGCTAGCAGAGGAACGGTCCAAATCCTCTCCACAGCAGTCAGTTAACAACTTCACGGAGAAGACTTCAAAGAAATAACCCGGCTACTAGGACTGAACGATTAATTGCATTTGCGATAATATCGCAATATGATAAATCACGATTTTTTTTAATCGCAATTTACGCGATTACAAGGTGGTCATGTGACGTGAGCTGCTACACTCGGCTTGTTTACCTGTAATTTGCTACTAGCTAGTTTTTTTTGCAACATGGCTGAATATTTGTTCGACTTTGAGGTTGTGGACAAACTATAGCAGCAGCAAATTACAGGTAAACAAGCTTAGCACTAGTCTGCGATAACAAAATATTGGCGAAATGAACGAAATGTGTTTTAGAGGCTGCGTTTCGATGCCCTGTCACTCCCGCTACGCTGATCTAATTATGTCCCGAACAAGTGCAAATGAAACAAAAATTCTATTTGGTGAGTAAACGATGATAGTTTATGCTAGAAATAAGGTCAAGGTTGTAAAAAAACAACAAAAAAAACAGTAGTTTCCCTTTACTATCAGTGGAAAAGTCACAGATGTTTCTGTAATGAGCAGTTAAATAAAAGTGTAATCTACTTCAAGTCATACATCTTTTAATTTAATTCTAACAAATAGGCCCAGCCTATGGGAAAGAACATTTTACACTAAAACGTATCTAATATGGTGTTAAATAAAAAAATGAATAAAAAAATCGCATATTAAATCGCAATCGCAATACTTGTCGTTCAGCCCGACCGGCTACAACACTGTTAACTGCTGCTGATGGTGCTGATGTGCTGCCTGTTTTTATACAGACTATACATATCTGCAGCTCACAGTATTCAGGTCAAGAATAAAGATTACTGTGCTTTTATCGGCGACGTGACTTCCATCACAGTTGGACAGTGGACTTTAAAAAAAAAGAAAGATTTCTGCAGGATAGAAAACAGAAACTAAATCAAGCTGGCACGCAACTCCAGGCTGAAATCTTGATTATTGTCCACAATCATTCTGAACATGGTGGGTTTTAGCATCGGCGCATCATTTATTATCTCTCCATCGACGATGAAGACTTTCTTTGCAGCGAACGAAAAGACCATCTCAAAAACCTGGCTTCAGAAAAACCGCCCCACTACTGAACTCTTCATTAATAAAGTGAGTTATATTAACTTGACTACAAACACGAATAATCTGATGTTTATTTAGCTAAAACGACAGGAATTCACTAATATTTGAAGTATTTTCTTTTTGCACCTGTTCACGCAAGACCTTCTGGCGAGCCAACAGAATAACCGCCACGCCGCCGCCGCCCTGCAGCCGAGCTATTCTTACAAATCTATGATTCAAGCTGTGGAGGAAAATGAATCAGGACATTTCTGCAGAAACATACTTCACTGGTGAATCACGCGGCGTCGTGCATGTGAGCGCAAGGCCTTCAGAGAGTTTGTGTGGAATCAGGACGAAAAGCTGCACATAACTTATCATGTTAAAAACAGAACCTGAGCCCAGAGCCGAGAGCCGAGAGCGCACATCTATTATTTGATATTTTTGGGTCACTCCAGGCCTCGTGAGCGTCTGGGCTGCCTGACAGATCCACAGTCGCTCTCTCTTTAGGACCCATCCAGGGTTTTCTTTGGACGCTTCTCCTGCAGCCGGCCGGTGCACAGGATTGGAAGCAGCAGATGTAATTATTCTAGAGCGTGTTCCTCTTTTAGTTTGCGTATCTTCAAGAACTCGGCTACTGTAAATCTGTCCTGCTGCCTCTGCTCCAAATGTCTTCTTCTTCTTCATGCGGCGCGTTTTAAAATGCATCGTCTCTCATTTCACACGCTCTCTCTCCGTCTGCGTGTCCACCCACTCGCCTCCACCTCTCACCTTAAGCTGCTGCACAAATGACCTCAACCACCTACGGAAGCCGCCCTCTCTCTTTCACTCTTTCTCTCTCTCTGCGCTCGGCTCTCCTCTTTGATTTCTGACGCCTTGCCGCCGCTCGACATCCTGTACGCCCCTGCAACCCGCCGCCTCGGGCCCCGTCTGATAAGCGCAGCGAAAGAGTCGAGGCATCCGTGAGAAAACACTTCTGTCTTCCCCCGCTGCATGCGTGCGTGCGTGCGACCGGCTGCACGGCTCCTACGGCTGAGCTGTGCACGCCATTATCGGCGTTAGGTCGCGGCTGCAGATCCGCGGCTTTAAGCTGCTCTGAATGCATTTGTTTTGAAAGAGATCAAATGATTCCAGTTAAACGTAAACCAGACAAACCAAAGACAGACATTTATCCTTTAAGCTCCTTTCAAATCCACACTTCGACTCTTATCTGTCGGCTGCAGCAGCTTCTGAATAATACCTGTCCAGACAGTAAATAGACGACGCTGGAAACTAGCTAGCGAGTTTTTTTGTGCAATCTGATGGCTTTCGGTGCGACCAATCAGACGGCTGCACTGATCAGCAGCTGAGGAGCCCAGTGGGTCATTGCAGCAACAACTGCAATGCATCTGAAAAAGGCTAACGCTAATGCTAGCAGACGAACGGGTCAAGTCCTCTCCACAGCAGTCAGTTAACAACTTCAGAGAAATACCTGCTAATACCGCTATCCCATCTAAAAAACACTAGAGATGCACCGAAAATTGTTCGGCCGAAAAAAAAACGAAAGTTGCTGCTTTCATCGTCACAACATTCTGCTGTTTCGGCGATAAATTTTCGGCCGAAAATGTCTCGAAAGTGCATTTTTCAGACGAATATTTTTGGGCTTTTATCACCGAAACAACGCATCCAAGCAACAACCACAGCAATACTGAATCTTGAATCTGCGTCAGTGGCACCACAAATTTTGCTCAAAAAAACCAAACTCCAAAAGTCAACATTATAAGTAGGCTAATGAATAAGTATTTATAACGTGTACCAAAAGGCTGCAGTAGCGCAATAATACCTGGAACTGTGATACTTCGTCTGGTATAGTATCGTAGTATCTCATTTTGGTGTCGTGACTACTCTACTGTGGCGTCCTACTATTAAATGGGGCTGAGTTGCTGCCTGTTTTTATACAGTCTATACATATATCTGCAGCTCACAGTGTGTAGCACTTTATTACTATCTACTGTGTTTTTATTACTAACGTCGTCAGAGACTGGTCGGCGTCAACTTCAAAAAGATACCTGAAGTTGTGCAACCCCTAATTGGATTTTTATTGTTTTATGTTCGATTGCTAAACGTAGAGAGTATTGGTTTTGTTTTAGCTTAGAGACGAGTCCTGCTTCATCTGAGTCATCATCCAGACCTGATTACGCCTCCTTCACCTCCAGTGAGCTGGCGTGGCAACGTGTATACTGCACTTATCTTTGGTTTAGAGCAAATGGGAAGCGCGCAAGTGGCGAGGAATGAAGTTCTTAAATCGTGCGTGGACGGGGAAGTCAGCCAGCGCAGGCCCCACCCTCGGCCGCCGGCGTCCTGTGATGCCCCGGGCTAGAGGTGATCTAACATCTGTGTTGTCTTGTCGTCAGTGACACAGTTTCAGGAGCGTCACAGATATAAAAAAAACAGCTCGAGCAGCTTACCCCTCGGTTTTCTTCAGACAACACGGGCCTCTGTGAGACGTGAAGCCACAAAACGACAGATTTCTTTATTTAGACTCTGGAGCAGACACACATCCAGCGCGGTGTGGTTGGTACAGGCACCGGTGTCTTGGGGCATAAAAGCGTCTAAAAATAACAGTCAGCAAAACGCCAGAGGAGATAATCCGCGTGCGAGCTCGCGGATTTTGGCAGCAGGTCAACGAGCTGAACGCCAAGCAAGACGACGCTTGCTCCGGAGAGAGAGATATCTAAAGGGCAAGCTATTCTGTCAACTACTGGAAAACAAATCAGTGCAGCCCGCAAGACAAGACAGTACTGACGAGGAGTATTTGAATAATTCTGATCAAAAGAAATCAACGTTGTGAAATGTTAGCTGCCAAAGAACCACAGAAACTTTCCCGAAGTAAAAAAAACAGAAAAAACTCATTCAACTGCACATTTAAAGGACACGTAGTCATGGACGGCAAATAATAATGATAAAATAAATCAGAATATCTGTTCATTTATGTATTTTAAATGATTTTTTGTAGTTGAAAGCCGATGAATTAATGTATTTCCTGTTCAGATACAGAGCGAGACCGAGCTGAGACTCTCACAAACAGGGCCGGGCTCAGATCATTAGAAAATACAAAGATTCAATTTAAATGAGGTGACGATTCGGTTGTGGTCTCATTTTTGACTGAAAAACTGAAATATCCCACAGATCACAGGTGTCAAACATACGGTCTGTGGGCCAGAAAGCGGCCCAGCGGAGGGTCTAATCCGGCCCTGTGGGATGAAGTGTAAAAAATGACACTGAAGTTCCTTAATATTCCTCTTTGCACTAAAAGAAAAGTATATGTTGCCACACTTCATGCACTCTCTCAGATTAAGTCTTTATTTACAGTAAGACACACTGTCTCTGACGAAGATTAAGCTATTTATAGGTTAATACGCTGTTGTGTTACTGGTCCGCCCCCCTTCAGGAAAAACTGGACTTTATGTGACAACCTGGACCTTATTTCTGGCATAAAATACTATCATTTACTCACCCATATAACTTTAGTGTCATTTGTAGTCGGAATCAGATGATTCATGTATATCCATATACTGGGAGTGAATGGGGCACCCAAACACAGCCTCTAAATAATGAATTATCTGTCACGAAACTCGTTCATTTCACCAATATTTTGTTATATTTGTAATATTTTGTCCGGAGCTACCTGTTGTCATCAGATTGAGGTCTGTAGATTGACCTACTAACGCATCACAACGATAAACAATTACAGGGAAACAAGCTGACAATCGTGGGCGTGTGCGGCGCTCAGAGATGACATCATCCAGATCAGAGGTTAGTAGGTCAATCTAAAGACCCTGGATGATGATAGCAGGTAACTCCAGACAAAATATTACAAATATAACAAAATATTGGTGAAATGAACGAGTTTCATGGCAGATAATGTTATTTAGAGTCTGTGTTCCGGTGCCCCATTCACTCCCATTATATGGATATACACAGATCTAAATATCTGGTTTGAGCTGCAGCCAAGCCTCATCCTTAGTTGTTATTTACTTTAGGCCTGCCATAAACCAAAACCACATCCTTGCAGCATCATATTCCTTTCTGTTGGTTGGTGTTGAAAAACAAAAAAAAAGAAGAAGAGGAAGCAAGAGCACGTGACTAAACATGTCTGTGGGGTAGAAGTATGATGATATCAGGTAACTCTGGACTCAACGGGGAATAGCACTAGTGTATCATAACAAAATATTGGTGAAATGAATGAGTTTCGTGTCAGATAATGTGTTATTTAGAGGCTGTGTTTGGGTGCCCCATTCACTTACACTATATGGATCTCTGCAGCCTGTCCCTGTCATGCCTGGTGGCAAATCTAAACCAGACCGTCCCCTCACCGATATGCGACAATACCGATATGAGATGTGAAACACAACCAGCTCAGCGGTGTGAATCAAAAGAAAAGTGCTAAAGGTTTAATACCGAGCCCGGAGAGACGCCACGGGGGGGGAGACTTCACCGTCTGCCCTCCAGACTCCAGCAAAACAGCACGTGTACTCTTCTGAAAAGAGGCAGTATTACACCATTCTGGGAAAAACTCTGAAATAGCTGCTGATGCAACTTCCTGCAGATCTCTGCACCACTGCCCTACGTCCCAAATCCACACATATACTCAATCCAGGCAGCCAGAGGATATTCAAGGCTACTCTCAGGGTATCACACACTCCGTTAAGATTTAAAAGAGTTTTCTTCTGATAACCACGGAAGGAGGACGTGTCCCTGCAGGAGCTCAGGACGATTGTAGTCTGCAGAACTCCCTTTTTAAAGCTCTTGTTATCTCACACTTAAAGCTGCAAACATCCAACGATAACCGTGTCTAATTGTTCGTAAGGACGTCCTGATCGGTGTCTGGGCCGATCTGCGTATTATTAAAATGATCTGAATCTGGTTTGAGCTGCAGCCAAGCCTCATCCTTAGTTGTTATTTACTTGAGGCCTGCCATAAACCAAAACCACATCCTTGCAGCATCATATTCCTTTCTGTTGGTTGGTGTTGAAAAACAAAAAAAACAAAAAAAAAAAAAAGAAGAAGAGGAAGCAAGAGCACGTGACTAAACATGTCTGAGGCGTAGAAGTACTTTACTCTGAAAAATGAATCAGTATCATTGTGCAATGTGGACACTAGGGATGTGTGATATGTCATCGTTTCCGATATATCGTCAAAAGCATACATTAAAACGATACATTTCCATTGATGACGTATATATGTGCACGACAACACGTGTGGAAAATGGACAAATTGACGATGACGGAGCAGATACTCCGGGCAGAGAGGAGCTCGTTCCTAAACGAGGCTCCACCTCCATCATCTGGTTTGGTTTTAATCCCTTAACGCTTTAATTGATTTTTCAGTTATATAAAGAAATGAAATATTTGTAGTTTTGTTACCACTCCAGCCGGTCCTACGAGAAACTAGTGCTTGCAAAAGGTTCCTAGGATTTTTTTGAATGTGCACAAACTGACATTGGAGTATTACATGAGTTATTTCAGCTGCAGTCTGAACGGAAACAGCTACGTCGCAAATTAGCGACACTAGACATGAAGGGGTTAAAAAGTCTGACGCGGAGCAGCAAATTACAACATGCAAGGTTTGCAAACAAATAGTTAATAAAAAGGACAGTAACAGCACTAATTTGTTCCACCACCTCAAACACAAGCACAAACCAGAAGATGAAGAAAGACAGAAAATGAGCAAAGATGCAGAAGCAGCGTCGACTTCATCCAAAGAGTCCGGGAAAAAAACAACTCAGATAAAACTTGATGCATTAGAGTCAAAAAGATTAGAATGAGTTAGTGTTTATTTATCCTTTTTTTTATCGTTACCATGATAAATATCAGAGATTATCGGGATAATTCTTTTTCAGTCCATATCGTCCATCCCTAGTGGACACTTGGTGAGGTGGTAGTACGTGATCGTCATTCAATACTAACGCCTTGATTCGGGCCACTGAACGCTGCAATTAGAAGAAGAGATGACGTTAATCTTCCAGAGAGGGTTAGGGAGTTAGGGAGGGTTTGGATCGTTGGATGAGCAGAACATTTCTGGAGGAGAGAACACAAGACACGAGCTACCCTCTCCACACAACATTAACATCTCCGATTTCCCATCATTTATTTAAAGAGGAACTACTGTTTTTTTTTTTTACAACCTGGACCTTATTTCTGGCATAAAATACGATTTACGTTTACTCACCCATATAACTTTGGTGTCATTTGGAGTTGTTTGGGTGATATTTAGAGTGGGAGTGAATGGGGCACCGAAACGCAGCCTCTAAATAACGAATTATCTGCCACTAAACTCGTTATTTCTTCAATATTTCGTTATGATACGCTAGTAGGTCAGTCTACAGACCTCAGATGATGATAACAGCTAACTCCGGACTCAACGTACAATAACAAAATATTTGTTCGCAGCAGATAATGTGTTATTTAGAGGCTGCATTTCGGTGCCCCATTCACTCCCACTATATGGATATATGCAGATCTAAATATTGACCTCAAACTTATATGGGTGAGTAAACTACTGTATTTTATGCAAGAAATAAGGTCCAGGTTGTTAAAAACAGTAGTTCACGTTTAAAATCCGAACTATTAAAAGATCGGCAAAATAGGACTTGATCGGGACATCTTTAATTGTTGGTACGTACTATCTGGTTTAACAGATACCCTGGCTGCTCAGGTTGATCTCATCTAGAACGCTGCGCCGGAACCCGTACGTAATATTTGGCCAACGTCTAATTCAGTCTTTCTATTCTCAGAGCTCATGAACGTGAAGGCTTCCCTCCGCCGTAGACTCGGATAACGACACACCTACCACCTGGAGAGGATTCTTCACGTCACACGGTCGACCGAATGCTGTTAAAGGACTGTTGCTTTACCGTGGAAATCCGCGGCCTTTCCTTTTCCTGACGTTGCTGAGCTCACCAGTGTGTTAATCTCTATGAGCTCATTTATAGAAAAGTCGTAGGTTCCCAGGAACGATCATCCCAACGCAAACATTTTACCTGCTCATCTGGTGAAGAAATAACAAAAGGAATATCCCACACCTAAAGCCGCTCCGGGTCAATGAGTCATGTAAGCAAACAGCACACGCTCGATCATCTATAGACACGGTTTTCAGTCCTCTCTGACGGCGTGAGACTAGACCTGCACATGTCAGACTTTCAGAACATGATGATCGCCAAGGGAACAGCCGAGAACCATGTGAACAGACCCGACGACGCGGTTACCAGAAGATAATTACAACAAGATATTTAGCTGGTATTTGGTGGTTGTTTTTGTTGTGGGTTTTCTTGTATTTGTTACTTATAATGAGTTTGCTCATTATAAGGGGGGGGGGGGGTCGCTTTATTACACACCCATCAGCCACAATATTATGACCAGGAGAAGACTTAAACCGTCTTGTGACAGTTCAGTGTTCTTATAGGAAACTTCTGGACCTGGCATTCATTCATTCATTGGTGTGGATGTTACTTAGACATGTAGCACCCACCTAGACCAGACCAGGCACCCCCACCCCATAGCAATGACACTCCTTGATGGCAGCAGACATCCCCAGCAGGATGCAGCCACAAAAACGCTTCAAGAACAACTCAAAACAGCGATAAAATTGGGGCATTTTCGGACAAAAATTTTGGTGAATCCCTAAAAAAAAACATAAAACTCATGAAGAACATCTCAAGGTGTTGACCTGGCCTCCAAATTCTCTAGATCCCAAACTGATCAAGTATCTGTGGGATGATCCACAGAGGCCCCTCCCCTCAAAGACCCCCCACAGACACCACAGGACACCCTCAGAAGGCCCATGTCTATTCTCTGATGAGTTACTCTGACTGTAACTGACATTTCGGCTGCTTTTTTGCACAGTTTGACATTTTGCACACGAGCTTCTCCTTGGCCTAGACAGAATCGTTGCCCAGAAAAACACTGCATATCTTCTTGTTATCGGCAACCACCGCACTGATCATCTAACTCATGATAGCTAGTCAGCAGACAGGGAGACGAGATCAGATCAGACGCAGAACCCGGTCCCAGCACGCCGCTGCCAAGGCTCATTTAGCCTCCGTCTCAACACTGTATCCGTGCACTTCACAGCTCCTCCGCGTCTGAACGTATGACATTCACCGTTCCCCCGTGGCCTCGCTGCACCTCAACCCCCTCTCACCCCACAGCCCGCCCTCCCGCCCGCCGCTTTACAAGACAAGCAAACACAACATCACACACATGCGGTGGGGACGGCAGGGCCTACAGATGTGCAACAAAAGCAGCGTTGTGCAACAGCGGCGGTTCTGCTCAAGAGTTTGTGGGGGCAGGACGGGTGGAGCTGTAGTGAAGCTGTGGATTGCTGCTGGAGAGGAAGGAAGGTGTGTTTCCAGTTAAGCTGCTGTGTGGGAGAACATCACGCGCCGTCTTGTTTTTGTTTTTACTCGGTGAGCTGCTGAAACATTTAAGACATGACATCATGCGAATTATGAGCAACACATTACTTCACAGAGTAAAATGAGAAGAAGGAAAGTTAAAGGGTGCAGCCAAGCCCTCGCATCTGACTTCAACCTGAGAGCCAACATAACATTTTTCAAAAAAACAGAGGCAGCTGTCAGGCCTCAGGATTATGTGTGCAGCAGTTTCTGTTTACCAACACACACCAGGATATGCCTCGAGTTCCGCACACCTATGCGCTACACCATTGCGCCATATCTGCAGCCTTCACGACAACTGGATTAATTAAATAAATAAATAAAAAAACGCTTCCATGCGCCATCCCGCTGCTCGGAGCGGTGCAGGAAAGCTCCTCTATCGCAGCTCAACTCACTTTTTTTCGGGGTATTTTTTTTCCCGCCGCCTTCCTCCATCAAAATATACCGAAAAGATGCGCAATGAAAAAAAACACAACTGTAAACATGTTGTTTATTTATATTTTTATATATTTACTTATGAAAAGACTCCACAGCACAATCTGAAAGTTTATTTTTTTTTGTAAAATGGTGTCTGCCGTGTGTTTGCCAGACTTACAGCTTGTTTTATTTATTTTTCTTTCTTATTTTCTTTTTAGACTTTGTGCAATGTGTTCCCGTCCTAACGATGTGAGCGGCATTTCCGAAGTCACACTGAGCCGTGTCTCCATAAAGCTATTGTTGTCAGAGAGAAACAAGAAGTAAATAAATAAAAAATAACTAAAAAGGTTTGCGGTTATTTACTCACCCAGACTGTTAGTGGAGGAGTCCATAATCCAAACTTTGAAGCTGTGTGTTTGTGTAGAAGGTGAGCCCGCTGCACTAAGGTGTGTACTCCATGCTGAGAGAGGAGTGTCACACTGAGGGGGGGACTGCGCTGTCAATGCACGAGTGTAGTGACAATACCGGAAGTCGGAGGTTTCCTCTAAATAAAGCAGCTCGCGCGAAGAATAATCCGAAAGTTTTCGTAATGTTGTGCAACAAAACGTCCCGGTTAAAAACAACAACGAAACAAAGTGAAGATAAAAACACGTCGCCGGATAAAAGACTGAAAGTAGCTTCCGGAAGTTTAGCTCACTGTCGTTGTTAACTTTATTGCCTTCTCGGAAGAAACTGCGCAAAGATAACTGAGATTTCTTTTGTCGCTGCGTTCTATTAGAAGTATTACGGTAAATCGGCTCTTCAAAATAAGAGCCATTGTACAATCCTTCAATCAGTAAATGATGAACGAATAAGAAGCGAATGAGTCTATTAATAAATAACAAACAATAACTAATTATACACTGAATTACAATAAAACAAATTATACAAATATTGGTCGGTTTCAAATTACTTGATAACATTTTAGGAAAATTTTAACATCTAAAGGAAACTTGCTGTTTCCACAGACTAGTTCCACCTCACACAGATTCACACAGATACAACCCTAGAGATTTCAGACAGGAAATGCCAGAATATTCTGATGTAGAATTTCAGAATAAAACCCCAAATTAAACGTTTTACATTGTAGAGACAAAATGACTGTTTCCACACACTAATTCCACTTCACACCGAATTTTACGCAGGGAAAAGTAGAATATTTTATGTAATATTTCAGAATAAAAGCCTGCTAAAATGTGTTATACATTTTAAAGAAAGAAAAAACTCTTTTTACAAACAAATTCCACTTCATAGTGATAGTGAACCACTTCAGCACGTGACCCAGGAAATATAAGGCCCTCTGAATGCGTTTACCGTAACACTTCAAATAAAGACGAAACAACGTAGATGCTGATTTCCCCCTCAATCCGAGCTACTCGGTCAAAGTTGAATCCTTGAACTGTCTCCAGAAGTTATTGTTTCCTACCACTTGGTCAAAGAGCGTCTGGATGTATCGTAACAGAACAATTCAATGAGGAATTAAGAACAAAACTTTAAGAGTGGCGCATGTCACCTGAAGTTTATTGGAAGGAATTTATCGCCACCACGCGGTGGGATTGTGCAGCGCACACCAGGTGACGAAAGACAAGTTTTAAGGCTTTATTTGACTTAAACATGTTTATTTAAACAGCGAAAACTCGTTAAAAGAATTATAATAATGTTCTTGTTTTCCTCCTCAGCACGAAACAACACTATTATTTAACCTTTACCAAAAAAACAAGCAACAATTAAAATTTATAATTAAAAACTTTTACAGAAAGATGAAACCAGACAGAACATCACTACATAAGAGAAAATGTTTTAAAACAGAGGAAAACAAAAGAGGTTAGAAAAAGAAAAATACACTGAGGTCTAGTCAGGAATCAAAACATTTAAGGCTCAACATATATTATATTTCTTAAAACTACAATATCTTAATCATAAAAACACAAAACAACCTAATACCATCATATTTTATCTTTGGTGAGAGTAAATCTTTTTCAGAGATCCAAATTTGGAGAAAAATAAAAATCCCAAAAGGATTTTAAAAGTTCACAATAAAATAAAATAAAAATAAGTAAATAAACAGAAAGTTTCTATTTCAGAATCACAAAACGCACAAATACTTTTACTGGGAAGATTAAACTTTTGTCTAAAACACTTATTAAATGGCTAAATATCTCAAAATTAGCTTATTTAGCTTCAGCTGAGACAAGGAGGTTCAGATTATTTAAATATATTTCTCAAAATAAATAAATAAATAAAAATTCTACCATTTTTTTATTATTATTATTATTTTTAACGATAGTGGAAAGAGTTTTGATCTTTAAAATGTGTTTTGTAGTCTCTCAGGTTCTCACTGTACAGGTTGAGGAGTGTCCGGAACACTTGTGTGTTTGTGGTGTTTCTGGGGGGAAGGAAATGAGTGAAGGACCCGGGTTTCCTCCGCCGGCTTTCCAAGATGGCGGCGTCCGTGAGAAGCGTTTTCTGAAGGAGACCAACATCTACGCGCGGCTTTCATTCTGATATTATTGGTGGGTGTTAATATAATGATATTTATTTTTGTGTCATTAGTTAAACTGAATAACCGGAAACAATAATAATATTAAAGATAAATAATATATTTTTACCTGACAGTTTACCTTAACTCACCCTGTTACAAAACATCATACAAACATTACATTTTAATGTTTTCTAACATATATAATATATATATTTATATAGTTTTACACGTTTGAGGCTGTATCGTTCACGAATTTAACATTTCTGAATAATGTCACTGTCGCTGGAGCTCAGGCAGATGGGTGGACAATGAGATGTACCCGCTGTCTCCTGCGGCTCCTGGGCCGGACAGGGTGTCCTGCTGCCCGCTACGAGCTCCGGACAGCCCCGCTCAGTAAACCCAGCGTGCTCCATCCGCACCCACAACACCAGGTAAAGCTATAGTCTGCTCATGTAGCTCACAGGCTCCATTAATGCTCCATTAATGTGTTATTAACATCATTAGCAGAGCTTTCTCCACATCAGATTTAGCTTCTGATGTGGAATTTCAAAATAAAATCTAATTGAAGCGTCAGATTTTTTATATTTTCCTCCAAAGCATTTTCAGATTGACCTCAAACACAAGCCCCCATAATAATTCCACTTCACTCTGACATTACACAGCCACTCAGGATGTCTCCCAGGAAATAACAGACTATTCTGATGTGGGATTTCAAAATAAAAGCCCCAATTTAAACAGCTTCGATTGTAAATGTTTTCCAAACCATTTCATATCGAATTTAGACACTGTTTCCACGCACTAATTCCCCTTTACACTATCAGTTTCACACAGGAAATGCCAGGTCATTCTGATGTTACATTTCAAAATAAAAGCCCAATAAAGCGTCTTACAGTTTGGCTATTATCCTTCACATTTCAGATTGAAATTAAAAGACAAATCCCTGTCACCACGGATTAATTCCACTTCATACTGCACCACATCAGGAGATTTTAGTCACTTTGCATTCGTTTACCGTAATCCTTTGAATAAAGAGGAAACAAAGTAGATTCTGTCTTCTCCGTCAAAAGCTGAAGCCAAAAGTTATTATTTCCTGCCGCTGGGACTCGTCAAAGAGCGTCTGAATGTATCGTACCAGAGCAGACCCCTCAGGACGTCACGCAGGAGATAGAAGAGTTTTATTCTGATGTAGAATTTCAGAATAAAACCCCATTTAAATAAAAAAACGTCTCTGATCTTTAGATAATTTCCCAATTTCCCCAAATCACAATGGCCTGATCAGTATGGAGATGAATTAGTCCGTGGAAACAGGGCTTTCTGAAATATAAGGGTTAGTAGCCAAACTATAAGGCACTTTATTCTGAACTTTTGCATCAGAATACTCTGGTATTTCCCACGTGACATCCTGAGGTTTTTAGAAGGGTAAATATAACACAATATATGTTTTTGCAAAGAAGGTTTATTAGTAACAGTCGACTTTGCCTCCACGTTGTTTCGTCTTTATTCAAAGAGTTACGGTAAACGAACGCGAAGGGGATGATAGTTTCTTTTAATTTCAGAGAAAATAGCGTAAAAACGCTAACACTCTTGGTACGATGTGCTCCGTCACCCTGTAGGCGTTGCGGCATCTCCATGGCAGCACCTCACTCGCCAAGAATGAGCCCAGACCAGCGAGGTTCGTTGGCAGCGAAGACAAGAGCAAGGACAGCTCTCTGGTCGCCCAGGACGATTTGTTTGAGAGGGTGGCGAAAGACATCAAGACCAAGGCCACGTTCAACCAGGTGATCGAGGTCTTCAACAAGCGAGACATAAGACGGAGGGGTCACGTGGAGTTCATCTACGCCGCCCTGAAGAAGATGCCCGAGTTCGGCGTGGAGCGAGATCTCGCCGTCTACAACAAGCTGCTGGACGTCTTCCCCAAAGAAGTGTTTGTGCCCAGGAACTACATCCAGCGAATGTTCAACCACTACCCCCGACAGCAGGAGTGTGGCGTGCAGCTGCTGGAGCAGATGGAGAACTACGGTGAGAACGTGAGCTAATTATGTCGCGTAGAACGTCTTAAAGTAAATAAGTAAAACATTTATTTACTCCTTCAGGCATCATGCCCAACATGGAGACCAAAGTCCTGCTGGTCCAGATCTTTGGAGAAAAGAGCCACCCCATGAGGAAGTTCCAGCGCATCATGTACTGGTTCCCCAAGTTCAAGCACGCGAACCCCTTCCCCGTCCCACACCAGCTGCCCGAAGACCCAGTGGACCTCGCTCGCTTCAGCTTGACTCGCATCGCCAACGACCTGGACGCTAAAGTCACCGTCTACCAGGTACGGCTTGTTTTAGCTAAGATTCAGAGCAGCCAAAGCAAGTAGAGCTCCCCCTGGTGGCTGGCTGCAGTATAGGTTATAAGCTCCGCCCCCTCTGTGATGGTGGGCGGGGCTTGGGGCAAACTAAAACACTAAAATACACGTCAAAATAGTCGTTTTTCAAAGCTGGTTTCTAGCTTTGTATCATCAGAAACATCAGAAACAATCCCCACGGTAAGAATATGTCATCCCACGATAAAAACGCTAAATTACCATTGATGACGTATATATGTGCGCAACACGGTCACAGTCCAACACGTGTGGAATATTGACAAACTGACAATGGTGGAAGGCGGAGCTCGTTCCTAAACGAGGCTCCACCTATATTATATAAAGAAATATTTGTATTTTTGTTACCACTCCTGCCGGTCCTACCAGAAACTAGTGCTTGCTAAAGGTTCCTAGCATTTTTTTGAATGTGCACAAACCGACATTGGAGTATTACATGCGTTATTTCAGCTGCAGTCTGAACGGAAACAGTGCGTCGTGAATCAGCGACACTAGACATGAAGGGGTTAAAAAGTCTGAGGCGGAGCAGCAAATTACAACATGCAAGGTTTGCAAACAAATAGTGCATAAAAAGGACAGTAACAGCACTAATTTGTTCCACCACCTCAAACACAAGCACAAACCAGAATATGAAGAAAGACAGAAAATGAGCAAAGATGCAGAAGCAGCGTCGACTTCATTCAAAGAGTCCGGGAAAAAAAAAAACAACTCAGATAAAACTTGATGCATTATAGTCAAAAAACGCTAAAGGAACAGGAAGTGACATAACGGCAACTATTAGTCCGAGAGTGGAGGAAGTGTGGGGGCGGGGCTTCAATATAGCCCCGCCCCCACACTTCCTCCACTCTCGGATCGTACTGATCAGACTCTGGCTCCAAAGTCGCAAGATGGCGCCGCCCATATCCCCAGGAAAATAACGTCAGTTTGGCCAATGAGACAGAAGTGGAGACGTGTAGTCCATATTTATATACAGTCTATGCTAGCTACCACCAGGGACGTCCCAGATGTTTTATTTCTTCTCCTTAATAAAATAACATCTGCTCATTTTCCTTGTAGATGCCGTGCACAGACGTCACAGAGAGCGGCACAGAGGTCACACTCCCACATATTGTCGGTGAGGAAGCGTCATGTTTTTAACGTGTGGTTTAAACGGCAAGAATCCCACTAATCCGACACATGAAGCATAAACGGGTCAGCTGTCAGGACCAGGAGCCACCAGACGGGTCCTCACTGTGTTTCTTGTCCACCAGGCATCCAGAGCCCGAGCCAGATGGAGCTGCTGGCCAAGCATAACCCGAAGAGGCCGGTGTTTGTGGAGGGTCCCTTCCCTCTGTGGCTGAGGAAGACATGCGTGTACTACTACGTCCTCAGAGCCGACCCCACGCCGCCTGAGGAGCGGGTGGGTTGAAACGCTTCTGAACGACCTCCGCTAGCTCGGATTTAACAGCAAGTTCACGATTCTGCAAGAGTCCAATTAAGAAACTAGGGAGTCCTGGTCGATCTACGGTCTTAAAACGTGTTGTTTTACTAAGATAAACTGAAGAAGAAGAAGTTTTGACGCTACAGGGACGTGGTGATTTGAAAATTGCAAAAACTGAGAATCGGCCATGCTATGTGTACCACAAGAGCTGTGATTGGTACACTTGGTAGCAACCTGTTCCTGCTTTTAGAGCAATGTAAGAAACAGCGCAGCCAGCGTTTACCAGCCTTGTAACGTAACGTAGCTCTAACGTTAACGTCCATTAGCTCGTATAAAAGCTTGACACAACACGTTAACTTTCTCAATAACTTGCAAACTTTATTGCAAGTTATAAATTTAGTAAGCTGAACGCATTCTGTACTGTACGAGAGACACCGTACGGAGGAGATTGATTGACAATGGTCTAGAGTCCCTTAGCCAATCAGGACGCAGAAAACAATGCGCTGTAAAAATAAAAAAATAAAAAAATTAAAGCATGCAAAATTGCGCTAAAAAAATCCGCAAGTCTACATGCCGCGAAAGGTGAACCGCGTTATAGCGAGGGACTATTGTACAGTCGTTTACTCACCCATATAAGTTTGGTGTCATTTAGAGTCATCGGATATTTAGATCCAGCAGAGTACCGCGTATATCCATATAGTGGGAGTGAATGGGGCACCGAAATACAGCCTTATTTCTGGCATAAAATACGGTCGTTTACTCACCCATATAAGTTTGGTGTCATTTGGAGTCGTTCTGACGATATTTAGATCTGTGTATATCCATATAATGGGAGTGAATGGGGCACCCAAACACAGCCTCTAAATAACAAATTATCTGCCACAAAACTCGTTCATTTCACTAATATTTTATGATACTCTAGTACTATTCCCCGAATTAATGCATTATCTGTTGCGTAACTCCAGACTCAACGAGTAATAGTACTAGCGTGAGTTTTGTGGCAGATAATTCGTTATTTAGAGGCTGTGTTTGGGTGCCCCATTCACTCCCATTATATGAATAAACGCGGATCTGAATATCATCAGAACAACAAATGACACCAAACTTATATGGGTGAGTAAACGACCGTATTTTATGCCAGAAATAAGGTCCAGTAGCTTGTTTACTTGCCTCTGATTGGTTGTTTCTTTGTGCGTCCCACAGGTAGAGGAGCCATACGACCCAGAGAGGTGCTTCGACTACCCTCTGCAGCTTGACCTGGATCTAGACCGTGACTTCGGGGACGACGAGTCTTTCGACGTTGAAGACCGTAAGATCCTTTTTTTTTTTTTCTTAGCGTTGCTCTTATCTTCAGCTTCAGCCCGTTAATCAGATGTTTGTCTGTGCGTCCATCCAGTGGACGAGGGTCAGGTCTTCGCCATATGCATGACCAACCAGGGAGACCAGGCCACCCTCAACCAGTGGATCTCTGGCCTCCAGCAGAACAACCCCATCCTGGGTCAGGTCCCCACCCTGTTCCGCCTGGACGCCGGACCCCGGGAGCTGCAGGGAGAGGCCGGTGATTCAGAGTCGGGAGGAGGAGGAGAGTCCCGGAAAGAAGAGCCAGAGCCCAGAGACGAAGCCGACGCCGAGGTTACGGACGTGGAGGAGCCGAGAAGAAGCCACAGGATGAAGCAGTGAAGTCAGACTGAGTGTTAGGAGGATAAAACGAGAGTAACTGTTGATCTCTGGTGAAGATAAAGATTCATTTAAACGAAAAAACAACAAACTCTAGACGGCTCGTTTTAGTAATCAAATAAATCCTCTTCTTCTTTATTTCAGTGACGCCACACAAAAATGTTTCATACTTTATTTTTATTTATATTTGGTTCCCTTATGATTTTACTAATGGGTCTGATCTTTTTAAGGCTCTAAAACTGCAGTTAATAAATGTGTCTGGAATTATTTGTTCCAAAAACAATATTTCATTCATGTCAGAAGAGAAGATTGATTCCACTTTAAATGTAATTATAACTAGGATACGGTTGAAAAGCTTAACACTTAAGATGTTGTTTGTTTAATCCTTGAAATAAAAATTCAGGCAATTATTCGTTCATTTTCTGTAACTGCTTGTCCTCTGGAGGGTCGGGGGTGGTTGGGACGAGAGGCGGGGACAGAGACAATTTAGAGTCACCAATGAGCAGAGGTGGACAGAGTACACACCTTCACTACTTGAGTAAAAGTACAGATACTCTTTGTCAGATATTACTCCAATACAAGTAAAAGTAGCTTAGTCAAAATTTTACTGAAATACTAAAGTACTTGCTGAAAAAAATACTCAAGTAAAAGTATTTAAAAAGTCTCTCTGGAAATACAAAAAAGTAGCTTTATTGTCATTATACAATCCACAGCCTCTATATATATATACAATTACTTTTAAAATGTTTAACAAACATTAAGCTAGCTAACATCAGTAACTACTTCACATTAAGCGAGCTAACGTCAGTAGCTACTTCACATTACGCTAGCTAACGTCAGTAGCTACTTTACATTAAGCTAATTAACGTCAGTAGCTACTTTACATTAAGCTAGCTAACGCCAGTAGCTACTTTACATTACGCTAGCTAACGTCAGTAGCTACATTAAGCTAATTAACGTCAGTAGCTACTTTACATTAAGCTAGCTAACGCCAGTAGCTACTTTACATTACGCTAGCTAACGTCAGTAGCTACATTAAGCTAATTAACGTCAGTAGCTACTTTACATTAAGCTAGCTAACGCCAGTAGCTACTTTACATTACGCTAGCTAACGTCAGTAGCTACATTAAGCTAATTAACGTCAGTAGCTACTTTACATACCGCGGCGTGCTTTTTCATGTTGGAAGACGAGTTCTTGCAGGCTGTGATATAATGTGTTTGCGGTAAACAACAACAAACATTTAAACTGAAACGAATCAGTTTTTGTAGCCTTATCTCAAACGTGGGTTTGACATAAGGCCACGGGTGTTCGGTGGGAGTTTCTACAGTTTCAGCAGAAACAGTTTCTCAGAATTTTGAAAAAAATAAAAGATTTGACCCTCTTGCGGACCGATTTTGGCCCTCGGGCCATATGTTTGACACCACTAGCCTTCAACTGCCACAAACACAATGCAAATCGTCCCCTAGTGGACAAACCAGGAACAGCGGTTCCTTTAATTTAAAATGTACAGTTAATCTTGCGACCATATCCTGTGTGGGGCCTATGTTCGACACCCCTGTGCTAAGCTAGCTAAGCTACGTAGCTTGTTGTATTTAACAGGAGATTTTGGGCCTTACACCAAAAAAAGAAATACCCTAATCCCTGTGGGGGCAAAAAAACAAAACAAATAAGATTTCGATCAACAGTAGAAAAAGTTTATTACTGAAAAGGCATTCAAACATTCCCTTTGAACCGGTGAACAAGCCGTCAAGTCTAGAGTTACATTCTCAGAAGGTGAATCAACTTGGTCACTTCCAGCTCTTCAAACTGTTTTGTTGCTGCGACGGTATTTTTTTTTATTTTTTTTTTATTTTTTTTAAACGCCTACAGCTTTGTGCTCAAACAGAAGATTATTTCAGCATTACAAAAACATAAAAATAAACTAAAAACACTTGGGAATGCATTCCAGCGCTCGGCCGACATATCGAAATGTTTCACCCATTTCACTACTCATGCAGAGAAAACAAAAAAAACTTTTAGTCCTCGACGCTCAAAGGCTCCTAACGTTGGATTTATCTACAGGCGTAAAGAATAATGTCACGGGTCGGTTATATCAAGAGGAGGCTCAATAAATAATAAATAAAGCGATGGAACGGCACAGTTTAAAGTAAGGTTTTTTTGGCATCTCACGGCCAGCTTTGTTTGTGTATTTACAGTGCGGAAGAAGAAGATCTTTACAGTGAGAAGAAGATAAAAAATAAAACATGTTGTGAACGTAGTTTATGTACAGTAAGGTTGAAGGTTAGAAGAACTGACCTGAATGTAGAAAACAATGTTACGTCAAAACGATCAGCTCATGAACTAAAAACACAGGAGGAAGAGCTTTAATTTAATCTAAAGCAATGGAAATACACCCCCTTTTACTCCAGCCACAACATTATGACCACCTTCCTAATATTGTGTAGGTCTCTAAAACAGTTATGGACATTCTGACGGTGTCTGGTAACAGGATGTTGTTAGTGGGGGGAGGGGTCTCTGTGGATCATCCCACAGATACTTGATCTGTTTGGGATCTAAATAGTTTGGAGGTCAGGTCAACACCTTGAGATGTTCTTCGTGTTTTTTATATTTGTTTTTTAAGGATGGACCAAAAAATTTTATCGCCGAAACTGGATGTTGTGATGATGCAAGCAACAGCTGCATCAATTTTCGGACTGAAAATGGCCCGAAAGTGCATTTTCTGTTTTCCGGTCAAAAAATTTTGCCGCACCCCTACATTTTTTTGTTGCTCCTAAAGCGTTTTTGTGTCTGCTGCCATCAAGGAGCGTCATTGCTATGGGGTGGGGGTGCCTGGTCTGGTCTAGGTGGGTGCTACATGTCTAAGTAACATCTACACCAATGAATGAATGAATGCCAGGTCCAAAAATGTTTCCAACAGAACAATGAATCGTCACAAGATGGTTTAAACGTTGTTCACTTCTCCTGTCTGTGGTCATAATGTTGTGGCTGATCAGTGCACACGCTATCAGAAAGAAGAAATGACCTCTTATTCGTCCACAATCCTGTTTAATGTGTTCCGTTTGATCCAGGACGTCCAGCGGTCGGAGCAGCCCTACGGTTACACTCTAGTGTTACCCCAAAAAATGTTGTCAAGTGAAGCTTTACCTGAGAAATGCATCAAAAATCCATAAGGGCAGGTACTTCTACTTCTTTTTCTACTGCTGCTGCTGCTTGAATGTGAATAACCTAAGCGAGAGGCAGCGGCCTGGGCCTGATATGTCTTTAAATTAAATAACATTAGCAGACTTTTTTTTTTTTTTTTTTTACGACTTTTCTTTTCTTGTGCTACTTTCTCAGCTCGTCCCGCCACCAACGCTCCATTTATGTGTTTTCGTAATCTCACAGATCCCAGAATGAGAAAGAAAAGTCTTCTACTTTACACTGTGCTGCTACGTCTTCCTTTCGGGACAAGCGTCTACTCAAAACATCACCAAAAACAAATCTCATATGAAGCAGCTTCAGTGTTAAAAACAAAAACATTCTCTTTTAAAGGTGACACAGTAAATAAATAAAGACAGACGGAGGCTTGTTTTTCTGTCCTGGTCCACGGCCCTTTCACTTGAGCTGCAGCTGATCCTCCTCTGATGAAACGAGACAAACAGATTTGGAAAATGAAAAGAAAAACAAAAAAAACCCTGAGAAAAACATAGGAAAGACAACTTAGTGATGATGTAGCTAGCTAATCTGAGGGTGGTGTCCTACTCTGGGGTTAGTTAGGACAAAAATAATTAAAAAAAAGACTTTTGAGAATGAGTTGGGTGGATAATGTGCACGGTTCGTCTATGAAGGTGTGAAGCAGTGCAGCTAAAAGGTACGAGGTCCAGGATTTATCATCTCAGGAGCCCGAAGGAGCCAACGCCTGTCGGGACGCTTATTTATCAAGGACGCACACGTCCTTAGGGGGGGGCGGGGCTAGAGGACGTCTCAAGGAGTCCAAAGTGAAGACGTCACGCTCTTCGTCCTCTAGAGGGTCGCGGGGGACTGGAGCCCGTCGCCGTTGTCACTGGGCGAGAGGTGGGGTACGTCCTGGACAGGTCGCCAGTCTACGGCAAACACAAAGGGTCATTTTTAATTTTTTTATCTGGTCCGGTTAAGACAACGAGTAGCTACAGAGCTGATGCTGCTACTTCTCAAACAAATGTCCACACATAACCGTCCTGTCCCATCTACAGTAGGGAGGGGTCATTAAAGATGACACAGATGAGTCTCTGATAATAGAAACACAGTAGAAACTAATGAAATCTATATTCCAGACCTGAATACTGTGAGCTACAGATATGTATAGACTGTATAAAAACATGCAGCACCTCAGCACCATCAGTAGCATTTAACAGTACTTCACAACGTGCTGCTAAAGGTCTGAAGGTCTAATAACTTGATGTTCACCTTCCTTTGGTGAAGTTGCTAACGGACTGCTGTCCAGAGGTTTTGATTGGTTCCTAAGCTAGCATTAGCATTAGCATTAGCCATTCCAGATTCATTGCAGTAGTACTTTATTTCAGTACCGACATGTCACGGTATTATGAGCTTCATCTTTAGTGAAGTATTTTCACACACTTGATGAATCGTTGCTAGTTTTGCTGCAACGACCCACTGGACTCCTCACCTGTCTTCTAGGAGGCGTCCATCTTGTTTTTGTCACATGAGGGGAATTACTGTTATTTGTATAACCTGGACCTTATTTCTGACATAAAATACGATCATTCACATAGCCATATAACTTTTGTGTCATTTGAAGCTAGTCAGAAGATATTTAGATCTAGTAGAGTGATGCGTATATCCATATAATGGAAGTGAATGGGGCACCCAAACACAGCCTCTAAATAACACATTATCTGACACAAAACTCGTTCATTTCACCAATATTTTGTTATGATACACTAGTGCTATTCCCCGTTGAGTCCAGAGTTACTTGTTATCATCATCCAGGGTCTGTAGATTGACCTACTAACCTCTGACCTGGATGATGTCATCTCTGAGCGCCGCTCGCACACGCTACGGTCGGCTTGTTTGGCTGTAATTTGCTACTGATACTTTTTTGCAACATGGCTAAAACAAATTTCCGATTCTGAGGTTGTAGACGAGGACTTTGTTGATGATGGACGCCCTTATCGTTTTGAGCCAGAGTATACGGATGAGGAGCTCGTTGAAAGGAGGATGTGCATTTCGGTGCCCCATTCACTCCCATTATATGGATATACGGGGATCTAAGTTATATGGGTGAGTGAAAGATCGTATTTTATGTCAGAAATAAGATCCCGGTTGTAAAAAACAGTAGTTCCCCTTTAAAGTGGTTAAGTCTGACTAGTCCGTATCACCCCTACTCCACATACCCTCCCAGTGAAGTCACACCGTTACCTGCCAGGGCCCCACTGTGCTGCTGCAGCTGACTGGTGAAGAAGCGTTCCCGCTGCGACACCTGCTCGTCCCAGGCCTCCAGTATTCGCTGTTTCTCGGCCGGCTCCAGGGTCAGCGTGTGCGGGTGGGACTCGTCTATGTGGGCCCTCACCCCCTCCAGGCCGTGGGAGTACTGCAGCTCCCCGCACACCATGCACACCAGCAGCTGGTTGAGCGGGTCGTAGTCCATGAGGTAGCGGGTTCTCCACACCACGTCCGAGATGGGACCGTCCTCGCCGGGGTTGCTCTCGTAGTCGGCGAAAATAATCTCAGGGTCGTCTGAGGAGAGAATGTGTAGAGGTCGTTAGGGTGCAAAGTCAAGATGATGTTGACCCAGATGGAGGTGAAACTGATCAGCCACAACATTATGATCAGACACAACTTCAACCATCTTGTGACAGTTCAATGTTCTGCTGGGAAACTTCTGGACCTGTCATTCATTCATTCATTGGTGTGGATGTTCCTTAGACATGTAGCACCCATCTAGACCAGACCAGACACCCCCACCCCAACGTTTTAGGAACATCTAAAAAAAACATGAAGAACATCTCAAGGTGTTGACCTGGCCTCCTCAAGTGTCTGTGGGATGATCCACAGAGGACCCTCCCCTCAAAGACCCCCCAACAGGTCCATGTCCATTCTCTGAGGAGTCTCAGCTGTTCTGGAGACCAACACAATATTACGCTAATAGGACTAAACAGTCGTATTTGATACCTCACCTTCGTGTGGTGTCGTGTAGTTTGGGTACGTAAAGGATCCCGTGTCGGTGTCGGCCGTCGTGCTGTAAAAAGACAGATTCCATCATTAACCCCCCCCGAAAAAAAAAGCTAAAAAATAATAATTTAGCTAAGAGGAACCGAAACAAATATCCCACCTCATTAGATGTTCTGACTCCTCAGGAGAGTTCACCCACTGACGAGACTCCTACAGAGACGGGATTTAAAAAAAACAAAGAAGAAGAAGAAGAAAATCATTAAAGACTGAACTGATATAAATGTTAATGAAAAGTCTGGAGGCTCAGCTGAAAGTCACAACAGGACGTCTATAGTGACATTTGTCATTTTATTTAAAAGTCGTGCGTCTTGCTGTCGTTTTGTTGTGGAGGACAAATCAGGAAGTTCTTGATCTACTTCCTTTCTCATTTTCGTACTTCTGCTTCTTCTTCACTTTCCTCTCCTCTTCCTTCTTCATGTCCTGCTCCACATCTCCTTCCTCCTTCTTCTCCCTTTCCTTTCATCCCATGGCGGCCAGATTGGACCATCAGACTGGCCGCCTTTGACCCATAGCGTGTACTGTCTCACCACTTCTGTCTATTACATTTGATTTATTTAATGTTTCTTTGTCTCTCTTTCTTTAACATATAACATCGTCTCATTTCACCAGCAAATAGTCGGCACCATCTCCTCATCTTCTGGTTTTTAACTTGAGCTCTCACCTGTGTCTGCAGGTCGCGTGCTGGCAGGATGGGCCTCCAGTTGTTGAGGGCTCTCCTCGCAGACGCCCCCTTGTCCCGGATTGCCTTCCTCGCCCTCTGCTCCTTCTTCTTAATCCTCCAGTACTCCCGCTTCCTCCTCAGGAAGTCCTCCTCCGACTCCCCCGGGATGGGCTTCGGAGGGGCCATGTTGCTCAAAGGCTCCAGGCCGGCGGGGGGCTGCGTCACGTGCGTGGGGCTCTGACGCTGAGCACACGGGATCTTTATCGGACTCAGGACGGCGGTCGGACTTTGACCGGGAGGTTCGATGGGTTGCAGGTTGATGCTCGACAGCGGGTTATCTGGGGGCTGCAGGGTAGGGGGCGAGGGGGGCGAGGGGACGGGGTCTAGATCTGCGTTCCCGGGCGTCCACGCTTGCGAAAGCTGCGGAGACGCCGGGGCGCTTTCACAAGAGTGGACGTCGCGGAATGCGTCAGCGTTGCACGTTGTCCGGTTGACGACCAGGACTGCAGGGACGCTGGTCGCCACAGAGGCGATGGGAGGTTTGGGACGGAGGGCCGGTCTTGTTGGAGGACTCACTCCCTTAGCGGGGTTGATAGTAACGAGCCCCGAACCCTGAGACAGAAACAAAGCAACACGTTATTTTGCAGAAGCTTGCAGGCGGTTCTGTTTGAGAAAGAAGCGCACACACAAGCTGATTCCAGTTTTAAACGGGGCCCCTCTCAGTCACACTCCCCTCTATTTTTGATGTTCGAGTGTCAAATACCAGAGAGGGGTTTGTGGAGCGGTGATTCAGGTTTCATCTGGCTGAGCCTGCAAGAGTGCGACTGCAGTCTGAACCAGAAAACAATTATTTCTGTGTCCAGAAACTCAAAGGCTCTTAAACTAGTTTTTCCTTGTCTTTAAGTTTCTGTTGAGCACCAGGTTCTGGTCGTAGTTCTTCATCGAAACATATTCATGATGCATAACTGAAAACTCTCCTTTGCAACTCTATATATAGACGGGATCAAAAAAATCTCTTACACAAGCTCCTCAAATTCATTAGGTTTCCTCATAAGAGGGTTCTTTCATCTGCCTGGAAAGCAAATACTTTACTAAGTGAGAAACTGAAGCTGTACCAACTTTTATTTAGTATATACGTCAGGAGGCTACGTCAGCTCTCATGGAAGCTCTTCCTCTTTGCTGTCGTCAAAACAAGCAAAATGTCACAATCGTAACAAGCCTGAAAAACCTGCGGCCTTGCAACTGACATTGCTTTGTTTCCCTTTCAAGAGAGTCCATTTCATTGTGAGCGTTCAGGTTAAAGCTGCCACATAAAGGGGTTCTTCTAAACCCTTGGACTCTTCTAGGAAACAGAACCGCACATAAACACTTCCATTAAGACAAACCTTGATGCCGCATTAACGTTTTTAGGGATATCAATGAAACAAATGCTCGTGTAGAAGGAGAACAAGGCTTTAGATGTGTACACCAATCAGGCATGACATCATGACCACCTTCCTAATGTTGCGTAGGACTCTAAAACAGTTGTGACTCATCAGAGGATGGACGTGGGCCTTTTGAAGGTGTCCTTTGGTGTCTGGTTACAGGATGTTGTTGGTACTGGGGCCTTAGAGGGGGAGGGGCCTCTGTGGATCATCCCACAGATACTTGATCAGTTTGGGATCTAGTGAATTTGGAGGCCAGGTCAACACCTTGAGATGTTCCTAAAGCCATCTAGGAGGGTCATTGCTATGGGGTGGGGGTGCCTGGTCTGGTCTAGGTGGGTGCTACATGTCTAAGTAACATCCACACCAATGAATGAATGAATGCCAGGTCCAGAAGTTTCCCAGCAGAACACTGAATCATCACAAAATATTATGTAAGCTTCCTGTCTGTGGTCATAATGTTATGCCTGATTGGTGTGTGCCGTGGAATACGTCACCTGGAGGTTTCTTGGAGAGAGATGCCCGCTGCCGTCTCCATGTCTGTCTTTATGCCGGGCCTTTAACCGGGCCCTCTGCTGCCTCTTCATCAGCTTCCAATACTCCCTCTTGCTCTGCAGACTCGTCAAGCCAGTTTTCTCCGTCGCCACGCCGTGAAACCTTTGTGCCGAGGGCGAGACGCCGCTTTGACTTCCGTCCTCTGTCTCGCGCTGTTGTTCACGGTGTTGTTCATGCGGGGGCGGCGGAGGCGGCTCCAGCTGATCCAGGTAGGCGGTGGTTGTGTCGTGACGTAGCTCCGGCAGCTCCGGCGAGCAGCTGCTTTGATGGTCTTCAATTTTGGGGGAGACTCTGAGGGTTGCGGGCGGCGACGACGACGAGCCGCCAAAAGCTTCCACGGAGGGGTTTACTATGAAGTTCAAAGGGGTCTGGGAGGAATGCTCACAGGTGGGGTGGAGTACCACATCGTCGGAAGCGGGAAGCGGTGGAGATTTCTCACCGGTTTGTGGCGAGTTCCTGAGCTCCTGGTTCGGCGAATCCGCCTGTACCGAGACGTCGCTATCCGTCTGCCAGCTTTTTATCTGCAGCGTCAGGTCGGCGGTGATGGGGACCAAGTCGTCCTTGTCGAAGAAGAGCTGAGGTAAGTTTGGCTTCATGTCTTGCTCTTCTGTTGCGTCCATCGTAATGTCCGTCTGCTCGCTTTTGCATTCGGTCACCGTGCTGAGCGACTCCTCCAGGAGTTTCTTCATGGAGGCGACGGCTAGCAGCGTCGTAGCTTGGCTGTCTGCGTTCAGAGCTGGGTCGAACTCTGGCGGAGGCGCTGGAGTCGGCGACGGCGACGTTGGATGATTGAGATCTTCACAGGCGGCTTGTTCTTGTTGGAAAGTCAGATCAACTTCCGGCACAGACTCACTCTCCTGTTTCACGTCGTTTGCGAGTGGCGTAACGGCGTCGCTGCTGAGAGGTTGCGCTTTCCCCGCACGTCCGGGAAGACTTCTGCTCGACTGCACAGCGGCCGCCGCGGCTTGCTTCTGAGCCCTCCTCCTTTGCAGGCTGGCGCCGGCCCTCGCTTGCAGGACGCCCTGCTTGAGCCGGAAGGCGCGGGCCGCTCGCTGCTCGCGCTTCTTTATCCTCCAGTACTCCCTCTTCTTTGCCATCCTCTCCTCTTCCGTCAGCTCCGGATCTAGAGACAGCGCAGACGGCGACGGCTCCCTGCTCGAGACGGCCAGTTTCATGACGCAGCCGCCCTGTTTCACCTCGTCCAAGGCAGCGCTTTGAAGCGTCTGAGGATGAGTGAGCGTGACCGTTTGACTTTCTGTCGGACAACTCGTCCTTTCGAGCTGAGTCCGTGGTCTGATTGCCAGGAGTCGCGGAGGCTTGTTGACCGACTTTCCGGCAAGAGGAAAAGTGACTTTCACCTGAGCGAGGCGCAGCGGAGGGGGTGGCTGGCTTACCCTAACTGGAGCAACACCTCTCCGTCTAGTGTGAGGCTGACTCTGTTGCTGCCTGATGGAGTTATACTTAGAAGCTATATGCAGCTCTTCTTCACTCATGTTCTCCGCCACGCTGTGTTCGGCAGGACCCTGGGGGATGTTAGCGGTCAGCGTCCCGTCTTCCTTGATGAACCCTCCGATGGTTTCAGAGGCGTGCGCCAGGACGCTCGCGGGCGAGTGCGTCATCGCCCGGGCTCTCCTCATCTCCTCCAGGATCCTCTGGTAGCGCTTCACCCTCCGCATCACGGAGTCTTTCTCCTTCAGCCGGACCCTCATCTCCATCGACAGCTTGGCTCGCTGCTCGCGCTTTTTCATCCGCCAGTACTCCCTGCGCTTGGCCACTATCTGCTCGGGCGTGTCACTGGGGTCGATTTTGGGCATAGCCCTGGTGGTGAACACCGAAGAAGAAACCAACAGGGACTTGCACCTGAGGTTTCTCTGATTGGTAAAGTTTTTCTGCGCTTCGATGAGTCTCTGTCTGGGCGTTTTGCATCGCGCGATCCCTCGGGTGACGTTGCAAAGATGCACGTAATTTGAAAGCTTCCTGTGCGATTCCGTCGGCTTTTTCACGCCGCCATCGGAGGCGACGCCCGGCTGCGTTATCTTATTCCCGCGCGAATGCTGCATCTGATCGGCGTTAGCCATCGCCACGCTCGCCGCTTCGCATTGCACTTTATCGTTTTCCCTTTTGCCGGACGTAAACGCCGCTTTGACCCTCGCGGGGCACTGCTTCCGGGCGACTCCTCTCGCCAGCTGCTGAGACGGGAGAAGAATCGAGCGGCCAACCGCGAGCCCCGCCTTCTGCGATGTCAGCCTCTGATACGTCATCTCCACGCCCTGCGCCCTCTCCCTGGCTTTGACAATCCGAGCCGCCAGCTTTGCTCTCTGCTCTCGCTTTTTGATCCGCCAGTGCTCCCTGCGCTTCGCTGCTCGCTCCTCCTCGGACTCCGGCTCAGGCTGTGCGACACCTTTAGCGCCCTGCGTGGCGGCCGAGGCGCCCTTCGCACCGCTCTGAGGGGCTGTGCTCGTCGTTTTGCCCTCTGAAATAGTGGAAGCAGGGCAGAGAGGAGACGACGCAAGAATCATACCTAGTTTTGGCTGAATTGGTAACGCAACTTGTGCCTTATGTTGGGTTTCGGGGTCTGGTGCGCGCTGCATAGACACACATGGCTGAGGTGCTGTAGTCGTCAAGCTGCCGTTGGTAATTCTGGTCGCTCTGACTGGAGGCACTAAGGAGCTGGTGTTCAGCTGGGTCCCACTGGAGGTGGGTGAGGTAACAGCTCTGCTCACAGCGCCCCTCGCCGTCGGTAACGCCGCCGCGGCTGTCTCGCACCCAGCAGCTTCGGCTGAGACGGAACACGACACCGGCAACTGAGGCAAGACATCGTTATCGTTCGTCGTCTCCAGCCACTTCTGGCTCTCAGCGGAAGCAAGCGCACACCCGTCCTCCACTGCGTGTCCGCTCTGCGACGCAGAATTGTACGAGTCGTCGCCGCTCTGCAAAGACTCGGCCAACGCAGGGAAGGAGCCGCACAAAGCGGGATAAGTTGCCGCTGATGCATTTAGGTGCAGGAGCTTTTTCCCTCGCCGGTCCTGCGCCGGCGGCTTTCCTCTGCGCTCCGACAGACGGGCCCTCTGCTCGCGCTTCTTGTTCCTCCAGTACTCTCTCTTCTGGGCGAGCGTGGCGTCGTCATACTCCGAGGCGGGCCGGTAGCGGTGAGACGTCGAGGCACCTTTACCTTTTGCAGTAGGCATGCTTTCGCCGGCTCGGGCCACCCATCGGTTCTCATCCAACAGCAACAGATAGCTCACGGCTGATTTAGTTCGGCAGCTCGGCGCCGAGTCCTGACGCTGTCTCCGACTTGGCGGCGGGACCGGCGTGACCAGGCATCACGTTGAGACGCAGGTGTCCTGGAAAAGAGAGGACAATGAGCGTTAACTTAACAAATACACTTGATTAGCTCCACGTGAGACAAGCACCAGTTGATTTATCTGATAATAAAGCAACCTAAATAATAAAATATAGCGCAGATTAGCATTAGTTTGGGCTGAAAACCACTAAATGAGCAAAGATGCTGAATTATTTGAAGAATTTCAAACAGATGAGTCTTTAAAAAGTAAAAAATCTCACTATATTCTTTTGTTATCATACTTAAAATATATATTAGAAGCCATTGCAGCTAATTTACATGCAGACCAATCAATGTCCATGACTACATCCTCTGTCACATTTGCAGGAAACACAACATTCACAGGCAACTACGGTTTTAGCTGGACTAATATTCAAAATGTTAAACAACATATGTACCGTAGATTATTATTTTAGTGTGTGTGAGAGAATTAGTGAAGTACGTAAACCAGGAAGCAATGCTGCTGTCCCTTTAAACCTGTCCCTTTCTATCACACATTACATCTGTCGAGAGCCATTTTTGTCCTTTATTCTCTGTCTGTTTGACCAGAAACGCGTCGAGGCGACACATTAAGACGTGATAATGTCAAATAAATAAAGGGTTTAAATGAAAACCCGGCCGCATTAGCGCGAAAACCGTGTCCGCATAGCTGTGTCTCTGCTGGCGGCACAATGGACAACATCTTCCCCTCTCTTGTCCTCCTCACGGACGTCTGAGTCTGCTGCCTGTCTAAAAGACGCAATAAAAACAAAGACGCGCAACACAGACGCAAACCAGCGGCGCGAGAACACGAGGGGCCGAAGAAACATGCATATCCGTTACCTTTTGGTCACACCTAACTTTCCGGGACAGTTTTTGGAAACGTTTTTTTTTTTTTTTTTGGACAGATATTTTTTTCTGCCAGGACACGGCAGCTACTTTCCGCCAGCCGTGGCCGTGCTCCGGGGCTGCCTTGACAACGCCAGAAAGTACCAGGATGTGAAACCTGGTCGCGTACTGTGCGTGCGCGTCCATGTGTGCGTGCGCATGCGTGTGGCTGCTTCACTGATACGTGGGTAAGAAACGAGAGGGGGGGTTAAAAACATATATAACAGTAACGGTAGCGTATATATACATTTATATATATGTATATGAATGAAATATACAAAAGTATATGTAAAAAAAGTATTAAAGTATATCGATAATATTAAAAAATATACAGAAATATAAAAATAAATCAATATATATATATAAAATATAAAATATTACATAAAAAATTATATAAATATACATTTTATATAAAGAAATATATATATAAGTATTATAAAAATCTACAAATATTAAAAAATAATAATTCAAAGTATATATAAATTTTACAAAAGTATACATAAAAATAAATCTTCAAAGTCTACATAAAAATACAAAAAAATGTATAGAAAAATATACAAGTATATATATATATATATATTTGTAATAGTATTTTGAAAATATACAAAAAATCAAATAATAATCAATAATCAAAAAATAAAGTAAAAAAAGTATACATAAAATATATAAACGTAAAAATATAAGTATGTAAGATGTATACAAATGTATACAATATATAAAAATATATATATAATGTAATATAATGTGATTAATATGGGTATGAAGATATGTGGTAATATAATAAAATATAAAATAATATAATGCTTCCCTCCTTTACATTTACATTTAATTTAAATAACATTATAAAAACAAATCTCTAACTCTGACCAGATCATGACTTACTACATCTACTGACTGACCGTTAATCAGATTTAACTAAATCTATTATTTCAGTGTTTGGTTCAAAACCTGAATTTGGGACGAGAGACAAAATTCAGATACTTGGTGACGAAGCACAAAGATGAAACGTTTTCCAAGTTGGAAGCGTTGGACAAAGGTCCATTGATTTGACACATGGTTTGGCCGTAGAGATGCAGCTCAGTTTATGGCTCAGATAACGTAGTAACATATCATCATTATTAGTCTACGTATAGTGTACAATGATAAATATAGATGTAGGTACAAGGACATCCACCAACACTTTAGCTTGATTTTAAATAGGTGACATCAGAATCACGTAGCTACTACTTGACGCTACTATATATTTTTATACCGTATGACATATGTAAGAACTTATATATCTTACACACACATACGAACACACAATCTCAATGTTGTGTGTATATAATGCAAAAAAATATGGATGTGAAGCTATGTGATAATGTAAAATGTATAAATACAGTGTTTAGTAAAACTGACATGAAAGGATCTCCATCTCTATATATATATCTATATATATATAGAGAGAGAGAGAGGTTGATATTTATATATATGTGTGTGTGTGTGTGTGTGTGTGTTTATACTGGATACTCAAAATATTATATAAACTATTGCACAAAATCATTAACTGGAATCTACTAAATGGATTTATATATCATGTATCTCTCTCTCTATATATATACATATACATATATAGATATATATGTATATAGATATATATATAACTATGTATATATGTGTGTGTGTATATATATAGAGAGAGAGAGATTAAGTTGGTTATCTCTCTATATAGATAGGTAGACAGATAGTTATACATATAACTATATATATGTATATTTGTATATATATATGACAGATTTTCATATATATATTTATATATCTGTATTATATATATAAATTCAAGGGATAAATGAAGTATCTATATAGATATATGGATAGATATGTTACCGTTTTTTGTGCCATATAAACTCATATATATATATATATATATATATATATATATGTATGTATACATATATATGTGTGTGTGTGTGTGTGTGTGTGTGTGTGGTTATAGGCCTTACATCACTAGTGAACCTTATGAAAGTCCCCAGGTCCAAACACTGTGAGCTGAAGCTCGTGGGGCCCTGATTTTCCACGAAGGGCCGCCTCGTGCTTTAACCGACGCGGTGCCGAACCGGGACCACACCGGGACCGAACTCCTCCGAGCCCACGACCGTGACAGAACCACAGCGGTAGCATTAGCAGCTTATCAGTATTAGCGCCTGCTGCTGCTGCCTCCCTCTGCCTCCCCCCCGGGGTGGGTGTGCATCGTCGACTACCGCTGCTACTGTCTCTTTAAATTTACCCAGGAGCCCCTTAAGGAGCCCCAGGGGCCCCTAGTCCGGCTCCCCACCCTGAAGACAAGCAAGAGCCTTAAAAATACATTACTGGAGGCCCGCGGTGAGGCGCTTCCACGCCGGGACGACGCCACGCAGCACTCGGCCACACATTTATTCATGATTGTGTGATTCTATGAAAAGTTAACTTGGCTCCCGTGCGGGGCGCGCGTGGTGTCGGTGGAGGTGTGTGTGTGTGTGTGTGTGTGTGTGCGGGGGGGACACGCAGCGGCGGAGAGCACGGGCTCCTCAGCGATGGGCTCGCTATAGAGCGCCCCGTGCCAGATGCGTGTCGAGCGGCGTGAACATGTCCCCGCTGCTGTTGTCGCGAGTGTGAAATGCAACGATCCACGGAGGGGAGAAGAAGAAGAAGAAGAAGACGGAGGAGGAGGAGGAGGAACAGCCACTATTAAAGCAGCAGCGGCGGCGGCGGCGGCGGCGGCAGCAGCAGCAGCCAGGGCCAGTGATGGAAGAGAGGGACGCGGCGGCGGAGAGCGAGCCCGTGGACCTCCGGTGCGCCGAGCAGTCTGAGCTGCTCTCATTAATAATAAGCGGAGAGGAGGAAGCGACGCAAGAGGAGAGTGACTTGGGAGGTAAAGGGAGAGAAAACAAAAGTCATATTTGGCACAACATTTTTTTTTCTTTCTTTCTTGTTTTTGTTTTTGTTTTTTTCTTCTTTTTTTGTTTTTCTATCTGTGTCTCTGTGTGCGTGTCTGTGGGTCTGCGTGGCTGTCAGACACACACGGCCATTGTCAGGCAGCCAGTTAATCCGTGTCAGGGACAAAGCCGTGGAGCAGCATGGCCCCTCCGTCTCTGTGGCTCCTATAAACAAAGGCTCAACAGCACGCAGGCAGCCCGACCCGACGCACTGCTGACCCCTGGTGGACAGCGACGGTACAGGCCGATCAATACAATACTGGAATTAATATAGGCCTATAACATAAGATAAGATAATGATCAATAAACTAAATTAATACTAATAAAGATAAAGATACGATTATAACATAAGGAAGCAAGCAATAAGCTTAAATACATTTAGGATAAAGATATCAGTCAATAAACTAAGATGATACTGGGACAAGATGACATAATATAATATACTGATCAATAAGGGAAAATAATACTGAAATTAAGATAAGATACCAGTCAATTAACTAAAATCCTACCTGAATAATAAACGATAAAATACGATAAATACTGATCAATAAACTAAACTAACTCTGGAGTAAAGATAAGATAAGAAAAGATAACAGACGATACCAAGCAATAAACTAAAATAACACTGGGACAAGATAACATAACATAACATAACATAACATAACATAACATAACATAACAACATAACATAACATAACATAACGTAAGATACTGAACAATAAACTAAAATAATCCTGGAGTTAAGATAAGATGCCAGTCAATTAACTGAAATCCTACCTGAATAATAAACAATAAGATAAGATAAAATATTGATAAATAAACTAAAACATATGTGTCAAACATAAGGCCCGGGGGCCAAAACCGGCCCGCCAGAGGGTCTAATCTGGCCCACGGGATGAATTTGCAGAAATTACACTGAAGACATTAACTGTTAATTTTTCCAATAGAAGTAACAACGGAGACCTAGAAATTAACACAAATTGCATTTCCTTTTCTTAATAAATGTGGGGTTAAAGAAAACATTTGTCTGTATTTATAGTTTAATACACATATCGCATTATTGGTCCGGCCCCCTTGCCATCAAACTGGGCTGCATGTGGCCCCTGAACTAAAATAACGCTGGGACAAGATAACATAACGGAAATCAACAAACAAAATATTTCCTTCAATATTAAAACATTAATATACTTAATTTAAATGACACCGCAATGAAATGAGATGAAGCTAAATAAATGAAGTTACGCTAACCATGTGCAAAATTGTTCCAGTTGCAAACTTAACGAAACATCGTTGAAAGGCGAAAACCCCAATGACATGCTGCATACTGCTGTTGTTTAGGTCAGGTTCCTGCTGTTTTCATGTTGATTGATAGCTATGGTTAGCTGCTGAGCGGGCCATACAAACCAGCAGCGTTAGGTTAGCTCATATTTCACACGGTTTGAAGTAACCTCTGCTGCTCTGTGTCAATAAAGACGGAGGAAAGGTTAACTGTGGAGGTTCAGAGATACAAACTTTTGTTGGACTTGAAATTACGACAACAGTTTCAGTCGCCATTGTTGAAAGTGAAACAGGAAGTGGAAACAAAAATGAACCCAACTGGCAAAAGAAGACACAGCGCCTACGATTGTTTGGGTGGAGTTGTTACAGAGTGAACCAGACTGACGAGAACACAAGTATAAATGGGTCACACCAACGTAGGCTACGTACGTCTATGTCCCGTAGTACCTTAAATGAACCTTTAGCGGTTGGGTACAGATGTATCTGGACTAGACGTAGGTCAGATTCACCTTCAACCATACGTATTTGTCAGAGGTTTTGCAGATTATTGCATTTTTAACTGTGTCTGAAGTCTGTGCACACGTCTTTTATAACTCGCATTAGTAACATGGATGTGTCTTCTCTCATGTTCCCGTCAGACGAGGACGGCCTCGCCAACGGCCATGGCGAGGAGGAGTCAGAGGCCGGCATGGTCACGACGCCCGCCAGATCACCAGCCACCAGCTACTGGAGCATCACAGAGGGCCCCGACCAGCCGCTCCTCCTCTCCCCGGCCCCCGGGCCCTCCGCACGCAAGCCCAGGGTCCAGAGGGCCTCACGCCCGGGCCTGAGCCGGATCCCCGGCCGCGACCACCGGCGCTACTACCACGAGTACTGGCGCAGCGAGTACCTGATGGACTTTGACCCCCAGAGGCACGGCATGATCTGCATGGTGTGCGGCAGCTCGCTGGCCACGCTGAAGCTCAGCACCATCAAGAGGCACATCAGGCAGAAGCACCCAGACTCCCTGCTGTGGAGCGCGGCCGACAAGGAAGTGATCCGCTCGGGGTGGGAGAGCCACCTGAGCCTGGGGGGAGGTCAGAGGTCGTACAGCTCTGCCGCCGGACCCCCGCTTCAGGAAGAGGAGGAGACGTTGCACTTAAGCCAACACGCTGCTGCTGGTGGTGGGTTTTGTTAATCACACACATGGCGGCAGCATGAGTTAGTGTCTCGGTGTCGTGGTGCAGGAGCAGGATTAGATGATATCCTGATCAGGGAGCCACAAGATTATGACCAGCTTCCTAATGTTGAGAATCATCGGAGAATGGACGTAGGCCTTCTGAGGGTGTCCTGTGGTGTCTGGCTACAGGATGTTGTTAGTGTGGGCTCCTTTGAGGGGAGGGGCCTCTGTGGATCATCCCACTGGTACTTGATCAGTTTGGGATCTAGTGAATTTGGAGGCCAGGTCAACATCTTGTGCTTTTATTGAGTTGTTCCTAAAGCCTTTCACTGCTGCCATCAAGGAGCGTCATTGCTATGGGGTGGGGGTGCCTGGTCTGGTCTAGGTGGGTGCTACATGTCTAAGTAACATCCATCAACCTGATGCTTAAAGCAACAAAGCCAACAAACCAATGACTCTACCCGTCTCTACAGCCCCTAGTCCAGGGTTAGAGTCTTTCCTGCCCCCCTTATTGTGCGGGAGGCGTAAAGGTCCCAACGAGAAGGCCGGTTGCAGCCAATTGTCTTCTAATTCGCCACACTCTGCCTCCGTCCTTGGCAGTGGCAGCAGCGTAGCAGATGGTGATGGAGGAGGTGCACCATCGTCGCCTTTGTGCAGGTTCTTCAAATGCTGCAGGAAGTACATCCTCCGCTGAAGCATTTGTTAGTTGTAGACTACCGCAGTCATGCCTCATTTGTAGTTGGGGTCTAAAGGGGTAAATGCTTATTGGTGCAATGTTCTTTAAACATCCATGGTAGAACAGGAACCCAAAAGCATCATACAACAGCTTTCTTGGTTGTTTTGGCTCCAGTAACACGGCTGGTTATTGTCTTTTGTCTTAACTTTAAGCAGAAGCTCCAGACCCTGTGACGCCTCAGGAGCAGTCCCAACAGCCCCTCAGCAAGTCCCCCCGCTCCATGGAGGGTGAAGCCCCCGAGCCCCGAGAGGAGGAAGAGGAGGAGGAGGAGGAGGAGGACGACGAGCACGACCTCCCCGGACCGTCGGCCCAGACCCTGGAGCGCTACCTGAACGACTCCCTGCACGCCTGGTTCCGCCAGGAGTTCCTGATGGAGTACGAGGCCGAAGCCGGCCGCCTGATCTGCATGGTGTGCGGCGCCGAGCTGCCCTCCCTTCACCTGGACCACATCAAGAGCCACGTGCTGGACACCCACCCCAACTCCCTGGTGTTCAGCTCAGAGGAGAAGCACTGCATCCTGCAGGCCTGGGCTCAGACTCACGGTGAGGACCGGAGGCGTAACACTGCACCCGCTCGGAAATGTCTTATCAGAAATGATATCCAAACAGACGCTCGAGTCGAACAGTATGAATGAGTCTGAAACCAGTCATCAGCCTGACCTTTGAGGAGCATTTAAGCTCAAACCTTCAACCCGCCCACCGACCCTTTATCATCACTGCTTATCTGGATCAGCATTGCCATGGTAACGGGGTGAGCTGAGCAGCCTGAACATCCCGTCATCTCTCTTGAAAAACACTCGACCGCAGTAACATGATAAGTTATCAGGGACAAAGCGGTTATTTACTATATTTATTTAATTAACAGAAAAAAATCAACAAAAAAAACACAAATTTTATCAGTTTCAGGGTTATAAAATTTTATACATTTTTCACTATAATTTAGATTCAGATTCAAAATACTTTATTTTTTCACTACTGTTGCTTCCATAAATAGTAAAATACAAAAAGAATAAAATAACAAACGTTAATTGAGTCTGTAATCTCCCAGCGTTACCACCAGAGGATTTAAATCCATACAAACATCTTATGACATAATTTTTTATCTGAGCCGTGAGAGAAACCTTTCTTAATTTATATTTTTTTTAAAAAGAGAAACTTAGTGAGTTCCTCTTCTCAACGTCTCTGCAAATGATTTTTTTTGTGACATATCCTTAATTTCATCTTCAATTAATTTAACTTTGACTTTATTTTGGAAACGTACAGTAATCAGTCGTCTGCGTATAACAAGACTTTATGCTCCTCCTGGACGATGATCCTACTTCAACGTGATAATTCTTTAGCATCTTTAGCATTTGTATATTTTCCTGTATTCATCCTCATGAACCTTTTAGGTTTTTGGCTGGACTTTTAGTTCCTATAGTTAGTAGACTCACTGGTCAGTTATATAGTAGAAAGTAGTTGATTTAAAGTAGTTTATAGGAGTGATTTATGTAATCTGTATATTAGCAGTCTTACTTCTTGATGAGTTATAAGCCATTCTACTTTTTGTTTTAGTCTTTTCCCATAATCAAAGGGACGCATTCAGACAACTTGATTCATTTTAAACTGAACCAGAACCAGAGCTGGAGGTTTCAGTTCATTGTAGGTACTGCAGCACACAGACGGCGTAACCTACATACGTAGCCTAGATTGGTACGAGTCATTTATACTTGTACCTCGTCATTCTGTAACAACTCCACCCAAACACTAGTCGGCGCTGTGACCAGTCAGGTTCATTTGTTTCTTCTTCCTGCTTCACTTTCAACAACGGAGACTGAAACTTTTTGCTGAAATTCCACAGAAGACGAGTCGTACAAATGTTCGTAACTCCCCACTTAACCTTTCCTCGATGTCTTCCATCTTTATTGATCCAAAACAATCTATTAGAAAATTGCGTAGATGCAGCCGGAAATACTAAAGAGGAAACACGCTGCTACCAAGCGGACCAATCACAGCTCTTGTGGTCTGCGTTGTCGTGGTGGGTAGTTATATTTCTGGGGAGGTGGACGTCAGGCTACGGCGTTGGGGTCTGGGCTGCTGCTGTGGCTACACCGTCCCCGCAAAAATAATACCTCTGATCCTGTTATTTAAAACTGACTTTTCCTATTTTCTACCCATATTTCTAATATTAGGATGAGAACATTTTATATATTCAGCAGTTTCAGATGAAGCTTGAACAGATATTCTCTTCACAACTTGTTCAGGAGCAGGTGATGATGCTACAACACTGAATTTATCAGAAATAATCTCTTTAATCTGTTTTTGTTTTTTGTCCCATTAATAGAAGAGTCAGAGAACGTAATCAAGTCAGAGCCCGACACCAAAGACGGCGTGGTGGACCTCTTTGCCGGGAGCATGGACGCCATCCAGATCAACACCGGCTTGTACCCAGAAAGCGACGGCACTTTAACTCAGGACACTTGTCTCATCGGCGAGGACGGAGGCGTTGGCGCTCCGCAGCAGGGGCCCCCGCCCGCCCGTCAGCCCAGGAAGAGGCGGCTGCGCGGCGGCGACCCGTGGCGGCTCCGCCTCGACTACCTGGTGGCCTACGGGCCCCGGGGCCAGGGCACGTTCTGCATGGTGTGCTCTCAGGTCCTGCACGAGACCAAGGTCAGCAGCTTCCGCCGCCATATCCAGGAACGGCACCCGGAGACCACGGCCCTGAGCAGACAAGACAGGGAAGCCATGGCTGCAGCCTGGACCAAAGACAATTTTAGTGACGGCACGCAAATACAAGACGGTGAGAGGCTTTTAACAACACGTCAGCTATATTATGAAACTTTAGGCTTTTATGTAGAGGTGTTTTATTTTTTCTTGTTCTCCTCTCTTGTTTTTTGATTTACTTTGCTCCTGTTTTACTTTGTTGTTCATACTAAAAAAGCTCTTTAAAAGTGAAGCCAAATCAAGTAGAGCTCCCCCTGGTGGCTGGCTGCAGTATATGTCATAAGCCCCGCCCCCTCAATGTTAATGGGCGGGGCTTGGGCCAAACTAAAACACTAAAATACACGTCAAATAATTCATTTTTTTCATTGTTTCTGTCATTTTAGGTAGTTAGTATAATGCTGATGAATGTTCAAGTGTCAAATTTTGTTTTTTGTTTTTAGTTATTGACGCTACAGAAACAGGATGTGATATAACAGCGACTACCCGTTGCCATGCCAACTGCTCCGTAAAGCGGTCCTGTGTGACAATTTTTCTTAAAAATAACTACTGTACAATCAAACATTTCCTTGTAACTGGTGGAGGTAGAGCAGAGTGTAGCATTAATTAAACAAAAACTAGAGTAAGTTTGGACGAAATGTGGGCGGGGCTTCAATATTGTGGCTCCAAAGTCGCAATATGGCGCCGCCCGTATCCCCTAGAAAATATTATCAGTTTGGTCCAATGAGAGGGAGTGGTGACGTGTTGTCCATATTTATATACAGTCTATGCTTTATGCATTATTTAAACACTCATGAATTATTTATTTTATTTAGTGTTTGTTGTTTGTTTGGTTGACAGATAAGAAACGACCTTGTGCCTCCACAGACTTTGTGGTTTATGTGACGTTACTTATATTTAATTGTTCTGAGCTGCATTAACGGCAGCAGCAGAAGTACCTGAATTAATTAGTGAGCGAGAGAGCGGCCATTTTAAAAATAGAACGTCAGAGCATGGATGGGTGCATAGATACACTGATCAGCCACAACATTAAGACCACTGCCAGGAGAAGCAAATAATATTGACCGTCTTGTGACAATTTGTGGCAATGACAGCAAGGTGTAGAAACTATCCCAGTATACATCCACATATCTCAATATCTAACAAGACCAGCAATAGAAATCAAAGTGACCCAGCAGCAGATTGGTCAACCTGAGGCTAAACCAGCCAATGAGCAGTCAGCAGCAGACCTTACAGGTGGAAACCAATCATTCAATCAAGACCTAAAAAACAAACAGGGGAAGGAGAGAGAGAGAGAAACAGAAATAACCTGCCTGCAATTAAATAATACATTTAAAAAAAGAAAAAATATATACATAAAATAAATATAAAATATACAAAAAATATATATATGTATAAAATACACAAAAGTATATTTAAAAAATAAATACATAAAAACGACATAAATATAATATAACATAAAATATAAAATAAAATAGAAATATATAAAAAATATAAAAAAAATAATAAAATAAATAAATATTGTGTATTATAAATCAGTTTAAAGTCAGTATATGAGTATATGTATGAAAGTACACAAGATATATAAATAAGTACTGTACAAAATATTGGCTATAATCAGGATATGTAATTTCGGAAGATATCATCATCCACTATTTGATCAGCTGATATTTACTGATGATTTACATGTGACTCTTCTATTTCAGCTGTTTGTTATTTTAGTAGTAGTAGCATAGCCTTGTTTGTCAGCGAGACGTTTTCCTTTAGCCGTTTTCGTCTTTGTCTCGGTAGAAATCAACCTGGGCGAAGCTGACGTCCTCTACACGTCCGGCGGGATGAACGACAACGCCTCCCCCGATCTCAAAGCCTCCGGCAAAATGGTGAAGCGGGAGGAAGGGGCGAGCGGAGGGAAGGGCAAGTCGAGGGACGGCGGCGGCGGCGGAGCTACGCCGTCCCGTCACGGCCACTACCCCGGGAAGGACCAGAGGAGGAACTACCAGGTGCGCTGGCGAATGGAGTACCTGATGGATTATGACTGTAGGAGACACGGGCTGATCTGCATGGTGTGCGGGGCCACGCTGGCCACGCTGAAGGTCAGCACCATCAAGAGGCACATCCAGCAGGTCCACCCCCACTCCCTGTACTACAGCCCCGAGGACAAGCAGCAGGCCCTGCTGAGCTACAACCAGACCGCTCTGCACTTCATCCACTCTGACGACTGCTTCTCGTCCCAGGACCACGGCCACTCGGAGCTGGCTCCCTCTCCAGCACACTTTGGCACTTAGAAAAGGGCTTTCCCGCCTCCTTACGTGGCCCCTGTTCAGAAACAACCCCCCACACACACCTTCCACTTATTTTCTTAGCAAATTCAGGCAATGTGTCAAACAGCATCAAAGTTTTGCTCTAAGCCTCAAAATTTCTCTCATCACTAGTTTCTAAAAAACAGGTATGAGACTGAAATCCCGCCACTGATTTCAAAGTAAAGCTTTGTTTGCACATCTCAAAAGATTTAGGTCAAGTTTTTTGTATGGCGCTCAAAGATTTATTAAAACACAACCTGTAAAGTAACATAACTGAGCCAGATGAGCCAAGAGAAATTGGTCAAACCTTCAAAATCTGTGCCAAAAGCCGCCAGCGAGCAAAAATATCGCCCTAGTGAAATGCTAATTTCAATCCGTCAGCCTCTTCCTGAAATACTACCTTAATGATATTATTTTCAAGTGTTTGTAAGCTCTTTCACATCAGAAATCAGACGTATATCTGTGCACCAAGCGAGCTTGCTATCTACCACGTGGTGCGCTCACGAGTCTTGTGTTACATTCAGAATATAAAACCAGTTCCCGACAATTTCTTTCATTAAACACCAAAAGAAACATTTCCCGATGTTAATGAGCATCTACAGTAACATTTCTTTTTACACGTTAAATTCTCCAATAGAACAAAAAACGCAAAGCTCAGATCTAAGCCTAGTCTTGCTAGCGAGCTCGCTAACTACCACATGGTGCGCTCACGAGAGTCTTCTGTTACGTCCAGAATATAAAACACAGAGCTCAGATCTAGTATTCACTCAACCAGCACCAGGTGTTGGACGCCTATTTTGCTGTAGATTTTCAGAATCTGTGCCAGAATCAGTACGCAAAGGAATATTTTTGAAAGAGTAATATATATAAATGCTAATTTCATCAGACGAAAGCACAAACGCTCATGTTTTGCAGAGCTTTCATTTATCCAGACATGAGTAGAACTACAACTGTCTCTTGAATACTCACATTGTAGTCTTGCTAGCGAGCTTGCTAGCTACCACGTGGCGCGCTCACAAGAGTCTTGTGTTGCCCCCAGAATATAAAACTGGTTACAGATGATTTCTTTTATTAAACACCAAAAGAAACATTTCCTGCAAAAAACACAGAGCTCAGAACTCTTGCTAGCGAGCTTGCTAACTACCACGTGGTGCGCTCACAAGAGTCTTCTGTTACATCCACAGTTAAAACCGGTTACCAATGATTTCTTTCATTAAACACCAAAAGAAACATTTCCCGATATTAATGAACATCTACAGTAACATTTTTAGACACTTTTTAGACGTAACTGCCACGTGGTGCGCTCACAAGAGTCGCCCGTTACCTCTAGATTTTAAAACCGGTTACTTACGATTCCTTTCATTACACAAAAGAAGTATTTCCCGATATTATTGCAGCATCTACCGTTACATGTTCCTATTTTACGTTAAATGCTCCAAGTATTTACACACATTTTTACGACACCGATACTCAACGTGCACACGAGTTAAACCGTACCGTAGACGAGGTGGTAGTTGGATCGTAGCAGGAAAACCACAGGTAATGACTGCATGTCTGAGACGTCTGTCTGGAAATGTGGTGAATGTAAATGAAATCTGATTCACCTGTGCTTTTTTTTTCCTGCTATGAATCAAACACTGTTAAATATTTGAAGATATTTCGGTGGCGGAGGCGGCGGAGGCGGCGGAGGCGGCGGAGGCGGCGGCGGTGGCGGTGGGGGTGGCGGTGGGGGGCTTGTTTCTGGCCCGGGGGCCTGAGTCTTCTCTCAGGAAGTTAGAACCAGAGTTATTGGGGAGATGAACTAGTCTAGGAAAATATAGTCTGAAGACGACACAGCACTTTGTCCCCCTCCACAAAAAAACAAAAAACAAAAGAAATGTACTAAACCCCAAGTTTCCTGATGTGCAGCCAGATGAATGAGACTGCGTTTTGATGTTTAATGCTGAAGACAATGAAAAGCAGCAGCGCATGCAGCAGTTAGTGAGTCCAGACCTCCAGTCTTATTTAATTCCTTGTTTACAGTGGCGGAGAATGAAAACGAAATCCTCCTCTCACTCGTTCTTTATAATGAGATATGTTATCTCTGTCGGGGGCCGGCGTCACAGTCCTCGCCTCAGTCCTTTTATTTCACTACCCACAACTCACATTAGCTAAAAGCTGCACAATATGTAAATATATAAGATTATTTTTTCCTTTATATAAGCACTTTTATGCACTCTGGTATCTACAAGAAACGTGTTTGTAATTAGGCCCAGTTTTTTCTACTCTATTGGAGATTCCAGCGAAGGCCGGAGAGCGACTCGTTTGGACTTTTGCATTCTGCGTCGGAGGAGTTCGCTCCAGCTTTGGTATTGCTTCATGTTGGTTTTTTTTTCATTCACTGTACAAAGTTTATGCAAGAAAAAGAGAAAGAAAAGTCTGCCATAAAACGTCACGTCTTCACCTGAAACGATGTAACTCAGGGATTCAGTTTATTTTTTGTTTTTGGATTTTTTTTTTTTTTTAAATCAACAAACTATTTCATCAGTTTCCATACAGGCTGCCATATCTTACAAGATAATTCACACGTGTGTCGGATTTTGGTTGTCGTACAGGTCATATAGAGTCCTGGGGCAAAAAAAAAAAAAAAAAAAAAAAGCAAAAACAGATGAAAATTTTATTTTATTTTTATTTTTATTGGTGAATTTTGTAATTTTGAGAAAAAACAAAATGTCACGCAGTAAAAGAAAAAAGATAAAAGAAAGAGAAGTTGTTTGGTTTAAAGAAAAAAAAAGCTGGAAATTGATTGTTTCTTTTCATTAGAAACGTTTTCAAGCAAAAATACAAAGTCATATTACCAGAAAAGATGTAATAATGAAAAAAATGTTTAATATATTCTACAGAGCAGTGTGGACTCTCTCCATTGAGAACTGATTATGCTCCTGCAAAAATCTGCCTGGCCAATCAGACTGTGTGGGCGGGGCTTAACGCAGTGATTGACGGAAGAGTACCAGTAGTCGTACGCGTCATTCGAGTACAATGTTGTTGAGTTAGTTTACGACAAATAGGCTGAAACCATAGACTGTATATAAATATGGACTTGATGGAAGTAGAGCTCCCCCTGGTGGCTGTCTGCAGTATAGGTCATAGGCTCCGCCCCCTCCATGTTACTGGGCGGGACTTGGGCCAAACCAAAAACTGGTTTCTGTTATTTTTGGTAGTTAATATAATGTTGGTGAATGTTCAAGTGTACATTTGTTTGGATAAGTTTCGTTCTAGTTATTTGACGCTATAGAAATAGGATGTGACATAATAGTCGCCATGCCAACCACTCGTCCTGCGGGACTGTGGGAATAATAATCTTTAAAATTAAGTTCAGTGCATAATCCAACATTTCAGAGCCGAGCGTATCTTTGGGAAAATAGCGTCAGTTCGGCCAATGAGAGGAAGTGGAGACGTGTAGTCCATATTTATATACAGTCTATGCTTGTATCCAGATTTCTTTGTATCTGGTGAATCACGTCCCATGATAAAAATCCCAGGCTCGTTATTAAATGTAATTTATTTCCTTAAACAAAAATTGATTTTGTTCTTACACAGCTGTATTATTTGTTTAACAAATTGAGCGACTGGCCCCGTTTACACCAACACATGACCGACACAGTTACTTCCCAGGCTGTGAAATTCTTCAAAGAATGACTAAAGGAAGAGATGAAGACGCCCTTTTTAGTTTCAGAACAGCGCCCACCTGAGAAAGCACTTAATTATTTAAAATGGAGTGAGTTACAGTGAAGTGAATGAAGTGAGACATGATGTTTGCTTGTTTGTTTGTTTATATTGTGTGTGTGTGTGTGTGCGAGGAGAGATCTTCTTTCTTTGCGTTTCCTCACATTTCATCTGTACATGGCCGACATGTGACATTATGCATCCTCTCCTCAGAGACCTTTGAATAAATACTCGACACCACCAAGCCTGCTGCTGCTGTGCCCTTTCTTTTCCGACCAGCCACAACATTATGACCACTTCTTCACTTTAAACCATCTTCTGACAGTTCCGACGTTCTGCTGGGAAACTTCTGGACCTGGCATTCATTCATTGGTGTGGATGTTCCTGGTCTGGTCTGGTCTGCCTAGACCAGCCTAGACCAGACCAGGCACCCCCACCCCATAGCAATGACACTCCTTGATGGAAACAGCCATCCCCAACAGGAGTCAGCCACAAAAACACTTTAAGAATAACTTAAAAAACGGCAATAAAAGTTCTGTTTTCGGACAAAAATTTTTGGTGCATCCCTAAAAAAACATAAAAAACATGAAGAACATCTCAAGGTGTTGACCTGGCCTCCAAATTCACTAGATCCCAAACTAGATCAAGTATCTGTGGGATGATCCACAGAGGCCCCTCCCCTCAAAACCCCCCCCCTCCAGTTTTAAGTCACTACTAAAGAAGCAGAAGAGTCTTGAACACGTCCATGAGAGCAGCTGACTTTATGACGTCGGATTAAAGATTTACAGCTTGACTCTATTATGTAATATACGACACAGGCTTAAAAAATAAAGTGACTATTACCACTGTATGGTTGTACTACGTTGGGCTAAAATTAGAAGCTATAATCCTCCTCCCTCCACCCAAACACCATAACAGACGAGCAGATTCTCAAATTCAATCTTCTTATTCTAGATATTTCTAATCTCCTCGGTTCATTTCTTCGACCCAGAAACGAAATAAAAGTGAAGACATCCACAGACGTTTGAGGTGTTTTTATTAATTTCACTTTAACATCAGTACAGAGACCACATACTTTTTTTTTTGTGTGTTTTTTTTCCATTCACCATTTTCCTGCAACATCTTTTTTTTATTATTTCCCAAAGCTTTAAAAATCGGAACCAAAGTCGAGAGCTAATACAAAACAGAGCTGATGTTAGTGAAGAAAAACATCTAGAGGCAACGAGACACAAAAGATAAAAGAAAAAGAGAAAGGGGACGAAACGGGAGAGAAGCGACATGCTGTGAGTTTTATTCATATCATATATTACACTCTACAGAAGTAAGCCACAGGTGACGCGGCCTGAACTGAAAGCCTTTGCTTTCGATTAATCATCTGTGATAGCAAAAAAACAAAAAAACACTTGAGAGGGCTGAGGTCAGACGGACGAATATTAAAATGCAAAAGTTACCCTAAGAGTACAACTAGAATAAAGACAAGATTTTATGATACTTTCAAAACTGTCATTTTTGTCATTTGAACCCGGTGTCTAAATTAATAAATACGACGCCTAAAGTTAAAAGCTGCAAAGAATAAAATAAAACGGGATGCATCAGTCTGAGGGCGTTAAAGAGAGGTGAGCCGGACTTGTTTTTCGTCCGAGTCTTCGGTTTCGCGAGGACTGGAGGAGGAGTCGGAGGTTTGTCCCGACACTCGTTTCAAAGTGAAGCTTTATTTGTCTCCTGTGTCGCCTGAGGACCGCAGAAGATTTAGTTTTGCTATTTTTTTCTATGGAGCTCAAATTGTTAATTATTTATTTATGCGCTCTGGGATTATCTTAAAGGATTATCTTAAAGGATTATCCTAAAAACCCCAACATAATCGACACAGATGAGCCAAGAGAGACTGGCCCGGACCTCCGCAAACTGTGCCAAGGAATATTTTTGAAAAATTAATATATGTGGTCAGACAGCCTCTCGCTGAAATGCGGGAGATCTTTGAAAATGTCTGAAAGCACCAGACGCTACATACAGGCCCAGACTGAACAATTATTAAAATTTTATGTTTTGCAGAGACGTACATCTGTGCACGAAGCTTGAGCTATCATTAATCCAGAAATGAGAAGACGTAACATGGCAACAATCTCTTTAATAGCTGTATTGTAGTTTTGATAGCGAGCGTGCTAGCTACCACGTGGTGCGCTCACAAGAATCTCCATTCTTTAAAACGAGCTACAGAAGATTTCTTTCTTCAAGAAACTTTTCCAGATCATCAGAAACTGTCACGACTAGACCAGATTAGTTTGATTAAGATTGGGAAATCCTAAAACACAATCTTAACTTCGGTTGCCAAGACGTTTCACCCCCGTTCACACCTTGAGACTGTCGCTCCGCCAACTACGATTAAAGCTGAGGACAGATTCTCATTCTGCACAAAAATCTGTAAATATGTGAGGGGAACAGACTACGACCTGACCTCGGTCTCGTGTTACCAACAGTGTGTTGAGTTGGCTTTAGTTGGTTTGACAAATCACGTAGTCTGTGACCCCCAGTCTTAAGACTCAGAAGCCAGTCTGTTAGTGTGTCCTCCTAGTCTTTTCAAAATCGGTAAAGACTGAAAGTAGTGTTGAGTATCTGGTCGTTAACAGACTCCAGTTTCACGTGAGTAAACTCCAACTCCTCCACCAGTCTTTTAGAAATTAAGACTCAAATGAAAAGTCCAGTCGCCTTTCTTTATCTCCAACGAAAAATTTTGCATATTTATGTCTTGAATGAGACGCCATGCATGCACGAGGAGTCGTCGTCGTCAACCGTGACTTGTGTGTGGTCACGGCGAGGCGGCGACACGCGGCGGACGGCGTTGCACAGCGAAAATGAAAAAGAAACAACCTTCAGCTCGCTTCAGTTAGACGTCAGAGCAGTAGCAGTTTGAAGTAACTTGCGACTCGTCGGCCATTCAGTATTCAGGGGACACGTGCAGACTTCAAAAACACAAACAAATGTCAAACCCTTACCATCTACACATGGAGACGTAGCGGCAGCGCTAACACGTCACCACGGCTCAAAGAGACCCCAAGAAACAAAACACTGTTTAAAAACAATTACACGAGTAATAATCATATTAAAACGAGGTCAAGAATATGATACAGCCTAGATAACGGGTGAGTCTGTTTCCAGCTTACGCTATGACATGCACTTAACGGCAGTCAAAATAAAAAATAAGTGACAAACTTTATAAGAACCACTCCACAAACGGCGTCCGTCTTTTTTTTTTCCAGCTACAACTCTTTATTCAGAATCACACACACTTGCTGATTTGTTACAACAACGCCCCTCCCCCACATCACCCCTCCCCCGACTGCTAAACTTCACGTCACGTCGCTGACCGACATTAACAAAATCTTCTTTTATTCCATTTTCATATTATGCAGCTGCACGTGCTCTTTAGATCTTTAGCTTAGCATTTAGCTTAGCTTAGCATTAGCATTGAGTTGCACCCTACACCCAAAAAGTCTCTCTTAGAAGTAGAATGCGTCGTGCAGAGCAAGAAAAATGCAAACAGGAAAGTAGGAATTGTTGTTTTTTCAAGCGGTGGTAAAGAAATATTTGGAATATCATCCAAATTAGCGCATCTTAAAAGCTTAAATGTCAACTAACGTGTCCTGCTTTACTGGAATACGCTACGTTTTGGAATAAGGACTAATTTGCATAATTTTTTTGAATTTATTTAATATTCAAATTTCTTACGCGCAATTTATCCAAATTCAGAATTTTTTAAAAAAGTTTTTAGACTTTTAACAATATGAATTTTTGCAGTTGAATCACAATGAATTCAGCTGCTTTAAGCTTTAATCTTTGCTTTTAAAGCATCTAAACAGCGCTTTACCTTTAATTTGAGTTAGCCAGCCTGATTTGGAAGCGACGCGACAACAAATTTGTTTAAAAAACAGCTTTCGTAGTTGGGGCGGGGGATGGGCGGGTGTTGTTGTAACGCAGCAGACTGAAGTGTGCGTTGCTCAACATTGTCAAACGATCCCAAAATGTGTTTTTTCTTTTTCTCCCCTCAAAAGAGGACTCTTCACAGACCTCCAGTTAAACATTATGAAGCTCAATAACACTTAAAACTCTTACGATGCTGTTGTCAAGCTACTAGGGAGTCAGAAGCAGCCGTCCTATAATTAATATCAATAAGTAGTAGTGATAAGAAGAATAATCCAAACGTTACAAGAGTGAGACCTCAACACTTGGTGGTTTGAGCAGGTGCGACACGAGGAGAACTTTTTCTTTTTATATATATATCTATGTGTATATATATAAAAAGCGAGCCTGTAGTCGTCCTAAAGGTGTGTGTGTTTTTATATATACATACAGAAAACTGTTCAAAAACAAAAAAAATAATTGCATCTGATCAAAAGAGGGTGAACTAGACCAAATTATCACAGCTGGCTCCTTTTATTTCAACCTGCTCGTGGATTTAAAACAAAAAAAAAATTAAATTAAGAGTTCAGTGCATTGCAGAAACTTACATACAAAAAAAAAAGTGCCTGTAAAGGTAGAATGGAAACAACAACAACAGGCCGATCGTTAACAGCTGTAGAGCACAGAGCAGGATAAGACTATAGCCACATGACAGGTTGGTTTATTCATTTTCCTTTTTTATTTACATTTTTTTTTTTTTTTTTTTTTACTTTTCATCGCAATGTCGCCAGCTTAAATTAGTCATTTAACTTCTGGGAAACGTGTGGTACAGACATTTGCTTGTTTTTTTTTTTTTTGTCAAATAAACAGCCGTCCTCCAAACACCCCCGACCCCCGCTCCGACCCCCCACCCCTCCACCCCCGCCCCACCCTGCTCGCTCTACACCACAAAACCAGGTCATAGATTCAGTCTAGTTCACTCGACTCCTGCCTCCGTTCACCCCGGGGTGTGCCGGCGGACTGGCGCTACATCGACTCCTCGCTAGCGACGCACTTCCTGTCCGCACAGGCACAGTTCTTGTTTTTTTTTTTTTTTGTGTTTTTTTTTTTAATTGTTTTTATTTTAAACGCTTGCAAGTTAAGCTGCACAGTAGTTTTACATTGAATATCGAGTAGCTCAGAGATTTTCTACCTAGCAAGGTTCAGTGTAGTAGAGGTGGTGGTGGTCGATGGAGGAGGAGGAGGAGGAGGGAGGAGCAGGCTTAACCGGAGAGGAAGGGTTTAAGAGAGAGGGGGGTGGAGATGATGAAGATGATGGTGGAGGTGGTGGAGGTGTAGAGGTTTCTAATGAGGGGGGAGGTAAAGGCGTGTGGGAGCTGATCATTCAGTTTTGCTTCGCTTCACGGCTCCGGGGAGTTTCTCTTGCAACCTGCGACAGAACGGTAGAACACGGGTGAAATAAATGATAACAGAAATTAAAACATGTAAAACACTCGAGTCTTGACTGGAGGCAACTTACTTGGCAATTGTGGAGTTGACCTGAGTACGTACCAGGTCAATGTACTGGTCGATCTGGGTCTGGAAGGAGGAGGAGGAAATGTTAGGAAGCGTAAGATTCTACACTTTAAATTCTAACACGGGTTTTTAATCACAAATAAGGTGGTCTGAATTTCCAAAAATTTGGATTTGGAACCAAAAAAAGAAATGCTCCCAGAAAAAAAATAAAGTTTTTGGATTCCCCGTCTACTTGACACGTTTAGGTTTAGGTGTTAAAGGGTTAAGACTGTCTGTAACTGTCCCGAGACCAGAGGTGGCAAGTAAGTAGATATTTTACTTTTACTCTCTACATTTATACACAAATATCTGTACTTTCTACAAAAAACGAAAAACAGGCTCGTTACTTTTTTAACCTCCACGGATGAAAAGACGTAAAAGACGTAACACGATCGGAGCGGACATGACTAGAGCATAAGACTAGAGAAGGAAAGTCGATGATGCACATCCTGTTTTCTTCTTCTACTGTTTAGAACAGGCAGCCTGTTGATCAGTTTGAGCTCTGCTGCCACCTAGTGACTGGAAGCTTGTTTATCGTTCAAGCATCAATAGAGACATTAATACTGAAAGTCCACTTGACCCCACTATTTGAGAACTACTGGTCTAATGTGAAAAAACTAATTCATGTATGGTGTGGTTTCTGTTGCTATCATTAGCTTTTTGAGGATTTTTTTGGAAGCTAGCTTACAACGTTAGCAATGCTATGGAAACACACTGTTTTGTTTGAAAAACAACAACCCAATAACCCTTATTATTAAAAATGATCCAGATGCTCATGCAGGACATCTGGTCAATTAAGTTTCTTAATTTTACTTGAGTAAAGGAGTTGAATCAGTACTTCTACTTTTACCAGAGTATTTTTTTACACAAGTATCCATACTTTTACCTAAGTACAGAATATAAGTACTTTTGCCACCTCTGCCCGAGACCCAGCGTCCACATATGGGGACATTAAGTTTTAGGTTTGAGGCAGCTTACTCTGCATTCTGCTTCATTTAAACTTGCTGTCCTTTGTCTGCTGTCTAGTGGTAGCAAAATTGTCAACACACTAGTCGGTGTGAAAACGTAACAGTTAGCATTTCAGCAGATTCATTCAGACGATCACGCGACAAAAGTGGACAATCAGATTTTACAGTTGAAACTTGTTCGTCTTTGCTTATTAAGTTTTCTAGTTTGATATGACAAACACATTTAACAAATTCTATAGTATTAGTAACAGTAATAAGACACAACGTCCCTAATTAGCAAGTACTCGGTTGAGGACATTGGGATTTTGTTGTTTGCAATTCTGTCTTTCCACAGGCAGATATGAAAATGAACCGTGTTTAAAAGTTTTATGTTCTAACATCTAAAAAAATGAGTTGCTTGCAATGTCCAGGTATTAAAATAAACAGTTCTATACTTTTACACATATGTGACGTTATTATAATATTCAGTGAAATAAACCCCATGTCCACATATGAGGACATTTATTATTATTTTTTTGCAAAATCTACTTCATGCTCAAAGATGATGCTTAGTTTTTATACTTCTTAGGTTCTACTAATCCCAAATACCTTGAAGAAATTAAAAATGCCACCAAACAAAAGTCTCAAGAGGACAACACTCATGTTTATAGTCCCTCAAATGGATTTATGCATTTTATGTTAACTATAAACGGGGGAAAATAATCATCTCGGAAGGGTGTTGGACAAACATTTGTAAAAGCCCAACTAAATCACTTGATGGGGACATCCCTAGTTTAAAATACAGTAAGCGTCTCTGTCTTCGTGAGAGTGGCCCGAGGGCAGATTTGAAAGAAGACACAGGACTCATTGATGGGCTCATGTGGTGTCAGCAGGGCCGAGCAGTGAAGGGGTGACTCAGAGGCTGGTATCTTAGAGGCTTTGAAGTGTCGACCAGAAGAACGAGAAAAACGAAGTGACGTATGGAAAATGTTTGGACTTTAAACCATGATCCCAAGAACACGTCAACAATCTAGATGAACCCTGTGGGAAGTCTTTGTCGTTATGAACGCCTTCTTGACTGACCCGACAGTTGAATGAACTTTTTACTGACACATATTTAAACTGTAGAGAAATGAGCCTTCTTGTGTGAGCGACCTCATTTATTTATCTGTAATGTTGTTGGTGTAAAGTGAGAAGAATTATTTTTAGACCAAATATAAAAACTCACCTTGTTCTTCTCGTAGACGGGAGGCACGGCGAAGAGCAGGATGTCAGCTGCACAACACAAAAGACAAAAGATTGCTGTTGGTTTTTTTTGGACATTCAGGTACGTTTCACATTTCTGTAGCTGCTCCAGCTCTCTACATATCAACTTCTGTTTCCTCTAGATGTTGGTTGTGAACAGATGTCACAAAAGCAAGACGGTATTTTCCAGTTCTGCAATATACGAGCTAAGTTTAACCAAAAATTATAAAAATCTGGGCCTCGTCGTTTTCAAAAATGCATCGATAGTCTCAAACTGAGCTAATCCTGAGATTAGCAGACATAAACATGTACATGTGAAACGTTTTACTCACATTTGAAAGCAAAAAACAAAGAAGAAAATATTATAATTACTTAAAATACAACATTGACACTGACTACAGACTCCAGAAATGACAAAAATTACCACTAATCTGCCTCATGTGCCTGATTCATCACAGAAATACATTTCACTAGGAATAAATAACTAACTACAGATTTAATCCCAGCAGAGGATTAGCAGGGACAGCTATGGACAGCTGGAAGAATATCTAGATTATACCACTTTATACTCATATTAAAATTTTGCACAACATATTGTCTTTATTCATTTACTGACATATATGCTACGCTCATACTTAACTCTGACTGTGCATTATATACATATAAATAAATAAAGGTACATATCTTGTATTTTTCACATATTATTGTATTTTTTTAATGTTTTTTCTGTTTCATATACAGAGACCACTGCAAGATTATTAGTTTCTCTGATGTGTTTGAGTAAAATGAACATTTTTGTTTTATTCTAACAACATTTCTCCCAATTATTTTCATCTAGAACATTTATTTGGAGAAAATTTTTGACAAATGGTCAAAATGACAAAAAAAAAGATGCATCATTTACAGATCTAAACGAGCTAAAACACATGATTTAGCTTAGTGAGGGTTCAGAAATCAATACTTGGTGGCTCCACTGGTCTGTCACATTCCTGTTAGCTCAGCTTTGTTTAAAGGCTTGTGACCGTCCGTTGTCCTCTTGATAACATTCAAGAGGATATCAGTAGGGTTCAGGTCCAGAGGCGCCGGTACAGTGGCTCAAATATTTTCTTTTTACCTATTTTAGCGTGGCCATTTAAGGTTTGACTACAGCTTTTGTTCTTTCCCTCGTTTAAATAATATCTGCTTTGAGGTGTAATCACTGCCTCATTAGGTAGAATGAGGTCTGCCTGTGTTCAACCATAGACACTATGAAGATGGAACTGCTCCTCTAAAAATGAAGCCAAAGCAAGTAGAGCTCCCCCTGGTGGCTGGCTGCAGAATATGTCATAAGCTCCACCCCCTCCATGTTAGTGGGCGGGACTTGGGCCAAACTAAAACACTAAAATACACGTCTCAGTCATTTTAGGTAGTAAATATAATGTTTATGAATGTTCAAGTGTCAATTGTTTGGATAAGTTTTGTTTTATTTAGTTATTTGACGCTATTGAAACAGGATGGCGATCACCAGTTGCCATGCCAACTGCTTCGTAAAGTGAAGCATGAAAGTTGTCAACAAATTTATTAAAAACAAGTCCAGGGTATAATCCAACATTTTCTTGTAACTGGTGGAGGTAGAGCAGAGCGTAGCATTAGCTAAACGAAAACGAGAGTGAGTCTAGAGGAAATGTGGGCGGGGCATCGATATCAGGGCTCCACGTGGCTCCACCCTCAGACCAGTACTGATCAGACTCTGGCTCCAAATTCACAAGATGGCGCCGCCCGTATAACCAGGAAAATAGCGTCAGTTTGGTCCAATGAGAGGAAGTGGAGACGCACAGTCCATATTTATATACAGTCTATGTATTCAACAGACACTAGACACACATATAGATGCTGATTTCAGAATAATCTGCAGTGGTCTCTTAATAGGTAAAGGTGGCGTGTTTTCATTTTTAATTAGACTATTTTTAATTAAACTCAGTTATATCGAGGGCTTGCACCGGACACGTTGGCTTTTTCCTGAAATGTGACGAATGCGACGCTGCTTACCCAGGATGAGAATGGTAATTCCATTGAAGACGGCTCCAACGTAGGTCAACAGCCACATGACCACCGCCAGCTGGGAAAGAAACGCACAAGAAACCTCTTAGCATTCATGACAATATGCAACATGTATACTCTACAAGTTAAACAGTCACAGCATCGAGGATATTAAATAGGCGACGAAACCTCAAAGATTTTAAATAAAATAAAATATTTAATAATTTATAATATATTCACCCCAGACGCCTTTAATTTATTTTGCATTTTTATTTTATCATTTATATACTTTTATGCCCATTAGTTCTTTTGTTTTCCATTTCAATATTATGGAAAATGTTTAAAAAAATATAAAATTACAAAAAATACATAAAATCAAAGGCTTTTAATGTGAAAAATCTCTGCAGGAAGTGATGAGACAGTGCAGGTTATACTGTTTGAAGAGTTAAAAGACAGAAAACTCTAGTAAACACAAAAATAAAGTGATATTTATAACGCAGGATTTAATTTTAAGCATCAAACGCTGATCCAAGTTCACCCCAAGTTTTAAATAATGGCCATAAATTATTAATACTGTGCGGATGAATGTGTGTCAGCGGAGCGACACCTGATCTGGAGCAGCGAGAACGAGCCGCCCGTTGAGTCCACCGACGCAAGATTTACGTCTGATTAGAGAATTTATGCGCATATAGCGGCGCAGACCATGGCGGCGGGTCTGGACGACCAGAGGAGCGGTGAAGACGCCTTCTGGAGCGGCGATCTAATTCTGCCGTCCAGCTCGGATACATTTCAGTTTTAAAAGTGGAAGTGTCATAACCCGCTCGGCTGACAGAGAGTCCTGGCTATAATCCGATAGGCCTGGTGAGTTCAGCACAGTTTAATTCATTTACGCTGCAGGACACACCTCGCAAGAGTTTACGTTAATGAAACCAGTGCTTTTATGTCGCTTAGAGAGACAACTTTAAAAAAAACAAAGGGTGGCGACAGTATAGTTGTGAAAATCCCAAAAGCTTGTGAGATAATAACCAGCCGTCATTAAATCATAACTACTGGGATTAATCTAATGAGTTTGTGACGAGTGAAGCTGTACGGTGACCTTGGTAACTGTACCAGTCAGAGCTATAAAAAGGCTGCACCCCGGAGACGTGGAACCGAGAGGGAGGAGTAATCCACGACAAGCAAAGAAACACCATCTAAACTCAGGATGATGATGGACGGGCTTGACTAGTCGTCGATCACGTGACGATAACAACATGGACGCCTCCTAGAAGACAGGGGAGGAGTCCAGTGGGTCGTCGCAGCAAAGCTAGCAGCAGAAATACTAAAGATGAAGCACCGTCAGTCCTGAAATACAGCTAAAGTACCAAAAAGGCTAATGCTAATGCTAAAAGTGAAAAGTAAGCAGCTATGTCAGGAATGCTGGCGCGATGTTCACCACTCTCACATATTTTGGGAAAACAGTATTTTGGGAAATGGTTTGTAAGGAGCTACAACAAATACTGGGGAAAGTAAACGCCACAGACGAAAGACCAATAGATAACAACTGTGGATGAAATTTTCTTAATCGAAAAACTGACACGTATTAAGGCTTCAGGAAGCACAACTGGACAGAAAATGGGAAAAATGGACCCTATATCTAATAATAATAGATGGATGTAATTATCTGCAAGACTGTAAAATATTGTGTATTTCCCGGGCAGCTTCTGTTAGTTTGTTAGTATTTGTTTTGTTGTTGATAATTTGTAAAAAAAAAAAAAAAAAAAAAAAAAAAATTCTCCAATTTTGTTGACGAAATTTTTTTTGCATAGTTTTCCTCAACGACCTTTTTTTTTTTTCCTCTGACGAAAACGAGACGAGAACTAAATAAAAAAAAAAATTTGCTCACAGACTAAAACTATGAGCAAAGTTATTGACATTTTCGTCCACGAACTAAAACGAGACTAAAATATTTGACGAGGACAAAATCCAATCAGAACGAAAGACAACCAATCAGAACAAACTCTGGAGAGCGGTAAGGCGTTCATTAATGATCGGTAGACTGCTACAAGGGTCATCATATGCATGAACTCGCAGTTTTTTATTAAAAAAAATGAGACTTTTTTGCAATTTTTTTTCTGCAATTTTTTTATAATAAAAAAAACTGCGAGTGCACAACTGGGGAGAGAACGGAGGCAAGATATATATATACTTAATTGACTAAAATCCTGTGATTTTTAGTCGACTTAAACTAGACTAAAACTTTTGTCAAAATTTTGACTGAAACTAAAATTACATTTTCGTCAAAAGACTAAAACTAAATCAAAATTTGCTGTCAAAATTAACACTGCACAGCCGTCAGTTAACTTCACAGAGGAGGCTTCAGATAAACATCCCACTATTCCATCTAACAAAATGCTGTAAAGTACCATTTAATGCTACTTATGTTGCTGATGTGCTGCATGTTCTTATACAGTCTATACATATCTGTAGCTCACAGAATGTAGCACATGAGCTATCTGTTCTCAGCGTATGTATTCAGGTCAAGAATATAGATTTCATTACTTCGTCTTTCGACTTTCACCACATAAACAAACAAACTTGTGCAAAAAGTGCGACAAACTGTGTCCGAGGCCGGCGCCGCTCACCTTTAGGGAGTCCACAAGGTCCTCGACCAGGAAGAGGTGGCTCATCTGCTTCAGGGCTCGGTTGATGTAGGCCAGACTGGCATCCACGTGCTTGCGGAAAGTCTCTGGAGGGATGCTGACATCCTTATCTATCAGCGTTCTGCAGAGAGATGGAGGAGGAGGAGGAGGAGGAGGAGGAAGAGGAGGAGGAAGGTGAGCACAAAGTGAAGCTACAGAACATCTGCATATCCGCCCTGTGGTTAAAAAAAGATTGAGGAGAGTCCTTGATAAATATTCTTTACACCATTTCAGTTCTAATTGATTAATCTCTTCTAGTTATTAGTATTTTGTAGAAAACTGAACAAAACTGAACATTTTCACAAGAAAACATTCAAATTAAAAACCTTTCAGTGGCTTAACAGGTAAAATAATTAGACGATTTCTGTCTTTAATTGAGATTTTGAGTCAGAAACGACTGCATTTCACTGACGGAAGCTTTATAAAGACACATCTGGATATAACTGGTTAAAGTTCAAACCCTACTTGATAACTATATTCTACTTTTTACAACGTCAGAGTTGTAGCGTCACATTTTGGATAAATTGTTTTGAATTTTATGAATCGATGTTGGATCATTCAACACGAGACTGATCTGAAATGTCAGTGAAACATTTCTGGATCTATCTACCTATACTTGGCCTCTTATATATTTAGAGATTCAAAAAGGTTATAGCCTGTTTGTGAAATAAACTAATTATAATAAAAAATTTGCAGTGGCTGAATAAAGAGACAGTTTTTTTCCTGTTTCTTTGGTGCAGACAACAAGTCAGGAGACTATTTATAAACCACTACATCATCTTTTGTGTTTCATTTTGGTTTCGGGGCTCGATTGCTGCTTGTTACGGCCGCGTTCTGAACTCTGCGTGAAGCCTCCCCCGAGGCTCCACCATAAAAGACGGGTCTATAAATAAAAGCAGACGAGGCAGAGGTTGCATCATGTGCTGCGCCCTGCCTGACCTCTAACATTAGGAAATGTGGCGGCTTTAAACACCCGGTGTAGTTTAATAGCTTATGTGAGTCAGCGGCAGTGGAAGACAGTAACACCTCTCCCTGACCTGATAGCGGTCTTTTCATATTCAGCGTCGGCCGATCCAAGTCCTGATCTGATCTTAGATAAACTGAAAGTCGTCCTCTGGAGATTCATAAAGGCTTCTCTTATCTTTGTTATTCTCCTAGATAACGTGTGCGCTGTGGTTTAAATCCAATAAATGTACCAGTTCATGTGGTGTGGAGACGGTCTGGTCGTCCAACGCTGCCGTAAACCGTCTCTGGAAGATGTTTCTCCTTGACGAAGTCTCCAGGAAACTTTTATTTTCTTTTAAATGTTCAGTGTTTTACGATCAACTACTACCACCTCACCAAACATCCACAATGAACAGTTCACTAGTTTCCTCATTTCATTGTTTTTTCATGTTTTTGTTTCTTCTTCTTCTTCTTGTTTTTTGTTTTGGCAGCTTTGACCAACCACCACTAACTTGTCAAGAGTGAAGTCCACACAGCAGACGTGTTTGGTTCTTCCTCTTCTTTGACGCTAGCCAGCTATCGTTTTTGACGCTAGCGGGGACGTGGTTTTGGTTTACGCCAGACTTAAAATAAATATCTACAAAAGATCAGGCTTGGCTGAACTTCGGCCCAGATAGGACGTTTTTTAACGGACGTGTATGTAGCCACCTTGTTATCGTCTGATCTTACGGTGGAGATGAGGACGTTCAACTATTTTTTTTTATTTAAAATAATATGAAATTATTAAAACTCAATGGAAGCAGATCATTTTGAAGCGATATCACAGTCTGGAGTTAGCTTTTATCATCATCCGGGGTCTGTAGATTGACCTACAGACCCCGGATGACATCTACTGCTAGTTTTTTTGCAACATGGCTGAACATTTTTCTGATTCTGAGGCCGTGGACGAACCGTAGCAGTTAGCAAATTACAGCTAAACAAGCCAACTGTCACAGGTGGCGCTCAGAAATGACGTCATCCAGGTCAGAGGTTAGTAGGTCAATCCATAGACATATACACATAGACGCCTCATTGAGCGGCGTGCCTACAGGGCGGCCATCTTGGAACAGGGCCACTGGCTCCTACAGTGCATTACATCTATGGAGGAATGGTGTTTACACAATAAAAGATAAATCGCTCAGTTGAAGTCCGGCATCTTTTCTTTACAATCCTCAGTCAGAATCTAGTCTGCTAGTAACATTAATTTGTATTTGGGTAGTAAAACCATATTTTTATCATAGCTACATGTGTGACGTTTTTAACAGATCAATACGTTTGGAAATCGCTCCAAAATTCAGCAAATAATTCTACTTTGAGATTGAGGAGTACCTCTTTCCTTCGTATGTTCATGCACCGCTGCCTCTGCTAGCCCTGAACCAAGATGGCGGCGCTTTAGGCACAGTCGATGCGGCGTCTATGTATATATGTCTATGGGTCAATCTACAGACCCTGGATGGTGATAACTCCAGACTCAGCGGGGAATAGCACTAGCATAGCATCAGTGAGTTTCATGGCAGATAATGTGTTATTTATAGGCTGCGTTTCGGTGCCCCATTCACTCCCATTATATAGGGGGATCTAAATATACACAAAATGATATGGGTGAGTAAACGATCGTATTTTATACCAGAAATAAGGCCCAGGTTGTAAAATACAGTAGTTCCACTTTAAGTTAATGCACACAGATTGAAAAGCTGCTGGTGAGGCATAGTTTAAACATTTTAGCACCAGAACAGTTCAACGGCGTCGTCACGGGCAGCGTTACAGTAACAGCGTGGGTTTTTGCGAGAGCTTCTGTGATTCCCACCTCTATTCTGGAGCTCTGCGGGCCTTGTAACGGCATGTGCAAATCACTGAAAAGGGGTGTCCGGTTTCGTGTCGAAGCCCAGCTTACATTGCAAGTATTTCTGTTAACCTCAGCTGCCGTTGGCCCGGGACGCGAGTCACAAGGTCGGGCTTAGAACGTGTTAACATTTGGTTGTTGAGATATAAGTGACTTTTAATTGAGATTTTAATTAAGTTTGTTTGAATTAAGTGTTTTTTTTAGGAGGTCGTCATTCAATACTACCAAACTGATTCTATTAAGATAAGAAAAGCCTTTATGAATCTCTAAGAGACGCAATTTTGATCGGACCAGGACTCAGATCGACCGATACTCAATATTAAAAGATGGGTATCAGATCTGGGGGACAACTTTAGCTAGGCCAGCTCAATCTGAACCGGATCGGGTCTCACTTGAAGGGATGTCCATCGCTGGACTTCTGCACGGCCTGGATGACGGACTTGTAGATGCGGAAGGTGATGGTGACGCAGAGCAGGGCCAGCAGCAGGTAGGAGACGACGCTGATGACGCTGAAGGCCGCCAGCGACAGCAGCATCAGCAGGGACAGGCCGAACACCACACCCGACTTCTTGGGGTCTCGCCAGTGGATCAGGTCCTTGACTGCGGAGAGAGGGTGGAGAGGAAGGGGGGTGGAGGTTAGACCGACGGTGGTTTGCTTACACCGACCTACAATGAAATGTCAACACATTAAGCTGCGAGACTGTGGTTTGTCCTGAAGCTCATTCCTTTTAGCAGTCAAAAATTATATAAAATTTTGCTAATTGTTGGATTTTACCACAAAAAATTGGTTTACTTTGATTAATTGTAGCTTAAAACCATTAAAAAACAAAGCAAAAGTAGAAGCAACATCATCAGTGTTGCCCAACATGTCAAACTCCATCTCTGCCTTTGTTTTGGTGCAAACTACTGCAAGTACCGTAAATGTCTGGACTATAGGCCACTACTTTTGTCACTTGCTTTGGACCCTGCGGCTTATTTTTACAGCTAACGGTCACCAGGGGGCGCACTATCATGGAGGTGCAAGAGTGAGACAGACAGTTAGCGCCAGGTAACGAGAGCAAAACAAACCAAGTGACCGTGTTACTGCACCTTTACCGCCGTGTTACAGGCAAGTACTTTTAAAAACAGATGAAATTTAGCTTTTTAACGTTATTGCCTCGTCAAGCGTCGTAAGCTTTTGACTATGACTGCAGGAAGTACGCTAGGAGAGCACCGTTGTATTATTTGTGCACTGCAATAATGCTGTTTGTAATGTCAAAGATGAGAAAGTTTGATCGATTGATTGATTGATTGACTGAAAGATTTATTGTGTTTCCCAAATGTAAATAAATGGGACGCTTTGCGTTTCCAAACAGTCATTTCTGTCCCGACAATCCCCTCCATGGTAGAAGAAACCCTTATATACGGTAATTAAAAATTAAAACACCAGCAGCTTATATATGGAACAATCTGTGTTTTACCCAAAATTTAACTGGTGCACTTTATAGTCCGGAAATTACAGTAGATTACGTTAATGTTTACATTTAATTAACTATCCTTTGACAGAAACATTTCATGAGCAACCTGAAATTGTTTAAGGGGAAATAAGTGCAACTGCTGCCTTGAATAGTTTAGCCCCGAGTCTCAGTGTTGTGTTATGTTCACGGCTCTTACTAAAAGTGCGACCCCCTGGTGGACAAACTAAGAACAGTGGCTACTTTTAACGTCTTCTTGCGTTTGACACCCCAGGTAAAGCACGTAAAGATAAATGACGCTAAACGTGGAGCGAGGTTTGAAGCGAGAGTCGTCGTTTATGCAGCAAAGGTTGAGTCCAAAAGAATATCAAGCAGGACAAGGGGCGTAGAAATCCTGCTTCTCCAAATCTGTCCCAGCAAAACATGGACATGAGCCGTGAGCGTCCTCTTTAGCGTGTGCAGCCCGGAATAAACGAGGAACCTTGATGCAGATGCCAGCTTCACGTCTGTATGCATGTCCTGTGAGAAGTCGCGCATGCAGAAGCGATAGCCTCTCTATACAAGGCAGGAGGTTACGTAATGCTGGAGCGGGCTGGCGCTCTCAGACTACCACTCCCTCTATGTGTGTGTGTGTGTGTGTGTGTGTGAAGAAAGGGTGTTTGAAAAAGACTTGTGTAAGTGGTGGTGGAGAAACCACGTGGGCCGACGCCTCGGGGGACTGCTCAGGCCTCAGCGCTCTCCCGCAACTTTAAATGGGAACAGGAGCTATATGGGAGCTGCACACGCTAACGTACAGCGCTAACGTACATAAAATAAATTATAAAAGAAAGATACAACAAACAGGACTACTCAGAGTTAAACTGCAGGCACGTGGAATACAGACGCCGCAATAAAACTGACTTCGGAGAAGGAGTTTGACATTATTATAGGGTGTAAAAATCTGGTGTAAGCACCCTAAGCCTACCCCATAAGCTTCTTAAATATAGCATTTGATGTAGGCCGCTAAGCCACAATGCTGTTTACCATGCATCGCTAAATGTGCCCAAGTTGGATGTCAGTGATTAGATTATGTTTCCCATAAATACTACATGCTACGTACCCTGACTACTTAACCATAAGTGCATCTTTAATAATTTAAACGAATGAGATCGTCACACGTGTATATTTGCTTATTTTGACTTTAAACAAGGTCAGAAAACGTCCCGAGATTAAAAGCCTTTCTCCGTTTTTAATCAGAATACCTGGAACTTTTAATATCTGCCGGGTATTTAGATTTTACCGCGGCCTAAAGGTGAGTGATAACCCTCGGGGACATGCGCAGGATTGCCGCAACGGCGGGCGTTCGGTTTTTAAAGGGTTAAACCGTGACGCTGTCCTGAGTCAGCCAACGTCCCGACAAAGACGTTGGCAGCTTGAAATGTTGACTTTAGCTGCGACTGACAAAAAAAATAAGTTAATTGTTAACTTCGAGACATTTATCCCAGTATAATAATGATTCATCCTGCTGATAATACTGCACAGTTGCATTGCTGCTTGTACTACAAGTGACTCTTGCACTGCTGAGTTTGTTCATTTGGTTTTATGCAGTACCCTCCATGTTCTACTGCTAACCAAATAACCAAACGAGTATTTTTAATCACCATACCCGCGTTTATACGTAGCTAGCCTACTGCTGTATATTTAAATACTGTGGCGAGCCAGTGCAGCACTCTTTTGTTGAATACACGCCAGTCTGCTACGCTGCAGAATTCATGTATAGTTAAAAGTGAGAGTACACCGTTACTAACATATACAACACTACACCGCATATAAAAACTGGACACCGTTACTGATGTCTGTGAAAACAAAAGCTGCCTGTAAATCCATAAACTCGTCTCAGATAAAAACTCTTCTGCAGCCGCCAGGCAACAAAACAAAGCGGGTTTTCTTGCACATGCAATGTTTTCCATCTGACGGCAAACAATGAGCGGGGTTTCCACACCCACCACCGCAGGGGTGTGTGTGTGTGTGTGTGTGCGCGCGTCCTCCCTCCCAGCATGCTTTGCTGCCAGCACCCACAGGGGAGGCAGTTCATTATCCCTCTCTCTCTCTCTCTCTCGCTCCCTTCTCGTCTTGGTGTCTCTCGCCCCTGTTCTTCTCAGCTGAGGTCCCAGTGGCTGCAGAGGCGCAGTGGCCTGCTTTCACCGAGTGCTGCTCTTAAAGCTGCACAGTCACAGGTTTGACTTGAGAAAAGTACGGCAGCGGATAGTTTATGCATCTTTATGTTGTAATAACATCAGGCTCCGGCCAGGACACGCCTTCTTCCTTCTTCCTGTTTTGTTTACACTGGTGGTTGGCTAGCGTCGAAAGAGCCGCTAAACATTCACTTGAGTTTACATGGTCTTTAGTATCCCGGTTTTGTATTTGTCCATGCAAACACCACATCCCGAATTCAGAAATAGGCCTGTGCCCATTTCCCGATTTCAAGAAACACGGCTTTGCTACTTGGAGTACTCCGATAGAAGCCGGGATACTGGAGCATGTATACACCTTATCCCAATTTCTGGCGGCTGCCCACTGTCTGCACATGCATGAGTGATGCCAAGTGACGCACTAGAAATACAAACAACATGGCGGCAATGACAACTTCTCACTTTCGGAGCGACGAAGAGACTGAATTTTCTCTTAGACTAATGAAAGAACTAAACATAACGACGTGTTTAGATGCAGAAAACAACGGAAAAGCTACGTGACGCTGGTTTTCCACCGCGCAATCTGTTGTAAACAAAGGAACGTAAAAGATCGGAAAAACGGATCACTTGACTTTATCAGGTACACGGAAATATGAATAACCGTGTTTCTCTGTGTTCCATGTAAACACCATATCCTGGATATGCTCAAAGCCGGGATAGTAAAGACCATGTAAATGCAGTCAATAAAACGTAGAAGAAGAAAAACCTGATCGCGACGTCCCTAGAATGCACATCAAACGTTCATCGATGTTAACCGCTTTCCGTTCATTCCTCCTGTTTGACCTCTCCGAAGGGCATTCATCACTTTTGCCTAGGGCTTAGGCGGATGAATTGGAGTGTTTGAAAAGTAACCGGCAGTTCAGGCTTCTCCGTTTTACTTTCAGAACAACTTGTGGTGATCTGGAGTAACAACGCCCTACAGCACCAGGCCAATCGGTCGCTCCTTACTGACTCAAAAAGCAACTCTGACAAACGAGACCAGCTCAAGAATTAAAAACAAAAAAAGGTTCAGAAAAGGCGACTGGACTTGTAGAGTTTTAGAGAAGACGTTTCACCACTCATCCGGGTAACTTCTTTGGTTCTAGTTGACTGGTGGGAAGTCTGAGGTTTAAATAGGAAGTCCTCCTGAAAAAACTTGCTTGTTATCCTAATAACCAGGTCAACTAGAACTGAAGAAGCTACTCGGATGAGTAGTGAAACGTCTTCTCTAAAACTCTACAAGTCCAGTCACCTTTTCTGAACCTTTTTTGGATCTTATAGCGTTTATAAGCTTTGTTTTTAAGTCTTGAGCTGACCTCACTTGTCAGAGTTGCTTTTTGAGTTAATAAGGAGCGACCAATCGACCTGGTGCTGTAGGGTATTGTTACTCACGATCATCTTCTCTAAAACTCTACAAGTCCAGTTGCCTTTTCTGAACCTTTTTCCGATATACATCATGACCCGGATGACTGAGAACCTTCACAGACACTATAAGATATATATACTGAATAGAGCAAGCTGAAAGTTTGGGGTTCAGTTGGTTAAATATCTAGGTATGTCTATATTTTTTCTGCTTGTGCACCAAAACAAAACTACAGATACAAAAAGAATCTGTTAAAACTGCCAATGAACCCCTAGTAGTATTACAACCAGACAACACAGCAACGTAGGGACTGTTTGAGGCTACGGCCTTGTGGGTATTTCAGAAGACAAACAAGACTCTTTGAACAAAAAAGAACTGGTAATGCAACGTAGCAAAACTCAGCCAGCATGAGAACAGGCAAACCCACTAAAACAAACTCACCGAGCCAAAACGCAGTCTGCATAATGACCTACTGAGCTGTGGAGCAGCACTGCAGAGGAGCACTAAAATAGCACTAGCTCAGTAGCTGCAGGGGGAGAATTCAAAAACATCTCCCTGTTCAAAACTTGTCAATATTAGCAAGCTAAATATTTATCATGACCAGTAACAATGAGCGTATTAGCTTTAAACTGAAGCTGAACCGCCCGACTCGTTCTTCCTGCCTATATAAGGACACTTTCCGCTTGGTTTCTAATTGCACCAGCTGGAGGTTCTGGGGTGAGTAAGCTCAAGGTCAAAGTATGCTACCCATGTAGACATACTACTGAATGTGTTAGGGCTGCTGTCTGCATACCGGCCTTGCTCTATGCATCTGTAGCGGAGACTGTGCGCGGGGAGGGGGTGATCTGCAACACGACACGTTAAGAGCACTCCGTTCACGTCCGAGTCAACTTTTTAATAAAGAGTTTACACGCAGCGGCTATCGGGAGTGCTCACGGAGAGGGAGGAGGAAGAGCGAACTGGACAGGTGAGGACCGGTGAGAGAGCGACGGTAAACCATACCGCCCAGGATGACATCTTGTTGAAATCATTGAACAAATTACCGCACCAAAAATAATTTGCAGAGAGGGGTGGCCTCCAGATAGGAGGGCTGCAGTGGACATCAAGGTAGAAACCTGACACTGGGGGGATTGACTGTACTCCGCGTGACTGCTAATATTCTTGCAAGCCAACACTCGGCCGCCATATTTAAACCCCTGACCCCGCGCTGTGAAGAGGAACGCTGCCGAGCTATAAAGAACAGAGGGCAGGAGAGGGTCATGGTCTCAAATGGTGGGGGATCACTAGACCATATGCAACCTCAGTGACCACGTCGCATGCACCATGGCTTGGCTGCTATAATAATATCTGTGACAAGTGCAGGCCTTACAGCCTCAGTATGTCAAATAAACACGTACAGTTTTCAGGAGAAAGACTTTGGCGCACTGCGGGTCTGACTGTGCATACCATGCACACAGAAACTTGACACGGTGGCCTCAAAAACGCCCAACTAGGAGCAGGCAGACTCAAAGTATTATAATCATTGCTGTGAAATGCCTGGAGCCTGGAGGTAGCTTCCCTGTCCTATGAGAGGCGTGTCTTTGCAAGGGGAGCCAACTCTGGTATTCCTCAGTGCATCAGGTATTTAGGCATTCTGTCACGAGAACACCTGCTCCAATTACCTAACTGCTTTTGACATTTGAGGCTGCACAAGTGTTAGCATGCTGTAATAATTTGCCCTTGACTCTTTGGGGCCGTGTTGGTGCACGCTAGCCGTTGAAAAATGCTCACAATCGACTGGATCTAGAAAAAGACCAAAGCTAAAGTGCAGGGAAAGACACAGTTCTTCGAGTGTCTGGGGGCGGCGAGTAAGAGGCTAAATGAATTAAAAGAACAAACATTTGGTGTCTTATCAAGTCCTTTATGGTCTTGAAGTTGAATTCTCTGCTGACAGGTTAAAACTGGGGTAATCAGTGGATTTAATTATTTAATCAGACTTGTATCCACCTGTCCTAACCTGTAGCCTAAACTGGTTTTGAATACTTCTAACATGAATATATAATTAAGCTTGCTTTACGCAAATGTTTTTTATTATTAATGCGAGAGTCCGAAACGACAACAAATTCAAGTTCTACAGATTTTTGGCCGTTTTTACTCCACTTCACAAAGTGAAATTACTCTTGACCGCACTTTAGATTCAACTTGCTTTCCACAGCCTTATGTCGCTCCCTTGATCAGTTCCTGATTGCACAAATTCGAGGCAGATCGATTAATAACAGAGCGTGCAGAGTTAATGACGTGGCGTTTTGCATTAACGCGTCAGCCCTCGTGAACAAACTGTTACAAGGTGCAAGAGTGAAAAGGAGTCCAGCTGAGGGGACTGCATGGGGTAAGCAGGCCTACTGCCCAGGTGGAAGAAGGGTTACCTGATAAGTGGGTTAGTATTGCTGTCAAGACATGCTCAGCAAGATGATAGGCTTCAGCCACCCATTCGTCAATGGCTTCTACCTCTTTGGAATAAGTGCTGTCGAATGCACGGTTGCTTTGGGAAAGTGGAGGACTAGAAACTGAGGTAAAGGAGGACTGCTGTAGAGGTGTAGTGTCGGGTTTAGCTTGGTCTGATCCCTTTGACTGGAGGTTCACCATCTCCGCCTCCTCCTCCTCCTCTTCTTGACTGCTGCCAAGCTCTTTGAGAGCGCTGATGGTCAGCTGTTCTTGTTCAAGATCCATGACCATGGTTGGAGGGGACTGGGACGGAGGCGCACTGGTTTTGCAGAGCTCGTCGTTTGGGGGAACGTCTTGCTGCGCATTGTCAAGTTCTTCATCCTGCCTTGATTTCAGGCACTCGCGCATGAACTCCACAAAACTATCCAAAGGTTCAGAAACCGAACCGTCTTTCTCAGCTACTTCTGAGTTGCTTGTTGTTGTGTCGGACGCCTGGTGAGCTGCTTTACTGTCCAACTGGATGTTTGAAACGGGTTCGTGCAATGGAAGGGTGTCGCCCTTTGTCAAGTCATCTGTGAAAATATCAGTGGTCATTTTCTTGTTGAACTCTTGCTCATTGTTGCTGCTTAGTGTCTCACTTTGGAAACAGGAATAGGGATCTTGGGGATATTCCTGTTTAAATGGCTCACTAACCGGCTTGGCCAAGGTTTCATCATCCTTCAGTGAAGCCGGATCACGCAGACTTTGATTGTCCTCAGGAAGATCGTTTTGAGCTGTGCTTGGATTCAGTGATTCAATGAGGATTTGAGAAGGATCGGAAAGAAACCGTTCCTTAGCATTATTTAGCCCTTTATCGCCAATGTCATCCAAGGGAGACACTGAATCATAGTCATAATCAAATGATTGTCTGTCATAGATATCATCCTGCATGAAGCTGGTTTTAGACAGAGGAACTGTGTCCATATAAGCCTCTTTTGCAACCGTATTGGACTTCTCATCCACTATGGATTGGGTCTCACGAGCCGATTCCTTAGATGTAAGATCAGTCAAGCAAGGTTTGACCAGGATATCCTGTGGTTCATCAGACCACTCATCTTCATTGTCTGGGAACTCCACTTCTTCATTTTTGCCTACAAAAGGGTAAGGTTCATCGTTTACTTTATTTTCAGCCGCCTGTGTCGTGCCGGATTCTGCTTGTAATGATTCCGACTCTGTTACGACAGCTGGATTGGGAAGGGGCTGAGCCTTGGATTCTGGTTCTTGATTGACTGTTTCAAGAACAGATTCGATCGGTTTGTGCTTGGGAGAGTATTCAGTATCGGAGTCCACAGGCGAGGACGGAGGAGAGTAGCCTTCTATGAATTCAGTTTCTAACGGGCGCATTCTGGGGGGTTCGGTTTCACGGTCTTCTGGCTCTGGTTGGGTGGCTGTCGTGGCCTCTCTTGTCGGGCCCCTTATGACCTCATAATCATCATCTTCCTCGCCCTCTGGCTCCATTTCCATCTCCTCTTCGCTGTAATTTGGCTCGTCTGTCTCAATAACGTTGATTGTCGGAACCTGCATTAGCTTCCTCTCAGACCTTGGTGGAGGGGTGTCCTTTTCTGCAGAGGGAACATCTGGAGTCGCATAGGGGGACGTAGCGGCGGCATCATTTGAAACTGGTGCTTCAAAAGATGTAGCGAGGGCAGATGCAGGAGCCCCAACACCGTCTTCTATGACGGTATCATCCGAGTCCCCTGAGCTGTCTGCTTCACTTGCCTCTGGGGGCTCCAGATCTCCAGTCCAAGTGGGCTTCTTCTCATCTGAAACACTCTGCTTATTATCAGTGTTCGCTGGAGGGGAAAGAGGAGGGGATGGTGAGCCAAAACCTGCAGGAGGAGCAGGTGAAGATGCAACCACTGAATCGGTATTTGGCTGAACCTGGATCCCGGATTTGTCCTGCTGATCCCACACGTAGGCCGTTGGCAAAAAGCTCAAGTCAAACTCCTCCTCAACACTCGGTTGCTTCTGGGCATCACTGAACTCATCTTTCAGCTTCAGAGCTTCTGTAGGAGAATCCATAAAAGCATCGGGTACACCGGCAAAGGCCGCAGGGGCTTCATGTACAACCACATCCGTCTCTTTCTCCTTCGATGCAAGAACGTTGGCGCTTTTAACTAAACCTACTGTATCAAAGTCCGGCACAGGAGGTAAATGAGCCTTCATCCACTCTTCTGTTTCTTCAAACTCGCTTACATGTCTCAAATCTCCAAGTACTTCAAAAGGGGACTCTGGTGACTCCTTATCAACAGACCCTCCCCTTTTCTGGACAGTTGGTGTAGTTCTCTCAGCGAGACATTTTGGGATCTCAGCGGGAGATTTGGGAGTCTCAGCGGGAGATTTTGAAGTGTCCATGGGACATTTTGTGGTCTCAGTGGGAGATTTTGGGGTCTCAGTGGGAGATTTTGAAGTGTCCATGGGACATTTTGTGGTCTCAGTGGGAGATTTTGTGGTCTCAGTGGGAGATTTTGGGGTCTCAGTGGGAGATTTTGGGGTCTCAGCGGGAGATTTTGACGTGTCCGTGGGACATTTTGTGGTCTCAGTGGGAGATTTCTCATGGTGGCGGTCCCTGAAGTGAGAGAAACCTCCATCACTTCTAAAATCAGGTTCCTTCTTTTTTGCAGCCAGAGCCTCCAGTGCCTTTATGCGCTCAGAAACAGGAGAGGTCTTTATTGGCGAATCCGGCGGTCCATCTGGCGACCCTGCTTCACTCCCAAAATTACCAGGGGAGAATGAACCGGGCTGAGAAGGAAAGCGGAGGGATGTTGCTACACCTTCGCAGGGCTTGTCAGAGCCCAGGACCACTCTTTTGTCTGCATCACCGTGCAGGAAGAACAACAGCGAAGAGGAAAAAAGAAGGGAATGTCAAAAAGAAACACACACTAAACTACCATGCACGTCTAGTATAATTCAGCGAGGCCTTACTGTAGCAGCCCAAGCATTCATGCATTGCATCATGGAAATGTTGGCAGATTCATATAATGGATGGGGGGGGTCTTCAGTTTTTGCATGCTGCTCTTAACTACTTCACATAAAGTACCACTTAGTGTGGCAACTTAAACAAATCAAAGAGATCAAATGAGCAGCCGAATAAATAAAAAAACTGATGCTTCTTGATGGTGACTTGTTTGTGAATTAAAATACATTTTCTCAAGGAAACCTGAAAGTCTGTTTCATGATGGTACACAAGTCAACACAGTCACTCAATGGTATCCTCTTAACTTTTAGTTGTATAATGTATTAAGATTATATAAAAAAAATTCTATAAAAGGATAATACAACTGCTTTTTGTAGAAAGTATAATATATAACTAGGCAAATGACGTTTCCACTGTATTTGCTATTGTACAAATACACAATAACAAGAAATGGAGGAAATCTCAAAAACAAACAGTGTCCTGAGGATATAAACTGCCTGTGCTCACTCCGCAAGTCCTTTTTTAAAGTGTTGCAACGTAACGTCACAATGACTTTTTGCCCAAGAAATCTATCCACTAAATCCTTGACCCCAGGTGATTGTGTACCAAACGGCAAGAACATTTTTGAGATACTGTGTTCACGAGTTGAGTTACGGATACAAATGTGTTGATACTTTCAGTTTCCTCTCGAGTCCAAGTGAATGTTTGTGTCAAATCTGAACAAGTTTGTCAACACATACTTGTTTGGAACCTGTTTGGAACACTTGTAGCCCCTTAATGCTAACCTTTCACGTGACAATATATAAAACAAACATGAAAAAAAAACCAAGAGATCCAACATCTGATGACTTTAAAAAGGCCCACATTGGCCCAGATACTGATCGGGACATCCCTAGGATATACAAAAAAAATGGGCAAAGAAGCCTTTTGCCGTAAAGTAGACCGTCACACCAACAAGCATCCACTTAAACAAAAGATTGTGTTCTCTATTAAAGCAGTAGTTACCAGGAAACCTTGACAAGTTCACGTCAGGCCTATAAACTTATTCGGCAAGATCTGCCTATTCCCTAAAAAAAGAAAACAATGTTGAATTGTTTGTTGCCAATAGCTACATAATTTGCATTTTGCTAACTGCCTCTCACAACATCGTGCCAATTATGCAATATTCCAATACAAAAAGACGACAAGTATGCCAAGAGTTAGATAATACTGCTGCCCTTGTGCAGTTAATCGGGTCATTTAAGAAACATTCCACCTTCCTCGGCCACACAGCTGAGGAGACTTTTTACAGTCGCCGTGAAGGCAGGGCGTCACCTTCCCTGACAATGTAGCCCCGAGCAATTCTGGAGGCAACAACCTCCAAAGACATTCTAACCACAAACAGTCACATGTTCTCCTCGAGCACCAACGAGCACCAAGTCATTTACAAATCCTCAATTTCAAGCTTTAGTTTCAGAGAACCAGGAGCTTTTATCTGGAAGTAAAAATAATCACCATTTAGATTTTGATATCGATTCATTTTATCTAGTCCAGATTGTTCCAACTTCAAATGAAGCTTAAATCGTTTGTCGTGTTGTCGGTATGATGCCATAACCCCACCCCTCCCTGTGCACAGATACAGACTTTTCCACTGATGCCCAACTGACTGGTCCACTTTGTCTTGGATTGGGCCGCCACCTCCCCTGTGCCACAATACAATGCCTTGTTCAAACTAGGCCACATGAATGGACTTTCCATCTAGCCACAGCGTTGTAGTCCTTTGGCTCTGGGCTTGTAAACAAATTCCATAACAACTAATGCTGTGTGAACAGATAGAAAGATCTGTTGACGTTAGACAGCGCCGGGGCTACTTTATCAGACCGTACACTACTTCATTTAGGACTATAATTCCCATGTGGTGTTATGAACAGGACTCAAGATTAAGGTGTCAACAACTTTTCACATTAGCCAGACAGTGGTCATCGGCCTAATTAGGCCTCGATGGGGCCTCAATGCCTGATTTATGTAATCTACAGTAAGGAGGAGTTGAGTGGAGCTGCATGAGTTATGAGTATGGCCTGGGTAGAATAAATAAAATGAACTAACTATTGAATAATACTCAAAGTCCATTCAACTGCACTATTTATTAGTAATGTCATTTTGGTTCCTCTTCTTCTACTTGGAGTTTTGGCTTTGCCTTTTACCAAGGACCGTTAAAACAGAAGAGGATTTTTTACACTACAGGTACATGGTTTCAGTTTATGATGTACCTAAAATAAGTAACTACAAAAGATCAGGGTTGGCTGAAGCCCGACACCGATCTGATACAACAAATGCCTGGATCGGCCCAACACTAATCGGGACACCCCTTCCAATTTGCACCAAGGCACTCTCAAGTCAAATGATTTTGAGCCCTACCCCAATCCAAACATTACTTTCACAGTATTCACATACAAGTTTGCTAAAAATTTCAGATTCTTAATAAAAGAAAAAAAACTGCTGACAAATAAAACCTATTTTTAAATGCTTAAGCAATGACGTGAGACATGCACAAAGCTTGATAATAAGCAGATATTTGGGTAGAGGGTGAGCAAGCAGCTATAGGCAATGGCATGCCCAGGCCACTGGGTGGTTGATGAGATCTCCAGTGCCACTCATCCTCCGGTACCCAGTTGTTATTAGGGCTTGAGAGGAGGGGTTCGGATACTAGGGCAGCAGGAAGGTACAATCGTTCCCCCGGGACGCCAGCGTGATCCATTTTTAGGTTCCAGCTCTTGTGCTCACAATGTGAACTTGAGCTTCTCTGCTTTCTTAAAATAAGGCAGCAATCTTGGGATTATATTGAACCTACACCGAGTGATGCTGACCTAAATAATGCTCATTAGCAGACATTAAAGACTGAACTGGACCAGACTGCTTGGAGCTCCAGAGCGAAGGGTTTTTAATACGTGTAATTCTTTGGTTTAGCCACTAGAGTCCTGGTGAATCGTGTTTGATCACGTCAAGGGAGAGAAACTGTACAAAGGTTTGTTGGTGACGGTTTTGCTGCTCAGGTTTCAGCCGTTTGCAGATGCACTTCCTGCTGCCCGAACAATAAAACGACAAAACCTGTCAAAAGGGTCAAGATGGCTGCGTAGGCCATGAGCTAGATAGGTTGCATACGAGATTGGGGGGTGGTGAAGATAATTAGCAATACCATATGTTATTGGAATCTGGAGGTTGATTAACTTACAATTAGTGCAGCGACTGTTAAACAGATGGTATGACATGACAAGGGTCGAGGTGGTGGAGGATCTAGACTAAGGCTGGATTTCCTTTTACTACGGTTTCTTTGCGTCTTTGCTGGACGTTCACAAGCAGGAGAAGGAGAGGAGGGGCACTAGAAAGGATGATGTAGAGCAGCACAGCAGCAGGCCAGCGAGAGACCAGAGGACAGAGGGACAGAGCAGGCGAGCAGCGTAAGAGAACCATACACTTGCCTTGAGGAGACTGAATGAGAGATACAGGCGAAGAGGAAAGAAAGGAATCTGGAAAAATAAAAAGGACAGAAGAATGATCATCGTAGAAAAAAAGAGAGAAGAGTAGAAGAAGTCCTATCCACTGCACCCTCTGAAATGAAGGCATTCAAATCAAGAGAGAGAACAAGAGTTAACTTATCCAGCCTTAACAACTCTGTATGCTATACTTTGACTACTTCAAATAGAGACCATAAAATAATGTTAGAAATTACCCCATGCATATCTCTTATCGTTTACTTCAGCAGCCCTATAACAACTTTAACACATGCACTTATATTTTGCTACACAAGCAACACAGTTGACACTTTTGAGTTGCTTCGCCGAACAGACAGAAGTGTTCCCCACAAAACGGACTATTATGGAAACATCACATGTTCCTCGCCAAGACGCCAGCCACAAGACGGAGAGAGATACCGGCTTTACCCTCGCTCACAACTGCCAAAAAGGTCCAAGGGTGCTAGACACCTCTTCCAACGGCCTTGTCCACATATTTAAAAACCCCATTTTATGTGACTTTTTGAGTTTGCACATAAAAATCTAGTCGAAATGTGACAGAAAGTGAAAATTTGCAAAAAAAAAGAAGAAGAAAAAAGCAGGATTTATGCGTCTGTTGGATGCGTCGCAGTCCAGCAAGAGCGAATAAATCACGACATACATGAAAGCACGGGCCATCGACGACATGAAAACTGGCAGCAAACAAAAGACTTGAAATCTGTTTTGTGCGGCGATGACGAGGAGACTGCAACCTTCCTCTGAATAAATGAAAAACAAACATCTATTTAGACTTTTTTTCAACGACACTAATAAAGTTTTAAGTCAGTACCTATGAAACTGACACAGACGCTGTGTGTGTATACTGTAGCGTACAACAAGCAGTGGCGACACAGAAAAGGCATAGGACAGACGGGGCAAAGATAAAGGACTCCCTACTCAGGAGTATTACAGGTTAATGTTAAATTTTTTTGAAAATTTTTGAATTTTTATCATTTTATTTTTGAAAATTAAGCAACACTTCATCCGATTAGTTTTGATGATAATTAAAATGAGGGGTGTGACAAAGGTTAAAGGGCTCCCTTCTCAGGAGTATAAAAGATTAATGTTAAATTTTTTTGAAAATTTTTGAATCGTTATCATTTTATTTTTGAAAATTAAGCAACACTACATCCGATTAGTTTTGATGATAATTAAAATGAGGGCTGTGAGAAAAGTTCTTGCAGATGCACAAAGAAAATTGACTTCAATTCAATTATTACCACCACAGGGATGGGTCTACTAGTGTTGAACTTGTCCAGCTCCACAAAAAAAAACCTTTGAGAGATCCTTTACTGTCCCAGAAACCTTTGGGGGTGAAATGAACTGCAAAAGAAAAGTTCCTCAAAAGTGCAAATTGCCTACAGTACAGATACTGTGGGGTGGCGTTTAATCTTTGCCGAGTGCCGTTTATTTCTAAATACATTTTTACAAGACTCTGAAGGAGGAAGCCATTAGGATCTCACGCCGCCGCCTCCTCCTCCTCCTCCTCCTCATTTGTCATCATATGTGTTGGAAATGACAGAGGAGGAATTACTTGAGTCACGGTAAAGGATTAAGACGAAGTGCGGCGCCACCCTTTCAGTTCAGCTCAACTGGAGTTCGTACAGGACGGGCAGGTTTGGCGTTGGCGTGGCCTCGCGATGCAACATTCCTCCTCGAGAAGATTCATTCTGCTGTGACCCTCCCGAACCGACCACACCTTCACGCCGTTTAACCGCAAAGCATCCGCTAAGGCCCTACTTGTGTGTCCACATTCGTCAGGAGACAATCGGACGGAGGCGGAGTTAAGGGGAGTGAAAGTATAAATGCCAAAGTACTATAACGGCTATACAGGAAGTTTGAATTAAATGAAACGATTCACACCTTGTATGCACATTCAAATTAAAAGCATGCATTACAGGAATTAATTTGCTTATGCTGCCAGCAGGAGACTGTTGAGAAACTGTGAATAGAAGACAAAAACAGTAGTGCAGTGTTTGGAACGCAGAGCACAAGATATATCTACATGTATATATGATATCAAACTGTCCAAAGCAAGTATGGATTCAAAGAGGTGTCAAATCAGTCGGTTTCTTTCATGTAAAGATGCATTAAATTGTTTTTAGGGTAAGGCAGAGACGTGAAGATGCTGCAGGCAACATATTTACCTTTTAAAGCTGTTCTGACATGTTTGCAAATACTTAACAGCACAAAGCAGCAGTAGGTTTCTGCAGCAGGAGTCTCAATATTCATTCAGCTTTAACCCCTGAGCTTCACCAAGTCTACAGCCATAAGAAACGTCTCGATGTGGAAGTGAAGACCGTCTCTGGGACAAAGGTCAGCCTCTGCCTTTGAAGCAGTGGCAGTCTTCATTAAAATACCTAAGTTGTTCATTTATGATAAACACTTCCTTGGCAGGCGCGAGCGGTCAATCGGCTTTGACACCGTGGCCTCGGGCTTCTTGACCGAGCAGCGACAGTAATTGGGGCGGGTGTGTCCACTGCACTGCATGCAATTTCTGTCCTGGTACTCGAGCTGTCCTGTACCGTCCATTCCCCGGGGGCTATCTGATTGCCTCTATGACCTCAGTGATATGGTCCGCTCCAGCAGGGAGTGGAAGGAGGAGGACGAGGAGAAGGAGGAGGAGAAGGAGGAGGAGGAGGGTCAGCTTGGCAAACACTAGTAGAGAGTGTCTGAAAGAACTCTGTGTTCTTTGAAGCTTTGCTGTGTGCGTCACTTTCCACTTGATATTAAACACCTCTCCTGATTAATGAATCGGAAATTATTTGCGGGTTCCCTAAACAAGGTCACAAAATCCAGCTTAGATCATAGGTTGTAGGGTGGGAACCTCAAATGTAGGGGTGCTGCTAGCTAGGGCTGATCCATGTTCTGTTTTAGTGCTGGTTGGCTAGCATAAATGCTGCCATAAGCCGAAGAACCAAAATCATGCGAATAAACGCATTGGCTGTCGGTCAGAAATCTGTAAATTATGTAGGGATGCAACGAAAATTTTTGGCGGAAAATTGCTGCAGTTGTTGCTTGTTCGTGTTGTTTTGGTGATAAAAGTTCAAAACATTTTCGGCCGAAAAAAGGGAAATGCCCTTTCGAGGTTTTTTTTTTTTTTTTTTTTTAATTGCTGAAGTTGTTGCTTGCACAACTTGATAAAAGTCCCAAAAATTTCCGCATTTCTGTTTTTTCGGCCAAAATTTTTCGGACTTTTATCGCCAAAACAAGACGTCCGAAACAGGATGTTGTGATGATGCAAGCAACAACCGCAGCAATCAAGCCCCTCCACCTTCACCGCAAAATTTTTTTCATTTTCGGACAAAAAGATTTCAGTGCATCCCTAAAATTGTGTAATATGAATATTTGGCGAGCCAGTAGTAGTAGATCTTTGAGGATTACAGAGTTGGACCAGCCCATTTCTGTTGACGTTATACGGGTTTTTCTGGAGCCATGGTTCAAGCTCGTTAAGCTTTGACCGCTCCATTTTTTTTTTTTAATTTTTAATTTTTTTTTTTTACTTAAAACAGTCGCACGGTTCACATGCGATCTAGGAGAATAAGTAAGATAAGTAATAAGTAAGATAAGAAAAGCATTCATGAAGAACCTATTTGTTTATTTAAGATATATTAAAAGATCGGTATCAGATCAGGGGCCAAAACATCCCTACTGATAACGGCGTGGCAACTCTTCAAAATGACTAAAGCAAAGGGAAAAAGGCAAACAGGCAAAGTGTAAGGTGGGGGTTTTTGAGTGTGGCGACATAAAGGTTAATCCACTCATATTAGAACACGCCTGTGAGGAAATGTGATTGCGCCGACAGCTAGGACATCGAACTGACAACCACACTAATCAAAAGGTTAAGCTGGGGGGGTTGCCACCGAGCGCCGGAGTGTCGCAACTTTTCATTTGTAAACGCAAAACATTTTGAAAGCATTTATGATTTTGAGAGAGGGAGAGTCTGCAGCGAACGCAACCAAAATCCCCCTTTGAAAATCTGATGAAACGTGCTTCGAGAAATGAGGTCCTTGTTTCAAAGTGTGTCACTTCCTTTGTGACCAGTGTCCCTCATCAGTTACTGATAGAAGCTGGAGAGGCGAGGGCCCGGCCATCTGCTAGCTGTGACGACCATGGACTCCAAGATAAACCTGAAGATTACTGCTAACACTTAACAGCAGCAATAAACGAACGCCTCACAATGAACACCAGCAATGCAGCGGAAAACAAATACGTGGATACCGCTATCAGAAAAGTACCATGGACAGGCAAATCAAACATACAGGGAAGAAGGTGTATAATACACTGGAGTTGCAGAGTTGTTGCTGCAATGCACAGTTACAGTTCTGGGGAGGTGCACATCAGGTTACGTCGTACCCTGTGGCGTAATCTGATGTGCAGAGTCCGGTGCTGTGCTGCAGAATGACAAGCAACTTTAAATGAAGCCTTTTCCCTTTTTCATTCTGATCCCGACGCCAACTCATTGCCCTCGTTTCGATTTACTTTAGACCAAACGGATCAATCAATCCTAAACTAGAGATCCGGTCTTAATAAATGAATAAATAAACAATATATATATGGATTTTGTTCACGTTTTTCTAACAAATATAAGTCAGCGTCTGCAGGCAGAGTAGGGCCCAAAGGCCAAGTTTTATAAGGTGACTCAGCAGCTCTGTGATGACTCAGGTTTGTGGAAGGCAATGTCTGTTATCTGGCCAAGGAAGGCTGTTACAGAAAACCAGTCATGGTCTTTATTTGGTTAGGGCCGCTGGAAAAACGGCTTTCACAGCCATGTAATCCGGAGCCTGAACTGGAAACCGTAGTTGAGAAACACACAAGACTGGATCCAAAAGACGCAAAGCATGGATGAATATTTATCAAACACGTATCAAACATTACTAAGCACAATTTTTTTTTACTTGTACCCATTTTTTTTTTAATCACATGGTGCATCACATGGGCGGGTGGAAGGAGCCGTGATCCTAAACGTGGTTATTGTTTTGTCACGGTACGTTTCTAGTCATATTTATTGCTTCGCTTCTTCACTATTATCCAAACAAGTTTTGTTTTTTTTGCCACCCAATCCGATACCGATCTTTTTATATTCGTTAATATTGGTATTTTTCAGTTTGGCGCTGCCTTGAGGAAACTTTTCTCTTTTTCGAACGTAGCTTTCATACTTCTACACAGCACGCGTGTTTAGTCACGTGAATTTGGTCCGATTTTTGGAAGCTTTTACGCTAGCCAGCGAAGACGAGATGGGACAGCTTTGACGCAACAAGGAGGAGGAGCTTTTGAAATAAAAAAAAATAAAAAAAGCTTGATTCCCCTGATATCAATCGAGACGGCCCTAATCCAAGCGCAAAATGAAACTCTGCCAGGCATCACGAGCCACACCCTGAAACATCCTGCTGCCGCCCATTTCTCACCACATGTGCTTACAATCCCTTTGATGGTTTCGCATGTAGTTCAGATCAGATCAGATCAGATCAGATCAACACACGAGGAGTCGCACAAAGTGGCGGCGGCGCTGCCACTCCCTCCAAACACAGTAATAAAAGCACGGTGAGAAAGCACTATTCTTTTGTTTTAATTAGGTCAGTGTAGATGGCGTAAACTGGCAAACCAAAAAAATAAATAATCCCAAATATATAAATAAACTTTAAAAACAGCTGCAGTGAAGCATTTCTGCTGTGATGTTTTGTTCTGGCTCCAATGATCCAGACACACAAAAACAACAAAAAAAAGGGGGGCAGTGTCCCTTTAAGAGGTCCTCCCTTCATTGGCAGTTGCCCAGTAACAATGCATCTGCAGTGCAGGGCATCGCAGCAGCATCGACAGCGATTTATCACCGCAAAACTGTCGCGTAATGCAACTTTCCTCATCGGCGAACACACCCACCCTGTACAGCAGGGCTCTATTGTGGAAATTTTTTTTTCGTATTGACAATTTAATTCCGGCAGCGCACCACGCACTGCGCGCACACGTTATTTGATCAAATGAGCAAAAAATAATGTAGCCCCGCCCCCTTTTTTTCTCGACAATATGGCGCCGCTCCGGTGCCCAAACAGTGCCAGGCAGACTGCTCTTTATGTTTCGCTGCGTACAGTTTGGTTAAACGGCTGTAATATCTGACATCTAGACGTGCCAATACATCATTTAGCAAAAATATAAAGTGACTAAAGTTTCATTAAAAATAATAATAGTTAAAAAAAAAAAAACGCGTCAGGGGAGGAAGCTAGCAGCCGTTTGCCCGGATATGTTCAATACTACAGGTGTTTCCCATAATAGCTGAAAACTAGCTTAACACACATAAGGCGACGTTTAAGTTAAATTACTGCGTTGTAGATGAGACGTTGACCTATATTAAAAAAATAAAAAAATAAACCTGTAAATGCAAACACGTTGTTCAAGAGTAAAATATGGCGTCTAAGTTAAGCATAAGCTTAATTTCTTACCGGAGAGCTTTGACTCTTTGGCAGCAGAATTTTGTCCATCGGCAAACCCTTGCGACGATGATATCTGGGCGGACTGAGTCATTGGATCCATTTTTAATTATTATTTTTTTTTATATTTTTTTTAACTGTACTTTCAACCGCTGGCAACCGATGTCGTCTGGTGATGAACTTCTCTGGCTTTTCCTTTAAAAAAAAAATGTTATTATTATTTTTTTTTTCCCCCCAAGGAGCGGAACTGCGGATCCGCACCTTCGCGCAACGTCCGAGCACACTGAGTGAGGAACGGCAGGGAGAGACGGAGGGGAAGAGTGGAACGAGGCGGACGGTGCTGGTGGAGGAGGGGTAAACGGCTGAGATGCGTTCACGGAGCCCTGCTCCGGCTCCAAAATCCCAGCTCCGAAATGAAACACCGGCAACTCGGCTCTGAGTTCGAGCACAGCGCAGAAACGTGAACGCATCAAATGATTAAAACCACAGCCGCCTGTTGAAACACACCCAGCAACTGTTTCATTAATTGAATCCCACAGCTGCGCAACCCGACGTTGCGATTATTAATTGGATGAAATCATCGCTAGGGAAATATTCGACGCCACTGAAAGGCAGCACGAGGAATATTCCTGAACATAGACACCGTGTGGCCAGTCACACCTGCTCTGAGCACAAGGAAATATTCGCGATTCCTCCATATTAGCTGTTATATCACATAATTGCATGAATTCTGATTATTATTATTTTTATTTAGAATGTAACATATTAATTTGGGGGTAAATGTGCGTTTTCAGGCGATAATGCTGCAGTTTTATGTAATTTTAAAGCGTTTTCACGGTCGCCTGTTTGCCATTATGTTGCTAATATTTACCTTTGTTCCATTTTCTAGCAAAATATCACATAAGGGGGTTGTGCTGCCCTCTACTGGGTCTGTTACGAGTGATATAGTGTGAAAACTACATTTCCCAGCATACACCGGGGAGCGCGCCTGTGCGCAGCAGAGGCCCTAGATCTCTAAACGCGCGGATGGGATGCGTCAACGTACGTTTGCGTGCCGCTTGCGTGCGTACGTGTGCTTGTGAGATCTGCGCTGTTACGCAAACGTCGGGACCAGTTACGTACAGCCGAGCCGCTGTCGGGCAGTAGAACTGAACTGCGCGGCAAAAGAAGGGGGGACACAAACAAAAAACATGTGGCGGAGAATGCGAGGATAAAACTGGTACGTACTCACTCACACTCCGGCTCAAATATGAGCGTTGGTGAGCGCTCAGAGCTCAGGCCGGCGGCGCGAGCGTTTGGCGGCGATGTATTTCCCGAGAGTTGCCGACGAGGATGCGCGTTATCTAAAAAGAGTTTAGCTAACTAGTTAGCGTGTTAGCTTGTTAGCAGCTTCTGACAACAGCCGTCATTCAAGCCTTGCCGCCTTCCACGCCGGGTTTGTTTGTCACAGTGCGTGGGCTCACTTTACATCCTCCTGCAGTTTAAACTACACCACCAGTTGGAGAAATTACCACAGGTAAAAAAAAAATATTTAACAAGCGAACGAACTTAATTTAGTAAAGTTAGCTAGTTAGCATACGTTAGCTAACCGGTGTAAGCAAATGAATTTACGCGTCGGGGGGTATCTCCGTTGGGGGCTTGAGGACTCAGGAGGGGTATTTGTGATGTAGCAGGGGTACGTTTAGTGGCGTTAAACGGTTTTATGAAGCTCTTTAATGCTACGTTTAGCCGCTTTGCTTTGAATGTAGCAGGGGATGGAGTGCCCCGCCCACCAGCGCGCGCCACACAGCCTGCCTCAGCGGTGTTGATGGAAACCGCCGTTATGTAACGAGACGAGCTGCCCGGGTCCGGCTTTAGTCTCACGGTTTACGTCTGTTTGCAGAACCGCAGGCGCGATAACACAGCTGAAATAATTACCCTGCTACATAACAAACACAGGGGTCCAACATGCGGCCCGCGGGCCATAAGCGGCCGGCCAGAGGGTCTAATCCGGCCCCCAGCGGGTTTTTTTTTTTTTTTCAATGAAAGTAACGGCTTTTTTATATTTGTCCACTGTTTTGGTAAAATAAAGGGACAGAACACAACACTGAGACCCAGGACTAAACTGTAATGTGCAAAAAAAAATACTTATTTTTCTTAAAGGGTAGTTTATTAAATGTAAAATTCTCCAAATTTACTTTTTCTTCTTTTTGCTGAAACAAATGGGAAAAAGTTCAGAGTTGACTTGAACCGAACATGTAATTTTTTTCCGACTGTGAGCCTAGATGTGAGTTTTGCTCAATCTGAAGGGAAATAACGAATAACTATGAACTAGTTCACTTTAATCTGTGCGAACTGAACTTTGAGATAGTTTTTGTTTAGTGTGAATTTCTAGACCAGTGGTCTGGCCCCACTTGAGATCAAATAGGACTTTATATGGCCTCCGAACTAAAATGAGTTTGACACCCCCCTGCTATAGAATAATTATTATTAGGGTTGGGTGGTATGAGTAAAATCTTATATCACGGTATGTTTTTTCCCCCCTGTAAATTCAATTACTGACTTAAAATAACCATACTGTCGCATTTGATCATTTAAACCATTTATTTTAATATTTTCTCACATCAGCGTAACATTATTTTAAAGAAAATATAATAATATAATACTGCTTTGCATGTTTTAACTTTAAGTGGTGAAAGAGGTTACTGGTGTTTCCACCTCCAGCAGCAACAGTCGCGCGTCACTCTTTGCGTGGTGTCACTTTTTGTTTGTTGTCGGATTTTCTAAATCCTAAAAAGTTCCACACAACAGACATAGACGTGAGTCAGTCGGGCTGCCTCCGTTTCCTTGTGACGTTCACTCTCCTCCTCCGCCATGAGTGCTATCACTCAGGTAAAGCTGTTTCTTCTTCGTCGTGCTCATGCAACCACGCCAAGCAGTCTGCTGTAACTCCTGCAGCGCCCCGTGTGTCGAGGAGGTGTAATTACAGTGACTCAGAGATGCTGCAGACATCTGCTCTTTCTCCGGTATAAACCGTATCTCAGAATCTCTACCGGTAGACACTTTTACCGTCATACCACCCAACCCTAATTGTTGTTATTATTATTATTATTATTATTATTATTATTATTATTATTATAGCTGTCTCTATGGGGACAGTACACAAAGCTCAAGGGAAGACCTGGTGCTACGTTTGTAGGGAAATAAATTAAAATCAGTAAAACGACGTAAGAGAATTTTCATATATAAACACTATCAATTTATTATAATTAACTCTAAAGAGACTAGAACCCATCAACAAATGTGTAGATTTAATTTCTAATGACTTTAAAGCCTAATGAGCTCTGACGTTGTCCAGTCTGTCAGTAAGGATTTCTTCTTGTGTTTTTTATTCTGCGTGGTTGTGTTGACCTGACCGCTCTATGACTTTCTTTATTCCAGGTGAGGAGACGCGCGTACACGTACAGCTGACTGAATCCAGGCGTCATGGGTTTGCACTCGGCCCAGAAGAAGCACTTCCCCCTGCGCGGCATCGACGGCGTGGTCCAGCTGTTCGAGGCCGAGCTCTCCAAGCCCGAGCCGGACCTCGCTCTCCTCTCGCTCGTCCTGGGCTTCGTGGAGCACTTCCTCGCCGTGAACCGGGTCGTGCCCATCAACGTGCCGGGCGTCCAGTTTGAACCGCTGGAGCCGGACTGCCCCAACTCGTGCTTCCCCACCGTGGAGCTCGGGATGATTTCCGCGCTTTACGAGCGCTTCACGGCCCAGATCCGCGGGGCGGTGGACCTGTCCCAGTACCGAAGGACTCCTGCCGGGTCCAGCAGAGAGCTGGTAAAGAAAGTGTCGGACGTGATCTGGAACAGCCTCAGCCGCTCGTACTTCAAGGACCGGGCGCACATCCAGTCCCTCTTCAGCCTCATCACAGGTCTGACAGTAAAATATTAAAACGGTTTTATGAACGTCTGCGTCTTGTGTCTTGATTAGACGGGTGATGTTGTGTTTAAACCTGAACCAGGGACCAAACTGGACAGCTCAGGGGTGGCGTTTGCAGTGGTGGCGGCCTGTCAGGTCTTAGGGCTGAAGGACGTCCACCTGGCTCTGTCCGAGGACCACGCCTGGGTGATATTTGGCAAAAACGGCGAGGAGACGGCGGAGGTCACCTGGCATGGGAAGGGGAACGAGGACCGGAGAGGACAGACGGTGACGGCCGGAGTCAACGAGAAGGTGAGGCTCTTATACGAGTGATCTGTGACGTCTGGGTCCTGATGTGTTGTAATCGTCTGGTCTGGCGTCTCCCTCAGAGCTGGCTGTACCTGAAGGGCTCCTACATGAAATGTGACAGAAACATGGAGGTGGCCTTCATGGTCTGCGCCATCAACCCGTCTCTGGACCTGCACACTGACAGCTCTGAGCTCCTGCAGCTACAGCAGGTGAGACGTACATGAGCCTCATTAAAGCTCTGAAAGGTGACGGATTCAAATCTAAATCCTTGTTTTCCCGTTTTCTTCCCGGTTTGACAGAAGCTCCTCTGGTTGCTGTACGACCGAGGGAACCTGGACAGGTGAGCGTCTGCTGCTGAGGTTAGGAATGAAAACCTCCTGACGTTTGTCCTCTAGTGGTTAATGTCCTCCTCCTGTCCCGTCCTCCACAGATATCCTATGGCCATGGGTACTCTGGCTGACCTCGAGGACCAGGAGCCGATCCCAGGAAAAGAGAGCCCCCTGAAAATCCACCTCAAGGTAAATTATTTATAGAACGCTGATATAAATAAATTAATCCTTCCTGTATAATATAATATGTACTATTTCTATATATATTATATTTCTTGTTCATATAAAAGTTTTGTGCACTTTTAGCTTTTAGCTGATTTTAGTTTATTTCACTGGATTTTAACCTAGATTTTATTTTTGTTTTATTTTACTAGATTTTTAGTTATATTCTATTTTTATTTTAATTGAGTAGATTTTCACTTGTATTTATATTTTTACTTTTATTTTATTTCACTAGATTTTTAAATATTTTATTTTTTAAGTAGATTTTTACTTATATTGAATTTTTCTTTAGTTTTTGAGTTTTATTTTATTTTTATTTTATTTTACTAGTTTTTTCCTTGTATTTCATTTACTACAGTTATTTTAATTTTATTTGAGTAGATTTTCACTTGTATTTGTTTTATTTTACTACATTTCTAATTTTATTTATTTTATTTTACTAGACTTTTACTTTTATTTTATTTACTACATAATTATATTTTATTTTTATTTTATTTGAGTTGAGATTTTCACTTATATTACATTTTATTTTACTAGATTTTTACTTGTATTTTATTTTATTTTTATTTTACTTGTATTTTCTTATTTTATTCGATTTTCACTAATATTTTAATTCTATTTTTTCTTACTAGATTTTTACTTTTAATTTATTTTTATTTTTCTTATTACTTTATTTTTTCTTGTATTTCTCAATAGTGTTTATTTTTCTATTTACATCTGAGCTACTGTGATCAAGCTATTTCCCCTCATGGATGAATAAAGTCTAAGAAGCTGCATAGATGACACTAAAACACTGAACAGTGATGACAGCAGATGCTAATGCTATCAGTGGATGCTAATGCTTCGTTAGCATAAACAAGATAATGTTAGCCCTTTGGAACGTGATGTGTTCAGCAATGACACAGAAAGTACAGCTGTCAAAGTTCACAAGTCAAACCAATGCTCAGCTTCATGATCTTAACGTGTCTCCGTCTCTCTGTCTCCCCCCCCCCTCTCTCTCTCTGTCTCTCTGTCCCCCTCCTCCCCCTCTCTCTCTCTCTCCTCTCTCCGTCCCCCTCCTCCCCCTCTCTCTCTCTCTCTCTCTCTCTCCCCCTCTCTGTCTCTCTCTGTCTCTCTTTATTTTAAAGGCTGTGAGTTCGGCTCAGAAGCACTACAACAACGAGCACATCTACCCCTACATGTACCTGGCAGGTTTCCACTACAGACACAGGGACGTACGAGAGGCTCTGAGGGCCTGGGCCAAGGCAGCTCAGGTTATGCAGGAGTGAGTCATTAAGACGTCTACACACACACACCTATCAGCCACAACATTAAAACCATCTCGTGACGATTCAGTGTTCTGCTGGGAAACGTTTGGACCTGGCATTCATTCATTCATTCATGTGGATGTTACTTAGACATGTAGCACCCACCTAGACCAGACCAGACACCCCCACCCCATAGCAATGACACTCCTTGATGGAGCCCCGTCCCCTCAAAGGGAACTACAGTTGTCATTTCACCAGACAGACACTAGGTGGCACTAAATCCACAGTTATATTTCTCTACTTGTGCTGTGGCCACATCAAACATATAAAAGATAAAGATACGTTTAGTGAAATGAGCTCAGGTAGAGTTTGTCCTCTGAGGGCTTGGTGCTTTGTTTTGTTTTGAATAATCCAGGAAGCGTCCAGTTCTCTCCTCTCCTCTAAAAGCTGCAGCTATAAATACCGACGCCGACCCAACGCACCACATTCCCTCTTCATCCGTCAGCTTCCTCTTCCTGCTCCCCCATTGTTGTGCACATTTCAGCTCGTCCTCTGTCCAGCCTTGAAAAGGAAACCTCTGTTCATAACAGTGGATTCTTTGTAGACTCTGCAGCCTCAGAGTTCACTTCTGCCCTGTACGTCTGGACAGCGTTTGCCACGGCTCGGGATCTCCAGATCTGATCTTTAACCAACTAAATGTCCTCCCCTAGACTCTCATAAAGGCTTGTCCTATCTGCCTTAGATCATGTTTGAACCGTGAGACTGGATTAAGTCCAATAAATAGAGCTGATCATCTTTTAATCTCATCCTCATTCTTGTAAAGATCTTGTCAGTCTTCCTCCCTCACGTTAAAAATAAATTTTCCTCCCTCTCCCTTTTGCTTCTGCAGCTACAACTACTTCCGTGAGGACGAGGAGATCTACAAGGAATTCTTTGACATCGCCAACGACGTCATCCCGACTCTGCTGAAGGAGACGTCTACCACTGCAGAGAGTCCCGGGGAGGGGGGAGAGGGGGGAGAAGGAGCCGACAAGGTGAGTGCTTCCTGCTGGACGAGAGCTCCGCTGCTGCGTGTTGTGTCCTCACCCGTCCTTAACTGTCCCACATCATGCACAGCTTATTATTTATTCTGTAAGGAGGAGGTGATATCATTTTAATAATGCATGGCCTGATCAGAGCTTCCCATTGACTTCCATTATAACCACATTGTTTTAACCCTCAGGCATCAGTTTCATTTACTACACTATTGAGTCATTAAGAACAAAAATGTCCATGTCCAAAAAAAATGCTATAGAAACTTAAAATATCTAAAATATTGACTTAAATGCATTTTCAGTTTTTGTGTAGCATCAGATTTAAAAGTTGCTACGCTCTTTAGTCATTAGTGGACAAACATGTCCCATTGACTTCCATTATAACCATAATTTTTAACCCTCAGGCATCAGATTAATTCACTTACTGCTTGAGTCATTAAGGACAAAAATTCCCACTCCCAGAAAAAAAGAAAGCTATTAAAACTTAACTGCACAAATGTCTTAAACCACTTCAAGTCTTTGCAAATCCACAAAAGATACAGTTGTGATGACGACAAATGACACATTTTTAAAAAATGGGTAAAAAAGTGGTAATAATGGGAATCAATGGGACAATATTTTAGACAGTCGTATCTTAAACTAGCTCTTTTTTTGAATTTCTTTTGAATTTTTGGTAATTTTGTAGTGTTGAAGTGGTTTAAGAGATTTATGTAGAAATAAAGCAGGAAAAAACTGATGAGGACAAAAATGTCCATGTCCAAAAAACTGCTATAAAAACTTCAGCACTTCACAAAACTGCCAATAATTTTGAGGATGACAAATTTGACTATTTTTCTCAAAATTTAAACCTCAGTATTGCAGAATTAATGATTTCATTGTGTCACGGCTGTGAGATTAAAAAATGTGGTTTTAATGGGAGTCAATGGGACACTTTTGTCTTTAATGACTCGAGAGGGTAGTAACTATTAAATCTGATGCTACACAAAAATTAATAATGCATTCCAAATCAATATTTTAGTTAATCTCAGTCATATCCAAAACCGATTAGAAAAAAAAAGTTGTCTGAAAAATTACAAATTTTTGTTATTTTTTTGTTTGTTTTGGTAAAAAAAAAAAAAAACACAAAAAACTGACTTTAAGTAATCAAACTGTAATTTAAAGGGTTAAAATTATTAAATATTTAAGTTTTTATAGCAATTTTTTGAACATGGACATTTTTGTTTTTAATGAGTATAATTAAGTATTTTGTTGACTTACAAAAAATTATTAAAACGCATCCTTTTTCTAAAAAGTGACGACAGCTCAGATGTTTTTATCTTTTCAATCCGATAGCAACGTTAGCACAACAGTGAATATAGTCTAAAGTGTGATTTTCATCCATCTCTGCATCATGTTTTGAGCGTCGTCGTACGTCTGCTCTCGTCTCAGGATCACCCCAAACAGGCCGCAGCCTTCTCGGCGCTCCAGGACCCAGAATGCTTTGCTCACCTGCTGCGCTTTTACGACGGCATCTGCAAGTGGGAGGAGGGAAGCCCCACGCCGGTTCTTCACGTGGGCTGGGCCACGTACCTGGTCCAGTCTCTGAGTCGCTTTGATGCTCAGGTAAGAAAACGTGACGCCAGCGTGTGATGTGGCGCCAACGTGTGTCGGAGCTTTTTTAAAAACATTAGATCTGGTTCCTCAGGTGCGTCAGAAGGTGTCGATCATCACCAAAGAGCCAGAGTCCCAGGATGATGACGACCAGTCGAGTGAAGACCCCCGGGAAGGACGCAGACGAGGCCCCAGGAGGGAGTCCAGGCTGGAGGATCAGAACTCCCCTGCTCCTCCTCCTGGTGCTCCCACCTCGCCGTCCACGCAGACAACAACAGCAGGAGCAGCAGCTCAGCCCAAGAAAGTAGGGGAGGGAGGGGTCCGCCGCCGCTCCTCTCAGGGCCTACGGGCCGGAGACTCAGAAGGAAAACCCAAGTCCCCCAGCCCAAGCCCCGCGTCCTCGCCCCTGTCCCAGCAGCAGGCGTCCCCGTCCCCGGCGGGGCCCGTGGTCGCCTTCCAGAGCGAGAAGATGAAGGGCATGAAGGAGCTGCTGTGCGCGGCCAAGGTGAACTCCAGCGCCATCAAGCTGCAGCTCACCGCTCAGTCCCAGGTGCAGATGAAGAGGCAGAAGAGCACGCCGGCCGGAGACTACTCCATGTCCTTCATGAAGCGCCAGCGCAAGTCACTGTAAACGAGCTGAACCCCCGCGGTGGACTGGAGACTGGAAGACATACTGTGAACAGCAACAGCAGGGACGTCCCGATTGAACCTCGCTTCTGTCTGTCGGTTTAGAAATAATAATAATACAAACATGTGACCAGTGTTTTCATCCAGGAGACGCTCACAGATCTGAGCTACATATAATATGTCTGATTGAAGCGTCGCATATCAGGTTTGAACTGAAGGAGTGAACATTTCATTCTGTCTTTATTTAATCTCTGGGGACCTGCCTGGCATCTTTTTGTTTTATTTTACAGACCGTAGGCATCCACTCATCTTTAGTTTGTGTTTTTTAATTGGCAGCCAATTGCACACTGACTAGTAAGTTCTCGCTGACGTACCACGTGGACGTCTGACGCCAAACGCCGACGTGTGAATCATCAGCTGTTCCGACGACTGAAGCCTTTTTATTTTTAAAAGTGATTGATTTTTAGGATAGTTACTGTGTAACATTGTCCACTCTGCTCTACTGATGACAGCTTCTTTCTTGCTAGCTCTGTCGTTGCCTTACTTTGCCTTCGTTCTTTTCTAATTTAGGCGAGTTTTCAGAATAGCCGAGCTAGATCGGATTTCTTACGATTAGAAGAGACCAGGGAGACCATGCACTGTTGAGACCGAGCCACGTTAGGTGGACTCCACCCCCCCCCCCCCCCCCCCCCCAACAACAACACCCCACCACACCCTGCCGCCGCTACATCCATTTGCTTGATGACTTGTGGTTTTTTTGTTCTTGTTTTGTTTTTTGTATCTGCAAGAAATAAAGACCTGATGGAGGAAAAATAAAAGAGTGATGAGTTTATTCATTATAAACGTCTGTAGCTGGAGACGGAGCAGTGGGACATGAATGCAGGGAGGTTTAACTCAACAATCGAACATACAACATTCAATTTTTTTTTTTTTTAAATATATGTTTATTAATCCCATGTATGGGAAATGTCCTTGTCACAGTAGCATGGAATTTGGCAGAAAACAGTGACATCTTTGACGGGGAAAAAGTTATCAAAAAAACACAAATATAAAATTTTTTGAAGAATATTTACAAAAAATACACAAGAAATACAACACTCTGAAAATATAGAGAACATGGTTTCTTGTTTAATGCCAGAAAGAGTAAACACTGGAAAATGACGTGATGCTAATCAAAATATTCAGAATTAAGTCAATAATTCGACTGTAAATTAACAAACTAGAACACAAACAACTTGCAACCAGAAATTTTTGAAATGGTGAAAATTAAAAAGCCTGTCGACTAAATAATTATGTAGTTACGGCTGGGATAGGCTCCACCCCCCAGTTTTGTCACCTCATTACATAAATGTCCATCACGTATTAGTAGACAATCAATTTTTCGTAGCTACTTTAGCTGTTTAGCTTTAGCATTAGCTGTGTATTTCATGAATGTACAGACATTTTTGACACTGATTACTCCACCCTACAACTGATATGGTATGAAACAATAAAACCAAAATTTTATGAAATCATTAAAAAAATATATATGATTTTTTTTAATAATTATTAATTTAGATAAGTAATTTAAAACTATAATATGTATAATTAATTGAATATATGTATACGTCTTGGGGAGCGATTAGAGATCTCACAATTTTTCTTGAAGCACAAAAAAATTTGGTAAAATTTTCTCAACTTTGTTTATTTTCCAGTGCCAATGTTGTGAGATTTTATTATTATTATTATTATTATTATTTTGACAGCTGGGATAGGCTCTAGTCCCCTCTGCGACCCTTCACAGGACAAGCAGTTACAGATCATAAATAAATGATTTTTAAAAAAAATAAAAATTCACTTATTTTACAATATTTTACCCCTTTTTACCATTTTTGGATTTGCCTGTTGAGATGCTAACATTTGCTAATCAGCAAATTTAGCGACGCTTATAAGTAAAATTTGTGATTTCTTATGTTTCTATAAAAGTATTATAAATCAAAACTTTTAAAGTCAATACTTTTTAGATGGTTTTCATGAAAATCGTTGAACAATACCTCTTATATTCAATATTAGGAGACTGTAAATGAGATGTTTGGCTTCGGCAGTATTTTGAGTTATTTACCCTGAAATTTTATTTATTCATTTATTGTTTATTCCAGTTTGGCATAAGATCTAAACCAAGGGTGTCAGTTCTGCTCAATTTGATCTCAAACAGGATGGACCAGTAACATAACAGCATATTTTTAAAGAAAATTTTTAGCATATTATTGCTGTCTATTGTTAAATTCTGTGTCTCAGTTGCTGGACTATGTTGACAACTCTGACTAAAACAACGCAACCTCTAGTGGACAAATAGTGGACTAATATTACTACTTTTATTGAAAAACTGCAAAATTTATAAATTCATTCCTCGGGGGCCAGATTGGACTCTCTGGCGGCCCAGATTCGGCCCGCGAGCCCTATGTTTAACAGTGTTAAACTTTTTTTTTTCGTTTTACTTTTTTTTTTTTTTTTTTTTAAACCAGCAGTTTCTGCTTTGGCGCATGCGTGCTTTGCCTCCAGCTCCTCTCTCAGTCAGGACTCGCGCTTGCAGAGAGAGGCAGTGTGTGTGAGACACTGAACGCGGTGACAGTCCCGTCAGTGGAGCGTCCCGTGCGTCAGCCTGTCCCGATCGACCCACCGGCAATTAGTCAGCTCCAATTAGCTCCCATCAACCAGTCTGCTCCTGATTCCTCCCCGCGACAACTACTCAACAGCTGGGATGCGTGAGTAGAGAAGCGCGCCAGGCTCACCCACCCACCAACCCATCCAGCCAGGCAGCCAGGCAGGCATCCACCACCACCGCCACCAGCAGCAGCAGCAGCAGCCCAGAGGTGTCTCCTCCAAACATGGACAGGATCGGGGTGTCCTTCCTCAACCCTCTGGATGATTACGAGTTAATCCATCGGATCGGGTGCGGCACCTATGGAGATGTTTTCAAGGTGAGTGTGAGCGTTTCCGCGTGTTTTTATTACACACTCACACACACAAAAAAAAAAATACCCAACCCTCCATTAGGACGTGTTAGTTCATGAACAAAGATTGTCTCTGCACAGACAGCACGGGACATTTCACTTCCTGCCACGGAGGTGAAGCTGTCCTGTTTTTGGAGAAGTGGCTCAGACACTCCGCATGTGAGAGGTGCTCTGATGACTTAATGCTGAGAGACTGTTTGTGGTTTCCTTTGCTTTGCCTTCACATGTCAGCCCCGGGAGGTCGAGGGCCTCTCCAGGGGCCACTGTTTGAGACCCCCCGCTGCAGCAGAGATGCACTTTTTTCCACAGTGCCAGCTTGTTGCATCAGTGTTAATGGGAGTGGGCGTGTGGGTGAGGATCAAATCTCAGGAAAATGACATGTTTATAGACAGGAAGTCTGCGTCTGGCTGCGTCTGCACTTCACAAACTGAGGCCCTCGGGCTAAAGAGGACAGATAAGGGACTATAAGAGAAGCCGCATGGATCCCTGGAACCGTTTAAAAACCAACTCACACCAAATTATCATCTAATGCACTGACTGTGTATAAGTTGTGCACGTCAGTCTCTTCTCACTCGGTGATTAGAGCGTCAGGATGCAAACATCCTGTGCCGTTAGCACGCCCCGGTGCCTTGTGCATCCTGCAGAGGCAAAGCAAGAATTTGTATTGTTTCTTTTTTTTTTTTCTTACAGAAAGGCATGGCCCGCGGCTGTGTGGAGCGTAGAAATACAAAAATAACTGCACCGTTACCACCTTGATTTGAAGCATGCTGCATCCCACCACCGCCGCCACCGCCGCCGCCATGTCCTCAAATCAAACTTGAACTAGCGTGAACTTGAAAATATAAACCACAACTCCCGGGTTCTGCTCCAGAAGAGAGAAGATTCACATTTGAGTCATAGAAAAACTGAAACCGGAGCCTTGAAGGGGCAGTAAAGCGACTTAAAAATACAGCTTGATGTGGGGCAGATCGTGGCTCTTGGCGTCGTGTTGGTTAGCTAGCGAAGAGTCGACGCAACGTTAGCATCTCCACCGCTGAAGTGATCTAAAGTTATTCTGGAAAATGTAAACAAATGTTTTTTTAAAAACTGCGTGCAACTCCGCTGTCTGCTCCTGGTCCTACGTGAATAAAACGAATATAAGGAAACATTGTATTATAGCGCGGTGAATTTTAAGCTAGCAAAAGTTACTCCAACATTGTCGATATATCGCAAACTTTCTGGAAAAACATTTTTTTTTAAAAACTGCATGCAACTCCTGGTCCTACCTCAATAAAGCAAATATAAGGAGATGGGAAGGAATGTTGTCTTAATACGTGCGGTGATTTTTAAGCTAGCAAAAGTCACGCCAGCACTGCCGATATATCGCAATCATCGCACGATGAGACAGAATGACGGGATTTAAAGCGAAACAGTGGTAAAAATATATTCCCCTGGACAGACACTTTGAGGAAACTTTCCTTTTCTAATAAACGCAGCGTTCATAGAGTTTTACGATCAACTACCAACACCTCACCAAACGTCCACCATGAACAGTTTACAAATCGCTGTAAATGTCTGACTTCATTGTTTATTTCTGGTTTTTCGTCTTCTTCTTGGTTTTCTGGCAGCCTTAAGCCAACCGCCACTAAAACAGAAGAAGAAGAAGACGACGTTTTGACGCTGCAGGGACGTGGTTATGGTTTGTGGCAGCACCTAAAAATAAACAACTCCAAAACAAAAGGCTTGGCTGAGGCCTGCAGCCGATCCAATCATTTGAAAAATGCCCGGCTCGGTCGCAGCGCCGACGCTGCTGTGTTTGTAAGACTTAATGCGTCTGTCTGTCTGTTTGTCAGACGGCGGATTAGTACGCTTTTTTTCTTTAGCTGCTCGTCTTTCACGTGAGAGCTGTACCGTGGCAAAGGAAGTGATGTGTTTTCAGGTTTATTTTGGGCAGTTTGCTCACAGCCCAGACTTGTTCAGTTTCTCGTTTGTCTGTAGGTGAAGGAGTGAAATGAGCGAACTTTGACCTGAGGTTTCACTTGGTTTTTGTTGTTGACGCCTGAATTAATTTACAACTATTTGTGTTTTTGCTTTCAAGCTGAAGCTAAACTAATTGTTCATTCGTCTGTAGTTCATAGTATCGATATAATTTTAGGTAAAACAGGCGTGATTGGTAAAAACTGTCAAATATTTATTCAAATTAAAAAATAAATGTATAAATACGTTATAACTTCAAATTAAACTCTAGACACTATAACTATTACAATCCAATTTGAAACAGAATATTTTCACTTATGACTTCTAAACTTTAAAACGTTTGCTAGCTAGCTTCCATTAACCGGATGTAGTTCCCACACCGACCGGTCCTACGAGAAACTAGCGCTCACGAAAGCTTCCTAGCCTACGCAATTTATACTCTGGCTCGCTCTGTAATAACACCACCCGAACAATAGCCGGCGCTGTTTTGCGAGGTTAATATTTATGTTTCTACTTAATGCTTCACTTTGAGCAGCGGCGACTGAAACTTGGCCGAAATTCGGTCGTACAAATGTTCGTATCTCCGAACCTTTGTGTTCTACCTTTATTGATCCGAAACAACCGATTCGAAAATCGCAAAAATGGAGACGCAGCCGGAAATACTAAATCGCAGCTCTTGTGGTCTGCGTCACCACGGTAGTTAAATTTCTGAGGAGGCTACGGCGTTAGGGTCTAGCGTAGGGTCTGGTGCTGGCGTCGTAGCTACGGCGTCAAATTGACGCTAGGTACATAATGAATGCTTACAAATCGCCATTAGAGGAATACGTACGTTATCTCAACTACGAATTTGCGACACTTTGCGTCAGGGAGTTAATCCTTATCTGTTTACACCCTACCTTCAGTGATTGTTCGGGACTTTTATCTGTACTTGGATGTTTTTCCCGCGCTCTTCGACCTCTTCTCTCTTAATTTCACTATTACTCAGAAGAAGAGTGTGTGACAAGATGACGTTAGATGTTCAATCAGACTTTAAATGATGAAGAACGTCATTAAAACGCAAGGGTAATGCAAGTCAGCAGGGGTTACAGGTTCCCTTATTGGCAATATAGTTTGTCTACTATGTGGCCTGGGAGCCTCAGTGAATGTTACAAGTAATGTGAAGTGTGAATGTTTGCTTTCATCAGTAGAAGTGTTTCAAACTGCAGAGTTGCTGCCGTAGCCCTTTCATCCGTCGTTGGTATAAAGTTTCTCCGCAGGAAAGACAAACTCGTATCGTTTTTGTTTTCCAGACAATCACAGGAAACTTTCCACAGCAGCGCTTGCACTCTTACTAACAGCTGCTCCTGAGCCTCTCGCATGGCGCTAACGTCTGTGAGAGCTCAAACCAAAGACGCTCTTGTGCACATTGCGCCGTCTTTGTGATGCTGCTGCTGCTCAATGCACGGATCGCCGACCGTGCGCCCGCTGGACGGACAATGGCACATTATCGCCTCCTCCCGCTGCCGTCGTTGGCGGGTCTCTGCGGAGCTGCAGCTGCAGGAGTCAAGGGTTGAAACCTCTGGACACGTGAGCGCGTGGGCTTTTATGAACGGACGGACTCTCATTACGGAGCAGAGGAAACTCCGCTCTGAGCTCATACAGTGTGATCCGTGGTCTGTGTCACATCCCGGTCCAGACGGAGACTGCTTCCCGTCCTCAAGGGTTTCCAACTCAGATAAATCAGTTTGAGGATAGCCTCTTAAAAACGGATTCAAACTGATGCAATGTGAGACAAAAAAAACAACAACCGTGACCTTGATACAGTCAAGAGAGAGTCTGAATCGCCTTCACGTTCATCAGTGAAGTCAAAGGACGTTGGGGTCTTTAACGTTCAGTCACCCTCGCCCTGGCGAAGGTGATTAACCCCCGGCTTGTGTCCAGGTGGCGCGTTCCACCACGGATCCACCCTACGGATCCACAGCCACACCCTCCAGGTTGCGTCTGATACGACTCTCTTCGAGTGTAGTCCTGTCACTCCGAGGCGTTTGAGGGTTCGGAGGGGTGAATGACCGGGGAAGCCTCGGCACTCGACCTCCAGCTGCTGTTGCGGCACTCCGTTGTGAGGACCCTCTTACGCGAACCTCTTCAATCCGGTTATTCACTTGCTTGGTGGACTCCGACGTCTGGACAGAAGGAGAAACACATAAATTCATCTTCTAAATATTTATTTCTGTCAGTTATGAATATAAGACGTAGGGAATGACTTCACCAAACAGAGATGTAGTACAGTTCATTGTGGGGTTTTGTGTATCTCAGTAGATTTCTCTCAGCCGGCGCTGAAGAGGGCCCGTCTTGTAAAGAGACAAACATTGTCTGAGAAGGTTGGGCAATGTTTTGATTCTGCAATCTCTTCACATAGTGGTGGAGACGTCGCATTCGGTCTGGTTCCAGGAGAAACCATGTTTGTAATTGAAGAGGGGGAGGGGCTAAGATCTAAAACCCCAAATAAGGATTTGAATGTGATTTGTGCAACAGATAAGGAAGGTGAAGGAGAGCACCTGTTCATTGATAAGGCTTGAGGTTGGGTTGAGGTGGTCTGATCTGTTAGAGCTAACACAGACCTAACGTCATCAATGAGCTACAGTGATTGTTTGTTTTTACGTCTTTTTAAGTCTTTTTTGTGATAATTTTTTTTTTAAATGCTGAAGGACATGGACGCCATAACCTACGTACGTAGCCTACGCCAATGCTAGCCATCTATACTTGGGTGGCTCGCTCTGTAACAACGCTAGCCGGCGCTCTCTTGTCTTTTTTTGACAGACGCTGTAATTTTTTGACTGAAAATTGTCGTGCGAACATCCTCAGTCAACCTTTCCTCCATCTTTATTGATTCAAAACACCCAAATCAAAAATTGCGGGAAGGAGAAGCAACCAGAAATACCAAGGTGGAAACACGCTACTACCAGGTGGACCAATCACAGCTCTTGTTGGCCTACGTTGTTGCGGCGCGTAGTTATATTTCGGGGGAGGTGCACGGCAGGCTACGACGCTAGGGTCTACGTAGGGTCTGGGCTATAAGTACTGATTGTGATGATGATAAGTACATAAGTACAACGAAGTTAGACGGACAAAGATTCACAAAAACATAAAAACACAGCAGAGAGCAGGGGAGATACTAGCGTCAGAGCTTTAGCCCCCAGCAAAGACTGGAATGAGAGAACACATCGTCCTCTAATGTCAAACTACTGCGTCACAAAGCTCATTTGGTTTAAAAAACAAAGAAAAGAAATTGCATTTAAATGAGAAGATGAGGTAGGAACAATCTTAGAGAGTATTAGTCTTAAAGTTTGGCTTTAACATCAACATATGCACAAACCAAAAGCTTAATATAAACTGTGAACAGTGGTTGATTGACAACCTACATTAACTTAACAGAGAGACAAACACGTCAGCTAGTAAACTCCTACTGAACAAGAAGAACAACAGTAAACGTTAGGGCTAATGCTGCTAATGACTGGAACAGTCTGGTAACTTATAGAAGCCACGCCCCCTCAGGTGATCAGACAAACCTAAGGTGTGTGCGCTGCGTGTGAGAAGGAGCGGTAAACGAGAGAAGTGGATTGAATCACTGGGGGAGGGAGGTGGGGGGGGGGCTTAAAGTTTAAACCACGTTTTCTTCGATTGTGCTGTTTATTTTAGCATCTTATCGTAGACGAAGTCAAAGTCAATCAAACCATTTTAAAATAAAACAACCAATTTTTTTTTTCAACTCTTATTTTTAGAGGTGCTGGGACAAAGCTTAGGGGTAGGGATGCACGATATTGGCTTTTCTGCCGATATCTGATATTCCGATATTGCCCAACTCTTAATTTCCGATACCGATATATGCAGTCATTTTACACCAACATTGTTAGGTAACAACATAACATATCACCTATTATGGAATTAACACATTATGACTAATTTTATTGTGATGTCCCACTGGATACAAACAAAATAAGTTACTGAAAAGTGTCATTCATTTATTTTTTTGTGTTTTTAGAGAGAAAGTTTTGCCTCAAACAACACTACAGACAATATCAAAACAAGGAAGACAAATGTAGCGTATAACTCTGTATGATTCTTCTTGAGGTGGGTGATCAAATTTGATGTATTAAAGGAAGACGCCTTGTTTCCTCCTCTCATAACCACCTTTGCTTTGCAGTCATTGCAAATTTACTGTTAGTAGGTGACACTTGGAAATACTTCCAAACCACGGACATCTCATACACCGGGCGAGCTAGCTTGTTAGCCACGGTTAGCGACCTATGAGACTAGAGTGTTGTTGTTGTTATACGTCATCAAGCACGCGCCTGTTAACATCCCATGCTGCGTTCATGCTGAAGCCTACAGAACAAACATCGGTTATAAAAACCCGATAACGATAATTCCTGATATTACATTTTTAACTTAATATTGGCCGATAATATCGGACATCCCTAGTTAGGGGTCCTTGAGCACCCCTAAAAACTGGCTAATCACGGCCATGGTAGAAAGTAATGAAATCTATATTCTACGCTGACATTCTGTGCTACATACTGTATAGCCTGTATAAAAACAGGCATCACATCAGCACCATCACTAGCATTTAATGCTACTTCTCTGCAGCTAAAGGTCCAATAACTTCAAATAGTTGACGTTCAGCCTCCTTCTCTCTGTTACCACAGGATGTTTGATGAGGTCGTTAACTGACTTCTGTCCAGATGATTTGCTAGCGTTAGCGTTAGCCTTTTCAGATGCATTTCGGTAGAACATGAATGTCACGGTAGTATGGGCTTCATCTTTAGTGAAGTATTTCTGCTGCTAGTTTGCTGCAACTCTTCTAGGAGGCGTCCATGTTGTTATTGTCGCCGTGATGCTGTAAACCCGTCTGGTTGTAACGCCATGTTGGATACTCTTACTTCAACTGCTGCCACACAACGAGTATAAAGTCTTGTCGGCCTGTTATCTTGCCCCAACAACCAGCTTCCAGCCTCTTTGTTCATTCACACATCGTGTTTGTGTCAGAGGCCATTCATTCACCACTCGTACATGTGCATTCAATGGGGAACTGAGTGGTCACATTATGTGGAAATTACACCATACGGCATGTCATACCCGGCCCGTTTGAATACAGCGCAGCCCACCCCCCCCCCCCCCCCCGCTCTCCGTTATTTCAGGCCCGGCTGCGTAAGAACCTTCTCAGAGACGTTACTATCACTGCAGTCACAGGAAGCTCTGCGGTGGAGCAGGAAAGAAAACAGGAAGTGAGCGCAGCCCGAGCCGCAGGTTGTATCGCGGCCGCCGCTGCCTCCGTTTGTCCTGGATGTGTCCGGGAGTGAAAGCTCGTCTGCCGCTGACGTCAGTGCAGCCGCTAATTGGGGATGACCGATGTTTTTCTGGACGACCCGGAGGAAGTCGGAAGCGCGGCGCAACATCCGGCATTACCTCAAACGTATGCTTTGTGATTCAAATAATAAAAACACAACATAAGTCGCAGGAGATGAAGCGAACGCAGCAACATTTGGGTCTAGTCAGAGCGGAGACGGTTCATTCAGGGGACAGGCTTAAAGGCTGACATTTTTGGATTGAGGTGCAGCGTTTGAATGTTCCTCCCTGAGCCTGAGTGCACCAGCTGCTCCGGCCTCCTCCTCCTCCTCCTCCTCCTCTTCCTCCTTCGTTTGTTGAAATAAACCGGTAGGAAAAGAGCAATCAGTGCCAGTAATGTCTGCTCGTGCTGAGGGATCAAAACAAGGTCAGATCCAAGGTTGGGACGGCGAGCTAAACTAATTCTAAGCCCTTCATCTTGACGGTAGCGCGCTGAGCCATTGGATACCTGCCCGGGGGGTTTGTGTCTTGATGGCTGATGGCGCGGCTCCAAGCAGTATCATCAGATCATCTCCAGGCTGTTTGGAAAGTGTGCAGTAGTTCAGCCGCGAAACGAAACGAAACACAAGAATGCTTCGGGACCGTGGTGATGAATTGTCGTTGTGAGATTTGCGAGTCCTGGTTTTTCCTCATAACTCTCACAGCTTTACGAATGATTACTACCTGATTTACAGGTTTACGGCCGCTGCCCGTCTCTGAGTCCATGTCACAGGAATTGCATGAATGTGCGTAACGGATTAGCTCACTGCGTGTTTGTTAGGGTCGCTGTCCCTCAGGACGTCTCCCTGTAAGGACTCAGCCGGCCTGTGGATGCTCCGCTGCTATAAATGTTTATATACTCTATGACATATTCAGTAACTTGGATCTCTTACATATGACGTATCTCAAATATCTCAGATATTTTATACAGAATTTATATAACCTCGTATAACCTCAGTCTTTATGTGACCACGTGTCTTCATATCCATATTTACTGCAATATAAATATATATATTCTAGTATATAGTCTAACTTTCTATAGCTTATATATACTTTTTGATATATTTTTTTTAAATATTTTTGAATATTTAATAAATAGGTTGTACTGTATATTTTGTATATGCTTTACATATTTTATAAAATATTTTTTAATATTTAATAAATATGTTGTATATTTTATATATGCTTTACATAGTTTTTTAAATATTTGTTAATATTTAATAAATAGGTTGTATATTTTATATATGCTTTAAAATATTTTATAAAATATTTTTGAATATTTAATAAATAAGTTACATATTTTATATATTCTTTACGTATGTTTATGTTTTTTAATATATGTTTTATTTTTGAATGTATTTTTGGATATTTAATAAATATGTTGTATATTGTATACAGTATGTGCTTCACATGTCTTATTATATTTTTTGTAAATTCTAAGATATTTTTGGATATTTTATTGCATATTTTATATATGCATTTTTTTATATACATTTACACATTCTATCTCTATCTATCTTTTATATGAAACATTTTTTTACCCTTTTTGTCAACTGTGATCTGGGGACCGAGCATTGAAAGTGCTATTGTTTCTCCTAGATACATCGTACAATGCATATCTATATATATATATCTATATATCTATATATATATATATATATATATATATATATATATAGATATATATATCAGTACTACAGTAGTGGGGGTGCTACAGGATACCAACAAGTAAGTATAGGTGTAATAAGCAGCTTGGTACCAGCTGTGAGATGGTGCAGCACCTCGACCACAGTGATAAGTTTTACCACAGCGCTGTGTTCACGTCTGACGCATGTTACGCCAGCATCCTCCTCTGCTGTGGGTTATTTAGACGGGCCGTGGGTAAAGACGGTGTAGTTGATATTAGCTCAGCAGCGTCAGCGCCCTGGGTGACTCCTGTCCTCTTTGTTTTTCTCACAGATTCATTGAACGGTTCCTGTTATTTCAGGTAGTTTTAGTTTTAGTTCGTCGTTTGAAACAGGATGTGACACAAGGGCGGTTACGTTGCCATGTGAACTGCTCCGTTTGAAAATTAAATGAGTTTGGACGATGTAATGAAGTGGTGACGTGTTGTCCATATTTATATACAGTCTATGCTTTTGCTGCACTAATGCTGATGTGGATCGAGATGGAGCCAAAATTAGCAAACCGGAAGTCAACCGCAGGAGCTTCAAATATTTTGACATCTTTACCTCATAAGTTATATTAAGGACTGTGGGAATGTATAACTTTGCACGTCTGTTTATCGGAAATGTCTGTATATGGTTTTACTATATTTCATGTTTTACGTTTTCAAGTCCCAAAACAGTTGATTTAGCGCTTTTTTATACTTTTTTCAGTTCGGATATGATGATTGTGTGTTTTTTGAGCCAATACATTAATAAAGTGAGTATAGTGAACATTTCTCTATGTGGTACAAAAAGGCAAAATCAAAAATGTTCAAAAACAGACAAAGAAAAGGTTAAATGGTGTGTTGTCCCTTTATTTATTTATTTATTCATAACTCCTGCTTTTTGTCTTTCAGGCTCGTAACATCAGTACGTCTGAACTGGCAGCCATCAAGATCGTCAAGCTTGACCCTGGTAAGTTAACACATCGCGTACGAGCTGATATATAAATATATAAATATATCATTTGGCTGCGTCTTTGTGCTGATCTTGGGCTTTTACCAATCTGATATTGTCCTTTAAACTCAGGTGACGACATCACGTCCATCCAGCAGGAGATCACCATGATGAAGGAGTGCAAACACAAAAACATCGTGGCCTACTTCGGCAGCTACCACAGGTGCTGAAAACTAAAACCAGACCGCTTTGAGACCGTCTACGTCAGATGTGTGGGATTCCTGGGGTTGTTGGTGGACTACAATATGTGGAATTTGACTTTTATATTTCCCCGCACCACAGCTGGATTCCTCTCCCACTCTTTCTAGTGCATAGCTAGACGCTTACTGTACGTGTCATTGTATTAGTCGTCTTTACTTCTCACACTAAGACATGTCTCTGTCTTCAGGAACACCAAGCTGTGGATCTGCATGGAGTTCTGCGGCGGAGGGTCCCTTCAGGATATTTACCACGGTACTGTACAAAGGAATCAGTTTTATTATTGTCTCCAATTAATATCTAGTCCATAGACTGTATATAAATATGGACTACACGTATCTACATCCTACGTCACTTCCTTTTTCTATAGCGTCAAATAAATAACTTAAACTTATCCATAAAATTTACACTTGAATATTCATCAACATTAAATTATTTGACGTGTATTTTAGTGTTTAATTTTTAGGCTCAAGGCCCGCCCACTTACATTGAGGGGGCGGAGCTTATGACCTATACTGCAGCCAGCCACCAGGGGGAGCTCTAGTTGTTTTGGCTTCACTTAAAAGGAGCTGTCGCGTCGTCCATATTTACATACAGTCTATGGTTTAGCTTAACATGTGAAATGTTTTGCCGCTCTTGTTTCTTACCCGAAACAAGAAATTGGGGCACATTACTGTGAAAACGTGACATTTAGGCGTTATTAGCACCAAAAATCCTCTTCTTATTCTGACTGAAAGCCTTAGTAGATCATTTAAAACCCAAATTATCAAGTCTTACGACACAGATTTGTAGCTGTAAACAAGTAAAAGTTGACTGAACCAAGCAACAGTGTGTTAGCTTCTTTTTTTATTGGCTAAATTAAGAACAAAATTATCGCTCACTGGGCAACAAGTCCATGAACACGTGACTAAACATCTGTAAAACCTCCTTTACAGGCAGTTATACTAAAACAAATGAGTGTAAAGAATGAATACTTAGATAAATAAAGCTTTTACTTGTCAACTAATCAAATAATTCAAGCATGTAGCACAAGGCAAAAATTTTATATATATAAAATTTTTTATATATATATAATTATATCGGCTGATGGCAAGGTCAGTTTAATTAAAACTTTATACATAACTCTCAAACTAAAATAGCACTTTTTATTTGCTCTTTGCATTGCACCTGGAACGCAGCCTCGATCGGGGCATGTTAGCCTAGCTTAGCACAAACACAGGAAAAGCAATATGTTAGCTTTTAAAATATAAAAGACATCCAAACAGCAAAGTTATGATCTGTTTCCTGCTGTAAAATGACGGTTTAGCATTATTAGCTGTGATAATTTAGCCTAGCTAGCACTACTTCCAGTCATCATGCTAAGCTAGGCTACTTCTTCATTAACACATGTCAGCAAATTGAAAAGAGCTGGAAAACTTCTGTTATTTAAACTTGGTTACTTGCGCAGTCTGTTATCTCTTTTTGTAAATGTGCGTTATATGCCAATCAGCCACAACATTATGACCACCGACAGGAGAAGTAAATGTCATTTAAACCATCTTGTGTTAACTCAGTGTTCTTCTGGGAAACTTCTGGACCTGACAGTCATTCATTCATTCATTGGTGTGGATGTTCCTTAGACATGTAGCACCCACCTAGACCAGACCAGGCACCCCCACCCCATAGCAATGACACTCCTTGATGGAGGATGCAGCCTGACACCATAACCCTTGGACAAGGGAGACCTACACCATGTTAGGGAGGTGGTCATAATGTTATGCCTGATTGGTGTGGCTCAGTGAGGCTAAGTTTGGTGTAGCTACAGACCTACTGACAACAACGGCGGGTTTAAACACTTAAATTACTACCCTTCTCCAGGCATCTCAAATTGAACACTATTATTTCACGGTGAATGACACATGAGCGCGACATCAAGTTGGGACGAAGCCGAGAACCAAAAAACAAAAACAAGAAGAGGAACAGAGAGAGAAGTCTCATCGTTGCAGAATCTCTTTCCAGATGCTCAGTAATGAACTTGTCTTTCTCGTCTGGCTGTCAGAGTTAAAGAGTAGTGGTCCACGCCAGACAACCCTGAGTCATTAGCTCCTTTTGGTCTATTTTTAGCTCCGCCTCCTGTTAAATGCATGAGCCATTAATCAAAGTCTTCTTCACAGTGACGGGCCCGTTAAAGGAGAAACAGATAGCGTTCGTGTGCAGAGATACCCTCCAGGTAAGACTTTTTGTTGCTGTGTCAATGCTTCTTTAAAAAAAGACGCTCTGCAGTCGGAGTGAGTCATGTGTTTTGTTTTTTTTTCTTTTCCCCCATCGGCCGCAAAAGAGCTAAATAGTATTTAACGCTGCCAAACCACTAAATATACGGTGGAGGTAAAAGCTGCTGCAGAGTCCAGAAGGAACAGAGCGACTTCTTTGTGATCGCTGCAAGGCTTTGTTGGGAAATCGTCTTTGCCTGGTCCACGAAAGTTTAGCAAAGTGTTTCTGTTAACGGATAGATCACGTAGCTAGACTAACAGCAGACTGCGGTCAATGAAAATGCAAGAAATGTGAAAGATTCAGGATTAGTTGAAGGAAGTAGATGAGAAAAAAAAGTTTAAAAACGATTTAAATGATTCGTAGACGAATAGGAACGTGAACCATTCTTATGCTACGACCATTTCTGCCTGGAGGAGACAGAAGATGAGTTTGGTATCGTGATGTTTGAGAAAATAAACACCTCAGCACGCAACTGGAAAGTCCTCCAAGCAGCCCCGCCCCCTCGTTTAGAAGGGGCGGGGCTTCGTGGAGGTCGGGAGTCGTTTCCACAAACCGATGGAGCGACTCCAGACCGACAAAGATTTTTGTGGACGGGTCAATTTCTGGCTCATACGCATGCAGCAAGTAGAAGTACTGCATTCTAAGGAATATAGGAATACTTGGAACCACCACAACATTTTGACCGTGTTACAGTTCAGTGTTCTGCTGGGAAACTTCTAGACCTGTCATTCATTCATTCATTCATTGGTGTGGATGTTACTTAGACACGTAGCACCCACCTAGACCAGACCAGACACCCCCACCCCATAGCAATGACACTCCTTGATGGATGCAAACACAAAAATCTTTACATGGTACTGATGTGTCTTGAAAGCAGCCTCCGTCGGGACGTGTTAGCCTAGCTAGCTTAGCACCAACATGAGAAAGCACCATGCTAACTTTAAAAGTTTTAAAAGACATCTAAACGTCGGTTTAGCATTTTTGTTTAACAAAGCCGCGCTTGTGGTGTTTTAGCCTAGCTAACGCGATTTCCAGCCTTGGTGCTATAGGCTAATTCTTCATTAACACATGTCACAATATACACCAGTCAGCCACAACATTATGACCACTGACGTGAATAACATTTAAACCATCTTGTGACGATTCATTGTCCTGTTGGGAAACTTTTGGACCTTTTGGCATTCATTCATTCATGTGGATGTTGCTAAGACATGTAGCACCCACCTAGACCAGCAATGACACTCCTTGATGGCAGCAGCCATCCCCAGCGGGATGCAGCCACAAAAACGCTTTAATAATACACCAAAAAACGGCAATAAAATTTTAGCATTTTCAGTTTTCGGACACAATTTTTTGGTGCATCCCTAAAAAAAACATAAAAAACATCAAGAACATCTCAAGGTGTTGACCTGGCCTCCAAATTCACTAGATCTCAAACTGATCAACAACATTATGCTGCCAGACACCACAAAAAGCTGACGTTCTCCGTTGTTTTTCTTTCTTTTCCAGGGTTTGTATCATTTGCACGAAACTGGCAAAATGCACAGAGACATTAAGGTACCGCATTTTACTTCACTTTCTTTTAAACCAACGCGAGTCAACCTGTAAACGCGACCAGGTGTTTGTTCTCTCTGCAGGGAGCCAACATCCTTTTGACGGAGCGAGGAGACGTGAAACTGGGTTAGTGAAAGTTCTGCATCGGACACGTGCACGCTCGCAACACCTTCGTAGCCGCTCACGTGCACTAGCTTAAATAGGGCATCTGTGTTAGATTCCAGCCGCCGGTTTGACCCTGTCTCCTCTGTGTCTAGCTGATTTTGGAGTGGCAGCAGAGATCAGCGCCTCTGTGGCCAAAAGGAAATCTTTTATCGGGACTCCCTACTGGTGAGATGAATGACGAGGCACTCCCTCCTGTCTGATATGCGCTCCTACATTTGTTTTGATCCACTTCTCGTCTCTTTGCTCCGCGTCCGTCTGTACAGGATGGCTCCAGAGGTGGCCGCGGTGGAAAAGAAGGGCGGCTACAATCACCTGTGTGATATCTGGGCCGTCGGCATCACCGCCATCGAGCTGGCCGAGCTCCAGCCGCCCATGTTTGACCTCCACCCGATGAGGTGAGTCCAGAGCAGGGCTTCTGGAAACAGATGGTCGCATGAACCCTGCGCGGTGTCAAAGCCGAGAGACAAAACGTTTTGAATGAGTCAGGATGTGAAGGAGGTTTCAATGTTTCAGAGCGCTGATGCTGATGTCCAAGAGCAACTTCCAGCCCCCGAGGCTAAAGGATAAAGCCAAGTGGTGAGTTGGCAGCGCCGGCCGTCTTTTCCTTTATTAGAATAAGATGATATTGTAACAAAAATAAAAACGAATGCGTTGTGACTTTGGGTGTTGCAGGTCTGCAGGTTTCCACAGCTTCGTGAAGATGGCGCTCATCAAAAGCCCCCGTAAAAGGCCGTCGGCTGAGACGCTGCTGCAGGTTAGCTCGTCATGGCTAGTAGGCCACCAGGGGGAGCTATACTAGACTTAGATAAACTTTATTGATCCACAAGCAATTTCCCTTGTGGATCAGTAAAGTTTATCTAAGTCTATCAGCCCTGGTGGCTAGCTGCAGTATAGGTCATAAGCCCCGCCTCCTTTGTGTTAGTGGGCGGGGCTTGAACCTAAAAAGAAATACGTCAAATAATTTGTTTTTCAAGGACGGTTTCTGTCATTTTAGGTTGTTAATATAACATTGATGAATGTTAAAGCGTCATTTTTTTCCATAAGTTTTGTTTTAGCTAGTTATTTGACGCTATTGGCGACTACCAGTTGCCATGCCAACTGCTCCACGAAGTGGTCACATCGGACTGTGAGAGTTTTAAAAGAAAAATAAAAAAATAACTACAGTGCATAATCCAAAAATTTCCTTGTAACTGGTGGAGGTAGAGCAGAGCGTAGCATTAATTATATGAAAACGCGAGTCTGGAGGAAATGTGGGGGCGGGGCTTCAGTATCTCGTCTCCACGTGGCTCCGCCCTCGGATCGTACTGATCAGACTCTGGCTACAAAGTCGCAAGATGGCGCCACCCGTATCCCCAGGAAGATTTGCCGTCAGTTTGGCCAATGACAGGAAGTGTAGACGTGTAGTCCATGTTTATATACAGTCTATGCTTTTGTCCCAGTCAGCTTTCTGAACCCACCTCTGTCGGTTTCTCTTTGACAATAAACATCCATAAATACTTTTCAAAGACAAAATTCAGGTCTCATAACCTTAAATCTTAACCACTCCACTCTCCACTTTCATTCTACAGTCTTTCAGGGTGACGTTAGGTGGTTTTCTGACGTGTTCACGATGCGTAACTTTTTCCTCCAGCATCCGTTTGTGACCCAGCTGCTGACTCGTAACCTGGTCATCGAGCTGCTGGACATGGCCAACAACCCCGAGCTCAATGCTTCTCTCACGCACAGCATGGACGACAACGAGCTGGAGGTCAGTGTTGAACACGTCACGTACCTGCCCCGACGGTTAATCAGCTCAGCTTTAGTGGGAAACACTAAAATAAAAGAAAACATGTTCACAGTGACGTGTTATCGCTGGTGTTTGGTTTCATTTTAAATGTCGTGTTGACAGGTGGGGGAAGTGGCTCCTGACAAGATTCAGTCGGCCGGGAAACACCTGCCTGCGGAGAGGACGCTGTCTGAAGAACAATGTGAGGACACACACATACACACACACACACACACACACACTGAGATAAGATAAGATTTTTGGGAAGCAGATATGTTTCCTGTGCCGAACATACCTCTCTACTGAACGCCTCAACATGAAACAGAAGCTGTCAAAATGTGGAATACAAAAGCGGGCACATCCTAAAATGTTGTCCCTTTAGAGCAGGGATGTCAAATACACGGCTCGTGGGCCCAAACTGGTCCACCAGAAGGTCCAAACTGGGCCCAGCTGGATGAATTTGGAAAGTTCAAGAAACACAAGCAAGCTGCGCAGTTTTTTTTAAAGCTCATAGCAAGTGTTAGCATATGCTAAGCTAACACGGATCTCCTGAATAACAGCATATTAGTAACGCCAACATGCTAATATTAGCATTTAGCTCCCGACAGAACAGATACAGCACAACTGCAGAGTAATTTAACTGCATTATGAGGTTGTCCTCAGCAACGTTGGACTAGTTCACAAACACTGACCCGTGGACCAATTCTTGGCCGCATAGCATTAGCTACCAGGTCACGTAGCGTGCTCGCTACTCCAGGAATCGTCTGGTCACCCAACGTCATGGACTCCCTAACCCTCTCTGGACTATTTTTCTCCTTGACGCTGTCTTGTCTTGCTGTTTTTTCCTGACGATCACGTACTACCACCTCAGCAAACATCTGCATAATTTACTTATTTCTCTCTGACTTGACTTCATTTTCCAGATAAGATTAGATCACAGGAGTTTAGTTCATCCTCTTCTTCTTCTTCTTCTTCTTCTTCTTCTTTTGCTCAGTTTTCTATTTTGCAGCTTCGACGCTAGCCAGCTACCGTCAAAACAAAACAGGGAAGAAGCTGTTTTTGACGCTGCAGGGACGTGGTTTCGGTTTATGGCAGACCTAAAATAAATAAGTACAAAAGATCGAGCTTGGCTGAGGCCAGAACATTATTTGACCGCTACTTCAAACCGCAGGTGACCCAGCAAATGCAACGGGACTTTTTTTTGTTTTTTTGACCCGTTTGTAAATGTCAGCGTAGGAAGGTCAACTCCTCGGCCAGAAATGTGCAGCATGCTGGATTTCTGGACCCTGGATCAAAGTCAGACCTGGATATTATAAGATAACCATGAAAACTTGACATCTGCAGCTCTGACTGCACGGACACATGTGTAAATGTTTGTCGCTGAAGAGTGGGTTTATTGTCCTCTGTGACCTCCACTATCGAGTGCTGTAATCTCCATAATACGAATGCAGACAAAAGCCTCTCAGTGGTATCCGCCGAGGCCTCCTGTAGCCGGTCCATGCGTGTGGGCTGGAGGCTGCGTCAGAGGATGGCACTGAAAACATGCCTGCCTGCCGTGTGACCGGACAGTGGAGCGTCTGTGCGCTCGGCTCGCTCGAGTGACTTCACGGCTGGATTCTCGCGGCCCGAGACTTTCTGGCGACACGAGCCGGCTTCACACTCTGCAACCAGCGGCGGATCAAGAAGCCTCCAGGTGTCGACCTCAACTTCCCTCACACGCTGCTGCGCCGCGATGCACGAGCACATAAGCCACAAACACCTGCACCTCAGTCTGACCAGTGGTGGCTCACACCGCCGCCGCTAAGGCATCGCTGCTGCCAGGGGGAATAAATGTTATACGATGATTTATGTGAAGAAAGTCAAGTAGAGAAAACTACAGTAGAAAGTAATGAAATCTATGTTCTTAACCTGAACACATAAGCAGAGAACAGACGGCTCATGTGCTACATACTGTGAGATGCAGATATGTATAGCCTGTATAAAAACATGCAGCATGTCAACACCGTCAACAGCATTTAACAGGACTCTACAGCGTTTTGTGAGATGGGATAGTAGGGGTATGTCTCCGAAGCTTATTCTGTGAAGTTGTTACCAGACTGATGTCCACAATATCCGGACCGCTAATCTGCTAGCATTAGAGTTAGCCTTTTCAGATGCATTGCAGTAGTGCTTTAGCTGTATTTCAGGGCTTGTGAGCTGGTCCACAGTGTCTCAGGAAAGACAGTTGGCTACAAAGCTGGACTTCAAAGACCTGATAAGCGATTTTGCGCGTGAGAAGGCTCGGCATTGGGCTTCTGGTGAGAAAAGTTGAGCAAGAACCAGTGATTGAAAGGTTGCAACAGGAAGCTTGACTCAGTCGGCAACGTCAAGTATTTGTCATTCTTTCATATATTAAGTTCGACTGAAATGATGAGAAATCATATACGGCCATTTTGTATTTTGATGGTGTTTTTGTTTTTGCTTATTTTTTTCTCTCCACTGATTATAATTGCCATTTTTTGTCTTGGAAGAGTTTATTTCCAATTTAAGAATCAGTGTTGCAGCAAATATATTCAGAGCACCTAATGTACATGTCAGCTGTCACGTCCTTCTTTCACAAATATGGTAATGATTAGGGATGTCCAGTATTATCGGCCGATATTGAGTTAAAAATGTAATATCGGGAATTATTGGTATCAGGTTTTTATAACCGATGTTTGTTCTGTAGGCATCAGCATTTCCGAGTCTGCATGAACGCAGCATGGGACGTTAACAGGCGCGTGTTTGATGACGTATAACAACAACAACACTCTAGTCTCGTAGGTTGCTAACCGTGGCTAACAAGCTAGCTCGCCCGGTGTATGAGATGTCCGTGGTTTGGAAGTATTTCCAAGTGTCACCTACTAACAAAGCAAAGGTGGTTATGAGAGGAGGAAACAAGGCGTCTTCCTTTAATACATCAAATTTGATCACCCACCTCAAGAAGAATCATGCAGAGTTATACGCTGCATTTGTCTTCCTTGTTTTGATATTGTCTGTAGCGTTGTTTGAGGCGAAACTTTCTCTCTAACACACAAAAAATAAATGAATGGCACTTTTTTAGCACTTTTTTCTGTAACTTATTTTGCACAGACAGTGTTTACATTTGAAGCCATGTTGCATTTATGTTTGCATCCAGTGGGACATCGCAATAAAATTAGGCATAATGTGTTAATTCCATAATAGGTGATATGTTATGTTGTTACCGAACAATTTTGGTGTAAAAAGACTGAATATATCGGTATCGGAAATGAAGAGTTGGACAATATCGTAATATCGCATATCTTCAGAAAAGCCAATATCGAGCATCCCTAGTAATGATCGTCAAAAATACCATTAAAATGCATAATTGTATGTAAAACAGCATCAAAAATTTTCACCACCGTGTTAGGGGGCCCTGTAAAGATCCTTTTCATGGGCCCCAAAAGCCCTAGCAGCGCCCCTGCTTGCGTGCCAGTGTTTTGGTTTTGTTTAGCTGCTGCAGGCCGTCCAGTACGTAGTGTGGCTCCTATGGCAAAGCTTTACAGCTTAGGAAATGAAAACATTACAGCCTTCCTGTTTAACCCGTTTTCATATTTATATTTACTGATGACTGCATTTCCCTTTCCTGACATGACAGGACACAAGATTGCCCAACCACATCAGACGCCTCTCATAGGGCTAAACTCTGCTGTGAAACGCTATGAGATTTCAACGCTGGCACCCAGCAACAGCGTGGCAGCGAACCTCGGCTTCCGCTTTCTGGTTCAGCAGTTTCCTCATCCTCTTGCTTCGGAGTCAAAACTGTGAGGCGGTAGCTGTGATAAGTTCTCTTCACACGACGAGCCGTTTCCTCATTTTGAGTCGAAACGTGAGAGAAGCGAGACGCTTCCAGAAGCCGTTAATAGCTGACTGTGTAGTGTAGGCGTCCAAAACAGTTGTGACTCATCAGGGAATGGACATGGGTCTTATGAGGGTGTCCTGTTGTTAGCTGGGGGGGTCTTTGAGGGGAGGGGCCTCTGTGGAGACACTTGATCAGTTTGGGATCTAGTGAATTTGGAGGCCAGGTCAACACCTTGAGATGTTTTTTGTGTTTTTTTGAGTCGTTCCTAAAGCGTTTTTGTCAAGCTACAGAAATGTATAGCCTGTATAAAAACAGGCATCACCTCAGCACCATCAGTAGCATTTGATAGTACTCTACAGCGTTTTGTTAGATGGGAAAGTGTAGTCAGGTATTTGAGGTGCCTGGTCTGGTCTAGGTGGGTGCTACATGTCTAAGTAACATCCACACCAATGAATGAATGAATGCCAGGTCCAAAAAGTTTCCCATCTTGTCGCTAGAGTCAGAAAAGAGTGAGTCGTGTCAGCTACATAGAAATATCCATCGTAATACTTTTAGTTCAGCCACCTTACTGCGTAAAGAGTAACCTCCACATCACGAAATAACCGCCGACAAACTAGAAAACAAGCTGTTACTCAACCAGTCTGCCACAGTGCGAGCTTATCATCGATGTGTCTGGCACCGACCGAGGCGAATCAATCCGCCGCTCCCGTTAACCTCATCTCTGCTCTCTTTGCTTTGCAGTCGACCAAGTGAAGTTTGGGCCTCCGCGGAGGAAAGTCACCGAGCCCTATCCTGATATGGTAACGCAGCTCTTTTTAAGAGATCAGTCGCGAGTACATGCAAGACACAAACATGACCCTGGGTTCTCCTCTCAGCAGGGGTCCTACGACGACGACTGGAGTCTGTCCGGAGAAGAAGACGCCTCCCCGTAAGAGCTTCATCTCCGTTAAAAGCTGTATACCTCTTCGTCTTCCTCGTTCTGCTCTGAAATGTCACATATATTTTTGCCGTTGAGACATTTCATCTAAACAGGATTATTAGCGTCCAAGAGTGCCCCCGAATCCAGAGACTTCCTCGGTGCTTGTGCAACGCATTCATTTCTAAATAAGAGCAGGGACGTGTTGAGAAGCAGAAAATAAAGAGCAGGGGCGTCAAACTCATTTCACTTCAGCCCAGTTTAATCTCAAGAGGCCGGACCGGTAACACAACGGCCTAATAAGCTATAAATAACAGCAACTCCAGATGTTTCCCTTCATTTTAGCGGTAAGAAGTACATGAAAGTGAAAGTGTTTACATTCAATGAATCATCCAAGAAATATTTTATAAACAACTTGAAATTTTAGTTTAGTTCTGGGTCTCAGAGTTGTGTTAGCTTGTTACGTACTCTGCAAGAAATTAGTTCTTGTTCTTAGGGCTGCAAGAACAAGAAAAAAGTTGTTTTTTAGCCAAATAATTTATATACTTCACGAGAAACTTCCGTCACAGGCTCCTCCCACTGCAGCGTACGCATAGCAGATTTGAGACGGAGTATTAGCATCTGGGAGCTCGCAGAGCATTCCTGCTAGCTGCATTAACGGCTAGCCGCTAGCAACTCTGCTTTTACGTTTTTTTTAACGAGTAACATCGTAGCAACTGGAAAACCACACCAGAAAAAAACGTCGAGAAGAAGCTGCGAGAGCCTTTACTTGTCTGCAACTCTGACTAAAATAATGCACTACCTAGTGGACAAATAAGGAATAGCATGAATAATACGTCTATTAAAATAACCGTTTTTTTTACAACCTGGACCTTATTTCTGGCATAAAATACGATCTTTTACTCACCCATATAACTTTGGTGTCATTTGGAGTTGTTCGGGAGATATTTAGATCTGTGTATATCCATATAATGGGAGTGAATGGGGCACCGAAACACAGCCTCTAAATAACACATTATCTGCCACGAAATTTCACCAATATTTTGTTATGATACTCTAGTGCTATTCCCCATTGAGTCCAGAGTTACCTGTTATCATCATCCGGGGTCTGTAGATTGACCTACTAACCTCCTAACCGAGTAAACAACGGTATTTTCTGCCAGATTATAAAAAAATGGTAATTCCCCTTTAATGTAGCTCATGTAATTTTCACATTTTGCAAATTAATTTTTTGGGGGGCCAGATCGGACCCTCTGGTATGTTTGACACCCCTGCTCTAGAGGATAAGTGGTAATAGCTAATGAATGAATAAATTAATGAAAGGGAGTTTTTTACATCATGTTGCAGTAATTATTCTGTGAGTAACAATTGAGTGTTGCACAACCTGTAATTCCAAGTTTGGCCATCTGGGGGCACCATCATGGACTATAACACACTGAGTCAGGTAATGTTAGACTTGTTTAAACGACTGAGGCACCGTTGAACAGGTTATACGTAACAGTAGTGTTCCCCAACAGGCACATTAGCATGGGTGGACGTAGCAGTAAAGGAGTAAATAGCACAGACTGTTTCATTTTTATTTTTGTGCCTGTGGTCGTCAGCGCCTATCAGCTGTGCAGCAACATTGTACTCTGTGAGTTAATCCCTTTGATCTGGGAACATGACAGGTGCTGTGGTCTGACTAAGCAGTCCAGCGAGCACGCGTGCAGAAAGTCACGTATTTATTCGATCAGACAAATTCTGACTTTCTTCTCTTAAGATGCAAACGTTTCTGTGAATCTCCATGTTTCAGACGCTTTCAGACGAACGCGTTTGGGCCGCAAAACTCAACGAGTACAGTGTTGTAAACCGCTGACGTACCCCTCAGTTTAGGACAGAGTAGCTCGGGTTTTCAAATACTAGCATGATCGTGGACTTCTGGGCTTTCCTCCCGTCCTCCGCCGTTGTCCTGGGCCATTCAGGCCCGCGGTCAGATAAACACCAGGTCTTCCTGTTGCAGGAGCCTGTTGGAATGTGTGGAGCAAGCTCTGCAGCTGAGGTAGGCCTCGACCATCACCTCCAGCCTCTCCTATAACAGCAGTGTGTTGTTTTTATTTTGTCCCCTCCCCCCTCATCCCACGTGAATTCCCCTCAATCAAACCGCTTTACATTATGATGTGAACATCAGCTAATATGTGCGTTACAGTCAGTGGGTTTGTGCTTACAGGTGTAATCAAAGCTTCTCTGCTTCTTTTTTGTTGTTTTTGTTTCCGTTGCGCTGCTCTTACCCCGCCCTCAGCATCTTCAGCGTCCGCCCTTTGTTGTCCGTCCAGCTTGTTGTGGCGATGCTTTGACTTGGCGTCCGAGCGCTAGGACTCCACTGGTTTGGTTTTCTTTCGGGAGCGTGACCGGGACGTTGTTTTTCCTTTTGTCTTTTCAGGAGTTTAACCATCAAGAGGGCGCCGTCTGCTGATGTGAGTGCGAAACCTTACTCTACTACCATCTGCTGAATCTGCATCCCAGCTGAATGCTACGTACTGACTCTAAGCTAGGTTTAATTACGCACTGAACATAAAAATGGTCCTTCCACCGACTGGCACTCGCTTTAATACGCATCCAATGGCTTGGTTGAATCTTGCAAAGGGGGGTAAAAAATGCATGCATGAGAACAACAAGCGCATTTAACCCAAACTCAACTCAAGTGTTAACTCTAAAACAAGAAGAGAGGTTTGCAAAGCAGAAACTTTATGACTTGTAAAGAAACCCAGCTGGTATTTGGCCAACCAGGTAAAGAGCGGGACACTGGAGTCTCAAGTCCTCCAACTCTTGGACCTATAACTTCTGAAGCTTTAGCTCAAAATAAAAAAAAAAAATGTAAATTTTTTTTAAAAGATTAAAAAAAACAAAAACAATATATATATATTGTTTTTATCAAGTTTTTTAAAAAAAATTTTTTAAAGATTTTTTCTTTTCTTTTTTTAAAGATTTTTTTTAAAAAAATGTAAAAGATTTTTTCATTTTTTAAAAAGATTTTTTCATTTTTTTTGTTTAAAAAAAACACCAGTTCCTCTCCAGGTCTACTTATCTGCCTCTTTGCTGTATAACTTGGGTTGATTTCTTCCTCACACGCTGCCACCTGTTGGCGAAAAACTAGCTTAGCATCCAGCCTCGAGCACTGGCTTGGAACTGGCTTGGTCTTCACTCTTGGGATTTTACTTTGGAGGCGAACTGTCTAACGTGAACTTCGTCGAGGTTCTGTCATCTGTTTTTCTCATCACGCCTTCGTCCGCAAATCAAAGTAAAACCTTTTGATTTGTAGAGGAAGGTGAAAGAGTCACCACCAAAACCAAAACCACCACCACACTGTTCTGTTGGTCTTGTATGTGTCTGTGTTTTGTTTTTGTATATTTCTATATCGTTACTTTGTTCTGTCTCCTTGCAACTGTCACTTTATGGGAGAAACTGGAACTAAAATAATGTCCTTGAAGGATCGATGAAGTAATCTGATTCTGATTCTGATCAAAACATCAGTAACAACCTTGACTCAGCTGTGATAAGAAACACTGATGTCTGACCACTGTGGGGAAAACGGACCTCAGGTAGCGCTTCTTCTTTTACTGTGAGTGCAGCAGTCTCTGGTTGAAGGAGCTGCCTAAGGTCCTGAAAGTCTCATACAGTGGGTGAGGGGAGTTCCTCATGACGTCTGAGACCAACCTGCTAAACTGAGTCCAGAGGACAGCACAGGACAAAGCTGGTCTTCTTTATCAGCTTGATTGGTCTTGTCTTGTCCTGCCACTGCAGCAAACCAAGATGCAGGAGGTTGAACTGTTCGCATCCCAACATTTTACATCCTTTTCATCCCATTCCCTTTCGATTCTTTTCATCCCATTCGCTTTCAAACCTTATCGCAACACGCTCGACCCTTTTCTTCACATTCCCTTTTGATTTCTTTCATCCCATACCCTTCAAGTCTTTGCATCCCATTCCCCTTCGACCCTTTTCATCCCACCCTCTTCCAACCTTTCCCATGCCACTTCCTTCCAATGCTTCTCATCCCAGCATCCTTGATCCTTTTCATCCCATTCCCTTTCGACTTCTTTCATCCCGTCCCTTTCAAGTCTTTCCAACCCCTTCCTTTCGACCCTTCTCTTCACATTCTCTTTTGACTTCTTTCATCCCATTCCCTGTCAAACTTTCTCATCCTAACACCTTAGACCCTTTTCATCCCATTCCTCTTTGACCCTTCTCATCCCATCTCCTTTGACCCTTTTCATCCCACCCCCTTTCAACCTTTCTCATCCCACTTCCTTCCAAGGCTTCTCATCCCAGCATCCTCGACCCTTTTCATCTCATTCCCTTTCGACTTCTTTCATCCCATCCCCTTCAAGTCTTTGCATCCCATTCCCTTTTGAATATTTTTGTCAGACCTTCTCATCCCAACACCCTTGACCGTTTTCTCCCCATTCCCTTTCGACTTCTTTCATCCCGCCCCCTTCAAGTCTTTCCGTCACATCTCCTTCGACCCTTTTCATCCCACCTTCTTTCAGCCTTTTCATCCCACTTCCTTCCAAGGCTTCTCATCCCATCATCCTCGACCCATTTCATCCCATTCCCTTTCGACTTCTTTCATCCCGGTCCCTTCAAGTCTTTCCGTCCCATCTCCTTCGACCCTTCGATCTTTTTCATCCCATTCCCTTTCGATCTCTTTCATCCCATCCAAGGCTGATGCAACTGTGGTGTCGTAATAAGTTCGCATTTGTAGGCTCAACGTGGTAAATTATATTATCAATAGCAGCATTGTGATGAATAAGTGATAAGTAAAAGTGTCGGTTTACCAAAGGACCATTATTTTATTTTATACTTCTCAACTCACTCAACTATTAGTGCAACACTACCACCAATCACACAAGTCTTATTAGCATGTATTATGCAACTGGGACACAGATTGAGATCACATTTATTAAATATGACTCCAGTACCTCTACACACTGAGTAACAACAGGTGTTTTTTTTAATCCCAGGGAGGTAGGAAGAGTGGTTTGTTCTGTCCATCTACAGCGTCCCTACCAGCCTTCAGCCTTTTAACCCCCAATACAGACGACAGGAACCTGACGCAGAGACCAAGCTGCACGCTGGGCCCGGACGCCGCCGCCACGGCCGACTCTAGCACTGGCACTGCAGGTAAACTCAAGTTCCGTAAGACCTCAGATATGTTTGACTTTACTTGACTCCCTGTTTGGTTTTGTCCACTAAGCCTTGGCCAGGTGCTCGGCGACGCAGGACATCCGACAGCGCTGCAGCGATGACCCGTCGCTGCTTGTGGGGGACGCCGTGACAGCAGAGAAGAAGAAGGTTGCCCCCTCCTCTCCGAAAAGAGACACGCCTCTATCACCTGAGTGGAGCACACTGAGGAAAAAGACAGAGGACTCTGTGAGTTCAAGCCAAACACCTTTACTTCACATCAATAGAAAGCATCAGTGAGCTTGTGTGATTTGCTAACCTAATAACTTCCTAATGGTTCAGTTTGGATTCGTTTAGGGCTTGGTCCGACCTTGCATTAAGATCAGATCTGGGTTGATCCGATTGCAAGTGACCAGGTCTTAAATGTGTCCCAGGACATATTGCGTTTAGACGACCCAAGGAATGCGGACACAAGCGACCCAGACCGCCTCCTAATGTGGTCAGAGATTTCTCAAATGCGATCTCATTACGTCCTACGAGTCTTCACATCTGTCTTTTGCGCTGGTCATTTCCAATCCGATTGCTCAGATCAGATCTTAATAAAAGGTCTGAACAGGCCTTTAGAGTATGTGTCTGCCTGCCTGTAAAGTGATCGATCATGCAACCAAACAGGTTTGTAGTGTCTATGATGTACAGTTTTTATCACCCCCTTTGTTTTGTTATGTGTAACCTTTGGCATTTCTAGAGGGCTGATTGTCATGGACTTCCTCCTACCCCTCAAGTCCATGTAAGTGTGAAACCTAACAGCATGCGATCTTTAATAAAAGTTGACCAATGGCATTGCTCTTGTGACTAACAAAACACGTTTTCATGCATGGTATGATACAGCAGTATTTTATGACTGCACCATTTCATTAGATCCTGATTAAGTTTGGTACATATAAAATGCTCAGAGCTTAATTCTCTCATGCTAGCTTCTGGAGTCACCAACATATGAAGTGAAGCACTGAATGCAGTTACGGCAACAATAATGCATTTTATTTTATTTTGGATAATGGATATCATTGCAGCCTTGAAGGGTCCTTATAATTGTATCAGACCATTAGTGATTCGTTTGCTCTGCCGGTTCTGTAGATGGGAGCCTGTTTCTCTAAAGTATTCAACGGTTGTCCTCTTAAAATCCACTGTGCTGTGACGTGGATTTTACCCAAGACACGAGGTAGGAAGACTGGCCTCTTAATGTCCTGAAACTCTAATGCTTATGTGATTTTTTACTTCAAAGCAGGGATGGGATGAAAAGGTTTGAGGGTGTTGGGAGAAGAGAAGATGAAAGGGGATGGGATGATAAGGGTCAAACGGGATATATGAGAAGGGTTCAAATTGAATGGGATGAAAAGGGTGAAGGGTGTTTGGATGAGAAGGGTCAAAGGGATGGGATGAAAAGATTCAGGGGTGTTGGAATGAGAAGGGTCAAATGAGATATATGACAAGGCTTGAAATGGAATGGGATGAAAAGGGTCAAAGGGGATGAGATGAGAAAGGCTGAAAGGGAATGGGATGACAAGGGCTGAGGGTGTTGGGATTAGAAAGGTTGAAATGGGATGGGATGAAAAAGGTTGAAAGGGGATGGGATGAGAAGGGTCCAATGGGATATATGAGAAGGGTTCAAATGGAATGGGATGAAAATGGTCGTAAGGGATAGGATGAAAAGATATGAGAGTGATGGGATGAAGAGGGTTCAAAGGGAATGGGATGAAAAGAGTCGAAAGGGGTGAGATGAGAAAGGCTGAAAGGGAATGGAATGACAAGGGTTGAGGGTGTTGGGATGAAAAGGGTCAAGGGCAGTGGGATAAGAAAGGTTGAAATGGGGTGGAATAAGAAGGGTCAAATGGATGAGATTAAAAGATTCAGGGGTGTTGGAACGAGAAAGGTCAAATGGAATGGGATGAAAAGGGTCAAACTGGATATATGAGAAGGGTTCAAATTGAAATGAAATGGGGTGAAAAGGATCGAGAGTGTTGGGATGAGAATGGTTCAAATGGAGTGGGATGAAAAGAGTATAAAGGGATGAGATGAGAAAGACTGAAAGGGAATGGGATGAAAAGGGTTGAGGGTGTTGGGAAAGGTTGAAATGGGGTGGAATGAGAAGGGTCAAGGGGGATATATGAGAAGGATGAAATGGAATGGGGTGAAAAGGGTCGAAGGGGATGGGATGAAAAGATTCAAGAGTGTTGGGATGAGAAGGGTCAAGGGGGATTATGAGAGGGGTGAAGTTGAAATTAAACGGGATGAAAAGGGTCAAGAGTGTTAAGAAAGATTTTGAAGGGGATGGGATGAAAAGAGTTGAGGGTGTTGGGATGAAATGGGCAGAGGGTGTTGAGATAAGAAGGGTCGAGCCTAAGTTATTATAACTTCATATAGTTTCTGTCTTATGATGCTGTAAAAACTTTTCCTCCTCAGATCAGTATCTTATTCTCGGGGCAGAGGAGGGCATCTACACACTGAACCTTAATGAACTTCATGAAGATACACTAGAGAAGGTAAAGATTCATGTTTGATGTGTTTCTTTCCTAAAATTAGATCTAAGTTGATCTCTTAAGAGCAGGTCATGTGATTAATTAGCTCATGGTTGTTCTGTTTTGGTTTTTCTTTCTCCTGCAGCTCCTCCCTCAGCGATGTACATGGCTCTACGTCATGAACAACGTCCTGATGTCTGTATCAGGTAACAGCTCTACCCTTACACTCTATAATCCCATGTCAGGGACGGTGTCTTCTGCTTCGTGAGCGTCTCTAAAAAAGTCCTGGTCCTGCAGGGAAGTCGTCACAGCTCTACTCCCACAGCCTGACGGCTCTGTTTGAACAGAAAGGTCATCTACAAAAGAAGCACAGCAGCCTGTCGCTCAGCACCAACCGCTTCACAGAGAGGATCAACCCCAGGTGAGACGGCCCGGAGGACGGGAGACGGACACGTCATCGTCTAGTCATGGTCCATCTGAAACTGAGACACGGAAACTTGTTTGGGCTTCTTCTTCTTCTTCTTTTATTACTGCTTATTCTACAACTTCTTCTACGGCTACTGCTACAACTACTACCTTTTGTTTTCTTCCTCTTCTTCTTCTTCAACTACTACCTTTTCTTCTTCTTCCTCTTCTTCTACTACTACGACTACCACTACTTCTTCTTTTATTACTGCTAATTCTACAACTTCTTCTATTACTACAACTACTAGCTTTTCTTTTCCTCCTCTTCTTCTTTTTCTTCTTCAACTACTACACCTACTACTACTATTTTTTTATGATTTCTTCTGTTGGGCTTCTTCTTCTTCCTCTTCTTCTACTACAAGTACCACTTCTACTTCTTTTGAGAAGAAGTAGAAGTTGTGGAATAACAACTTCTCTAAGGCTACTAGTACAACTACTACCTTTTCTTTTTCCTCCTCTTCTTCTTCTACTACAAGTACTACTTCTTCTTCTTCTTTTATTACTTCGGCTTATTCTACGTCTTCTACTACTATTACTACAACTACCTTTTCTGTTCCTCCTGTTCTTCTTCTTCAACTACTACAACTGCTACATTTTCTTCTACTACTACCATTTCTTCTTCTTTTATTACTGCTTAGTCTATGACTTCTTCTACTACTTTTACTACAACTACTACCCTTTCTTTTCCTCCTCTATGTCTTCTTCTACTGCTACTACTTTTTCTTCTTTTTATACATCAGCTACTACTACCACTACCTCTACTACTTCTTCTTTTATTACTGCTTATTCTGACTTCTTCTACTATTACTACAACTACTACCTTTCATTTTCCTCCTCTTCTCCTTCTTCAACTACTACTACTATTTCTTTTATGATTTCTTCTAATACTACTACTTCTACTTCTTCTTTTACTTCTACTTCTTCTACTTCTTCTTCTACTTCTTTCTTATTCATCTTTGACTACTACTTCCACAACTTCTACGACTATTACTACTTTTCTCCTTCTTCTTTTACCACTACAACTACAACTGCTGCTACTTTTTCTTCTTCATCTTCTACTTCTTCTTCTGCTACTCGTATGATCTCTACTTCTTCTTCTTCATCATCACCATTAATGTCCAGAAACGTCTTCCAGAAAACCCAAACTCTCCTCGCCTTTGTTTCAGCTTTCATCTCTAGATTGCACCAAACTCTTTTTTCTCGGCCCACAGAAAGTTTGCCATATCCGTGAAGATTCCTGACACTAAGGGCTGTAGGAGATGTAGCGTTGGTAAGTGAGGAACAAGAATATATATTTTTTACTTGAGTAATAACAGCAGTGCATCATCTCCACCTTTGTTTTCTTTTGCCTCCCTCAGCAAGAAACCCCTACACAGACAGTACGTTCCTGTGCGGTGCAGTTCCATCTGGCCTCGTTCTGCTGTTGTGGTATGAGCCTCTGCAGAAGTTCATGCATCTGAAGGTTTGTGCAGATACGTTACTGTTGACGTTGCTGCCAACTGGCAATCATTCCTCAAACAAAATCCACTGCAGCTTCCTGGTGGCTGGTAGCATATGTGGACCTATGTCTGATATGAAAGGCAAACCAAACCTCGAGACCTTAGTCATACTCACAGGCTTTTGTTGTCATCTGTCACCTCGCTAAGAGAGCAGCAAGTTGATCAACAACCCAGAACTGCAATGTTTTCAACTTTGCATCAGTCTTACTAAAGAGGAACTACTGTTTTTTACAACCTGAACCTTATTTCTGGCATAAAATATGATGGTTTACTCACCCATATAACTTTAGTGTCATTTGGAGTCATTCGGAAGATATTTAGATAATATAATGGGAGTGAATGGGGCACCGAAACACAGCCTCTAAATAACACATTATCTGCTGTGAAACTTCTTAATTTCACCAATATTTTGTTATGATACACTAGTGCTATTCCCCGTTGAGTCCAGAGTTACCTGTTAGCTATTTGCGGACGTGGAGCAGTTTGTTGTTTTTTAGCTAGCTGTTCCTCTCTCTTTGAACGAGCTCCTCATCCGTATACTCTGGCTCAAAACGCTAAGGACGTCCATCATAAACAAAGTCGTCGTCCACAATCTCAGAATCTGAAAAATATTCAGCCACGTTGCAAGAAACTAGCTAGTAGCAAATTAGCACGGCGCTCAGAGATGACATCATCCAGGTCAGAGGTTAGTAGGTCAATCTACAGACCCTGGATGATGATAACAGGTAACTCTGGACTCAACGGGGAATAGTACTAGAGTATCATAACAAAATATTGGTGAAATGAACGAGATTTGCAACAGATTTTGTGTTATTTAGAGGCTGTGTTTCGGTGCCCCATTCACTTCCATTATATGGATATACACAGATCAAAATATCGTTCGATTCCGACTCCAAATGACAGTCGGGTGATTAAACGATCATATTTCATGCCAGAAATAAGGTCCAGGTTGTAAAAAATTGGTTCTCCTTTAACCCCTTGACGCCAAGTGTCGTGAATTTTTGCACATTCAGTACCTAAGAACCTTTTCCAAGCGCTAGTTCCTCGTAGCACCAGTCGGAGTTCAAAGCACAAACACAAATTATTAATGTCTTTATATTACTGTAAATTAAATCAGCGTCTTATTTTTGGGGGGATTACCAAACCTGTTTTCCTTGTTTCTCTTGCAGCAAATCCCGATCAGGCTTCCGGACTCCCTGCCGATATTTGAGCTGCTGGTGCTGGTGACCGACGAGTTCCCCCAGCTGTGTGTCGGGGTGAGGGACTGCAGCAACGGGAAACCTCCCACCAGCCAGCAGCTGAAGTTTGACATTATCGAGCTGAACGGCTCGGCCATTTCAGCACCAGGTAGGATGGCGTGCGGCGCTGGCGCTTTTCTGTAGCGTGTCCGTGTAGAAGCTCACTTTTATCCGTGCGTCCGCAGGTAACGGAGCTCTCAGAGCCGTGCAGGTGACCCAGATGGATCGAGACACCGTTCTGATCGCAGTGGAAAGTAAGTCACTTCAGTCCCGACGTACGTTGTGAATCCACCAGGCGGCTCTTATGCTAATTCTCAATAAACGCTTCAATCTCGCTGGACAGAAACTGTGAAGATTGTGAACCTGCGAGGGCTTCCGTCCAAAGAGCTGGCTGCAGAGATGGTCTTCGACTTCCCCGTTGAAACACTAGGTAGCGACAATAATACGCAATAAATGAGACTTGACATTTGTGCCGGCAGCTGAGTGACATGTCCGTGTCCTTTAAAGTGTGCTTACAGGATAGCGTGTTGGCTTTCTGGAAGCACGGCCTCAAGGGGAGGAGCTTTCATTCAGATGAGGTGAACACAACATTTCCTCCTCCTCTAGATGTGCATGTTCTCGTGCTCGTCACTTGGTAAATTCCCAATCTCTTTGTGTGCAGGTAACGCAGGAGATTACAGACGAGAGTCGTGTGTTCAGGGTTCTGGGAACAAACAGGTACGTTCACACCAGTCTGAAAGCATCCGTCATTCATCAAAGGAAGCATAAAGCACAGAGATATATCCCCCGTCCTTCCTGTCTTTCTCGTCTTTGAACAGAGACATCATCCTTCAGAGCACGCCGACCAACGACCCCTCAGCGCTGAGCAACCTCTACATCCTGACTGGACACGAAAGCAGCTACTGACGGAGGCACAGACTTTCTCTCGACAACAGTAGAAACGACGCCAGCGCACGCCGAGGCTGCAGCAGATGCCAGCGCCCGCCTTCCCTGCACATGAGACCGACAGATGTCCTCCTAACTCGAACCTACGCCGCGTCATCCTAGGGAAGACGAATGAACGGGGACGTCGTTTTTTTTAAGCGAGCAAAGCCGGGATTCTCGTGTGTGTTTCATCTCACCAGCTCAGATCAAAAAAGCAGTGGAGACACCGTACTTCTGCTGCCGTTAGTGTGAACCAACTGTTTCTTCAACTAATCTCTTATAGGGGCTTAGCTACTGCAACCAGGACATCTCGTCAACTAGGGAGGACGATCGGGCCGAGAGGGACAGATTTTGGTGAAAGCATCTAGTGTCAGTTGGTTTTCCTGCACCATTAAGGCCTCATCCACACGTACCAAAAATATCTTTTTCCCCTCCGTTTTCCCTGACATCGTTTCAAGAATCGTCTCAACACGACTCAAAGCTCTACTTCATACTCCAGGCCTATAGGTGGCGCTGTTTCCGTTTCAGAAATTCACCAAAAACGGAGAGGAAGAGGCGGAGCATGCGCATAAAGCTTGAGCGTTCCGATGATGTCATCGCCACCGTGGCCACGCCCCTGGAGCAGCCTTCCACCTCTTATATCCCGTGAGACGTCTCCTAACAACATCAACAACAATGGTGGACTACATGCTCGTGTTCCTGCTGGAGAAGATATTGAGCCTATTATGGTTACTATGGTTTGGTTTCTTCTAAAGCCGATTTGTAAACAGCGCTCAAGCTTTATGCGCATGCTCCGCCTCTTCCTCTAAGTTTTTGGTTCTGAAACTGAAACAGCGCCACCTATAGGCCTGGAGTATGAAGTAGCGCTTTGAGTCGTGCTGAGACGGATCCGTGTGGACCCAGATATTCTTGAAACGATGCCAGAGAAAACAGAGGAGGAAAAGATGGTTTTGATACGTGTGGACAGGGCCTCAGTCGTAGGGGGTTGGTTTTGTTGGGGTGGGGGGCTTAACTTATCCACTAGTACTACGTTGGAGTTACTGTAATTACTCAGAAATGCCGCTCACATACACACCTGAAACAAAACCGGTGGAATATATTCAACTGGAGTCCTGAATGGAGATGTCGCTGTCTGACCAGCTTTGACTGTCATTAAGTGGCAGATTTTCTTTACTTAGGTGAATATTGGTGAAAATCTCTGGATGTGAACGCAGACTCGTAAATTGTCATCGAACGTTAGCTACGAGTGCAGAATATAAAAGATTCCTACGAAGCCAAAGCAAATCCAACGTGTTCATCGTCCACAGATCGATTTATTTGTGACAGTGGATCAGTTTGAGGACGACACAGTGGTGAGGTGGTTACCACTGATGCCTCACAGCAAGAAGGTTCTAGGTTCTAGTCCATCGTGGGTCGACTGGTTCCTTTCTGTGTGGAGTCTGCATGTTCTCCCTGTATCTGAATGGGTTCTCTCCAGGTTCTCCAGCTTCCTCCCACCATCCAGAGACATGCTGGTTAGGGTCATTGGTGATTCTATCTCTGTGATAGACTGGAGACCTGCCCAAGTGACAGCTGGGATGAGCTCCAGCCCCCCGCGCAACCGTCCAATGGACAAGCGGTTACAGAAGATTAATGAATGAATTCTGTGACTTGTACTATGACGCCCCGTCTGCTGTTAACCACGAATTAAATCATCCTCATCTCATCAGCCCCACGTAGCGTGAATGCTGCGTATTGTTCCCAACCCAACTCTCACGTTACACAGCTCACCTTTGTGTAGGGTATTAATGTAACATGGACAGAAACACTGGGTTTTTAGGAAGACAAATAAAAATAAACCTTCACATTATTGGTTCTGTGCACGTATCCGCGATCAAGCCGTTCATAAAACCACATTTAAATGAGTTTAGATTGTGAATGTGCCGGTTCAGTAGCTTCAGACCATCCGTCCCAATTAATAATTCATCTTACACATTGGCTTAACGTACGTTTAACTCCACGAGTTGTCATAGAAACCGAATGCAGTTAAATGTATTGTTGTTTTGTTTTTGTTTTTCTTTCTTGTCGGACTAAAATATAAATGCCACTACATTGGGAGTTTTGTGTGTAATTATATTTATATTATTTATGGAAAGGGAACTGTATAAATAACACTCGGCTTCCCCTGAGAGATACTTGAACGACGCAATACGCATACGGATGTGATTTTATTTTATTTTTTATTGTTGTGTGCAGATCTGATGTATATATATATATATAAATATATATAAATATATATATATATAAATATATAACACGACAGTATGCTCTGACAGTGTGGAGAGGTTGTAATATGATGAATAAAGATTTGAGTATCATTTTGAAGCTGAAGGATGTTTGGTTGTTCTTCACTGAACGTGTGGCTTCACTTTAACTGTTTAAAATTTAATTATTACATGAACAAAGCGTCACAGAAATTGTTTGGCATTAAAACTAACTAATATTCAACAGGCTATCAAGGCTGGGAGGTTATGTCTCTTTTATGTACAATAAGCATAGACTGTATATAAATATGGACAATACTAACATGTAGTGGGCGGGGCTTATATGACATATACTGCAGCCAGCCACCAGGGGGAGTTTTATGACTCATAAATCACACCTGTATATCGACCCCTCGCAGACTGAAAAAGCATGAATTGTTCTTTGGCAAGCAAGCTAACTGTAGGACTTTTAGCTGAAGTTGGTTATATGTTTACGTGAAAAGTTTAGCGTTTAACGTCACAAGTTGCTGCCTTCAAGGATAAATAATCGGCTTGTTGTCGGATATGGGAGTTTGGGGTTCAAGTAGCAACATCAAGCAGTGATTTTCATTAAGTACTCAACATCTAGTTTGGCCCAAGCCCCGCCCACTAACATGGCTTACATGACCTATACTACAGCCAGCCACCAGCCACCTCTATTTGCTTTAGCGTCACTATTAAGGAGCAGTTCCATCTTTGTATACAGTCTATGATAAGAACCTCTAAATACAGACAACTCCCAATGTTTCCCTTTGTTTTAGTGCATATAAGCACAAGTGTACTTTTATATTTGCATTTAATCAACTATATGCCCCTTTACAAAACATTGAATGAACAATATGACATTTATTAAGAAAAATAATTCAGTTTTGTCTCATTGCTGCCACAGTGCGACCCCTAATGGAGCATAGACATAATGTAATGGATAAATTAAAGACGGACACACTACGACACTTCATGCCAGTTGGTGGCAGCCTTACGCCAACCGCGAAGAAGAAGAAGACGAAGAAGAAGAAGCAGGAGGAAACGCAGAAGAAGAAGAAGACGGACAGAAACAGCGCCATTTCACTTTTCATTCATTACTACTGAAGTCTTCATCACTTTATCGGTGAGTTGGTTTATTTAGGATGGAGTAAATACGAGATAACTGCACGTTTAAAAAGAAGTCGGTGCCGCTGATGTGAAGTTGATCTTATATGAACCGATTCAACCGGGGGCGAACCAGCATCGGTGGCGGCTAAGCTAGCATAGCATAGCTTCCTTAACTTCTGCGCTTTCGTTAGCTCCTGTAAACCAGTGAGGACGAACTGTAACACAACGGAGGAGAACTTCAGGGGGTGCAGCGTGTGGCTTGTAGCCGTGTCGGTGATGTAACGTGCGCTTATTAAACAGTTAACGTTACCGTTGAGGCCTGTTTCTGGATGTTGCGTGCGCGTTCTGACGCGGACTTTGAACGCGGGCGCGCTCCCGTTTATGCTGCGCTGTTCTTATTGACCGGTGACGTTTAACGACGCGTTGTATATCTGTGTGTAATGTTTGTGTTAGTCACAGTCTAAATAACAGACTACAAAAAAAGCGGACGACTTGACAACTCCTTTAGAGTGACGCCGAATAATGTAGAGCTCCCCCTGGTGGCTGGCTGCAGTGTATGTCATAAGCCCCGCCCCCTCAATGTTAGTGGCCGGGACTTGATCCTAAAACATAAAAGTACAAATCAAATTTTTTTTTCTTGTATGTTTTCTGTCATTTTATGTCGTTATTATAATGTTGACGTACGTTCGAGTCCATTTTTTATTTTTTAGAAGTAGCTATTTAATGCTGTGTCGACAGTTTGACCAATGGAAGGAAGTGGAGACGCGTCGTCCATGTTTCTTTTTTACTTTTTCTACTTTTTTTGTACTTTTATGTCCTGCTGATGTACTCAAAGTTAACTAGCTGTTGAGCAAGAGCCATAGCTGTTGTTAGCCTAGCCACGATAGCTAGTCTGACTGGTTGGAAACCCAAATGTTGGCACAACGAGGCGCGCCAGGTGGTCAGTTTTCTCTACACACCTTCAGTGGTGGCGGGAAAATACTCGTGGTGGGTGTTTGGCACACCCGGCCCAGTCCACTGTTTAGTAACAGGATATTTAGCAGCTAGTTCAGGTTAAACAGGATTGTCGATGTCCTGATGTGTGCTAGCAAGCAGCCTGGTCCACAGAGCTTCCCCTTTCCAAACCTAGCGATCCCTGTGTGTTCATTTCATCAAGACTCATAAATCACGCCTGCATATCGACCCCTCGCAGACTGAAAAAGTTTGAATTGTTCTTGGGCAAGCAAGCTAACTGTAGGACTTTTAGTTAAGGTTGGTTATATGTTTACGCGAAAAGTTTAGCGTTTAACGTGACAAGTTGCTGCATTCAAGGATAAATAATTGCCGTTGGGAGTTTGGGGTTCGAGTAGTAACATCAAGACAGATTCAAGCACAGAAATGTCCCTCGTTTTGCCTACTTTACGCCATCTACTACTTACATAGCAGTGATTTTCATTAAGTACTCAACATTTATTTGATTAACTTATTAAAACAATGACTATTGATCATGCATCAACATATTAACTTCCTAAAATGACAGAAACCATCCTTGAAAACACCTTATTTGGCATGTATTTTAGTTTAGTTTGACCCAAGTCCCGCCCACTAACATGGAGGAGGCGGAGCTTATGACCTTTACTGCAGCCAGCCACCAGGGGGAGCTCTAGCTGCTCTATGGTTTTAGCTAGGTGTACCAAATGGAGTAAATATTATTTACTGACGCATTTTTTTCCTCCTGAATCTTCCAGGACAAACGGGGGCTTCATCATGGTGAAAATTTTCATCGGCAACCTCGCCTGCAATACCACGCCGGAGGAGCTGCGAGAACTCTTCGAGAAGCACGGCAAGGTCACGGAATGCGACATCGTCAAGAACTACGGCTTCGTGCACATGAGCAGCATGGCGGAGGCGGAGGAGGCCATTCAGAACCTCAACCAGCACCAGCTGCACGGCTGGCGCATGAACGTGGAGATCAGCAAAGGGCGGCCCAAGTCCTCCACCAAGCTGCACGTGAGAAACCTCGGCGAGGGGGTCACCAGCGACCTCCTGCGGGCCAAGTTCGAGGAGTTTGGCGCGGTGGTGGAGTGCGACATAGTGAAGGACTACGCCTTTATTCACATGGAGCGCATGGAGGACGCCATGGAGGCCATCAGTAAGCTGGACAACACCGCCTTCAAAGGTGACCTCTCGGGCAGTTGTCTTTGCTGTCAGGCAGTCGTGACGAGTTTAGTTGATGTAGCTCCACGTTAATTGACCAAGTGGACTGAAAAGTAATTAAGTTTGGGAAAATGTCTGACATAAGCTCGCCGGGCGCTGCAGATTGCTGCGCTTCGTTCAGCCAGTGTCGGTCAAATGCTTTTAACGTGTTTTGTAGTCGGTAAGAGCCTTTCGCTGTTTGGAAACCCCACGGTCTCATGCGTGTCTTCTCTCTCCTCACAAGGCAAGCTGATGAACGTACAGCTGTCCACGAGTCGGCTCCGCACTGCCCCGGGAATGGGAGATCATACCGGCTGCTTTGTCTGCGGGAAACACGGCCACTGGTCGAAAGACTGTCCGGTCAGTCGGGACGGTGGCCGCGGCGATGGCCCGAGAGGTCGCAGCAGCCGCGCCCCGCCGCACGGTCCCCCGGATTATGGCAGGGGAAGCTACGGGATGGCCCCGCCTCCGGCATCTGATTACATGGGCGGCTCTGCGTATAGTCGGGCTAGTTACGCTGGCGGCATGCCGCCACCGCCGCCGCCAATGCCGCCGATGCCCCCTCATAGGCTTAGCGGCTACGGCGCTGAGCTAGGGGACCGGTACGGTAGCAGAGCACCGGGCTCCTACGGCTCATCGTCGGCTTACGACCGTGTCTATAGCAGTGTCGACTACTACGAGAAATACAGGGCTCGCCCTTACGGCTCGAGCTACTTCGAGGATCGCCGCATGTCCTACATCCCCCCTCCCCCGCCTCCCCCTTCTTCCTTCTCGCAGCTCCCCTCCAAAATAGATCCATACGCGCGTCAGCCGGCGCCGCCGCCTCCGCCCCCGCCGTCATCGGCCGCCGCGTACTACGCACGGGAGCGCAGCCCGATCAGGCGGGTGCCGGTTTCTTCGGCGAGCTACAGCTACGAGCGTACGCGCCTGTCGCCGGTGTCCGCCTCCAGGAGCTCCTACGCCGTCTCACGACCCAAGGATCATTACGCGCAACGCTACGCTCCTTACTAAAGCCACGGTGCCAAGGTGAGCAACGCACTGAACCACGTCACTGCTTCACTCAGCCTGATTTAACTGGATCATTTCAAGCTTTACAGCACTGAGTGGACTTTTAATCCGGAATGCTTTGCTCTTCTTTATTTTTCTAGGTCTGTGTGTGACCCGCAGGATGCTTCCTTTTCCGTAATTTCTCCCAAAGGCGAGAACCAGAAATGTGAAATTGTGTGGGCATCTTCCAGGCGTCCCCGAGAAAGCCGCTTGCCTGCCGATGAATCATCCTTTCAGTCGTGTTCACATAGTTTTCAGGAAGGATGGTGTATAAAACAGTAATTCTCTTACTTGCTCTGCAGTTTTTTTTTTGTTTTTTTTTTTGCCTCGTCTTTGTTTACTTACCAGTTTCGTTATCAGTTCAAGCTAACTGTTGAAAATCTGTTGATTGTTTTTGCTTCTCTTTATGTTATTTTCTTTAATTGTTTTGTTTTCTTAATGGGCCACGGGTTATCTCGGCTCGTAGCTCACCAGAGTCTTATCTCGCTTCCACACAACTGACCCGATCTGACCCGGGTATCCACTGCGCAGCTTTATACTCCACTGGGTGTTGTTGGCTGACTGTACAGTTTGATGTTTTTCAGAGGGAAGAACGACTGCGTTGTTTTTTATTTGAGATACGTTTTCAGGTTTGAAATCTGACTGGACTCTGAGGCAGTCCCAGCTCAGTGCGCAGCCTGCACCTTGACACATGGCCTTCCTAGTTTTAGCAAACTGGAAAGCTGCTTCGCTGCAGCGCGTCTGGCGAGATCGCAAAAAAAAACATTTGTGGAAAAGGTTCATCATTGGCATCCGAGAGTATTTCTGTTTTGTTGAAGCTAAAACTCAGAAGTTGCTTCCTTTTGCACGGAAAGACCTGCAAACTCCCGTTAAGCACGAATAGACCTTTATTCACGCTGAAGGTCCATCCAACGTCCAAGAACGTTCCAGCCTCATAATCAGCTGATCTGAAGTCAAAATTCTTACGTAAAAGTCTCGTAGGGTGAAGGTTCTCAATCAACCAGGTCATGGTACATCCAAACAACGTTTAAAGAAAAGACAACTGGACTTGTAGAGTTTTCTGAGAAGACGTTTGACCACTCGTCCGAGTAGCTTCTTCAGTTCTAAGGGACTAGGTGGGAAGTTGACCTTCTTGGACTGTTTAGTCCACAGATGGGGAGGCCGAAGCTTCAACGCTGGAGTGTCTAGGAACCCTACTCACGGCGATCAACATTAATTATTTGATTCCCACCACCCCCTGGAGTGCAAAGCAGGGGTCATGAGAACCCTTCAGCACCGAGAACGGACTGTACCCACAAGACTGGATGGTATGGAGTCAAGATGTGGACATCCCAACTGGGCCTTCGTCAAAGACTCAAACAGATATCCCATAAGAGACAGAGAGGAGGAGGAGGACGAGTACAACTAGAGGAAGGTTCTCAGTCGTCCAGGTCATGGTACATCCAACAAAGGTCCAACAAAGGTTCAACAAAAGACAACTGGACTTGTAGAGTTTTTTTTGAGAAGACGTTTCTTCACTCATCTGAGCAGCGTCTTCACGTCTAAGGGACTGGTGGGTTCCTGGTTGTTAGCGTAACGAGGAGGACTTCCTGTTTAAACCTCAGACTTCCCAACAGGCCTGAAGTGGAGAAGCTACTCGGATGAGTTTTGAAACGTCCTCTCAAAAACCTCTACAAGTCCTGTTGTCTTTTTGAACCTTTGTCTTACCTTGAAGGACATGGTCATACCCTACGTGGCTGGGTTGTCGGAGCAAACTCCACATTCCAGTTTATCTCAAACCTGGGAATACACTGGTCCTTCCTAAAGACTAAACACCCAGGCAGTAAAGTGGTGTACTCTGCTCAGTGCAGGGAGGATCGCACCATCCACAAACGTACGTCACATGAGGGACAGAGGACACTCCTTTGACGATAACAATGTCCAAATCTTAGCCAGAGAGGACAGATGGTTTGAAGGAATCCGTCTATGTCAGACTGGAAAACCCTTCTCTAAACAGAGGAAGTGGACCCAGATTTAATCAGCCATCAGTTTACAAGACGCTTTTAACTTCTGTCCCCAAGAAGGTTCAACCTTGAGACTCGAGACTCTGACTGATAATGGGTCATAAGAGGACGGAGACAAACAGTCCCCCCTCGGCGAAATGAAATCAGCTGCACCAGTTTCTCAGCGTCAACGGAAACAAGTTTTGCGATGGTTTACCCACAGAGTTTCCTATTTAAACCTCAACTTTCAACCAGTCCGCTGGAACCGAAGAAGCTGCTCGGATGAAACGTGTTGTCAAGAAAAAAACAAAACTCTACACGTACAGTTGTCTTTGCTTTAAAAACCAATCCTGCTTTGTAGCTGACGCCCGAACATGTCCTGAATATTAGTCCACGGTTGGTGTGGTGTCCTTTGACTGCAGCAAAGTGAGCAGATGTTTTCAGCGGCTTTGTGCTTTTTTTATTTGAGGTATGTTTTAAGTTTTAAAACTGACTGGACTCTGGTGCAGTTCCTGCTTCGTCCAGTCTGCATCAGGACACACGACCTTCCTTCCAAAAACTAGAAAGCTGCGTCTGGGGATGCTTTCTCAAACGCGCTGCAGAACATCTGGTGAAATCACGAAACATTTGCGGACAAGGTTCAAGAGTATTTGTTAAAACCAGACGTTGCTTCCTTTTGACCTAGATGCAGCTCATCGAGCCGAAGCTGCACAATCACGTTTGAATTCGTATCCGTCCCAAAGTACGAGAAACATTCCAGCCTTATAATTTGAATGTGCCTGGAAAAATATAAAAACTGGAGGAGTCTGTTGATCCCACGTCGAAATTCACATTAAAGTCCCAAAACGAGCAGAGTTATCCGACGCAGACACGTGTGAGACAGGACTCAGGGCTGTTAGAGGTCATGAGGCGCTTGTGTTTCGTCAAAGGTGCCTTGTTTGTTTTGCATACAGGTCGATTTGAAAGTTTGTATTTTTCATACTGCCTGTACAAAGAAATATATATATATCTATACCAGCATACATTAAAAAAAAAAAAGTCTGAAATCAGTATGATTTTTAATAAAGCCAGTGTTATTTTTGGTGAGGCTTGTATTCATTTATTTATTTATTCTTCAGTTCTTTGCTTGAGACCCTGCTGAGTTGTGCGACAGCTGCCAGAACTACAACCCACACGTGTTCATATTGGGTCACACGATAATTATTACTTTATTAAGAAAATATCGGCGTTACGGCGAGACAGATACAAGTTAAACACAAAATAGAATAAGGTTAGAGAAGAAAACTGCATAAGAGTAAAATATATATTTACGGACTAGCAAATAAATTACGTGGATATGGATACTGCACCTAAGAAAAAAGTAATGGAAAGATAAATATAGTCAGACGTGTTGTCCTTTTTGTTTGGGGCCTTTTTCCAGCAAAGCATTCAGACTTTGAAACGTTGTATTTAGAAAAATATATACATGCATTAAATAAATTTGTAATTATTTCACTATACTTTTATTTTTTTATACTAATGTATTTTATATTGGCTAACAAAACTGTCAATTATCCTCCAAACTGCAGGTTTAAGATAAGATATGTTTATTAATCCCACGTATGGGAAATTTCCTTGTCACAGTAGTAGAATTTGGCAAAAAAAGATATATATATAAAAAAAATTCTAAAAATATAAATAATCTATATATTAAAAATATATTTATATTTAAATCGTTTATTTATTTATTTAAAAGTTGAGAGTATAGAACTGAACTGACGGTGGCGCTACATAATGGGCGCCAGTCGTCAATAACCATCGAAGAAGAAGTAGCTCCTGTCGCCAGGTCAAAACGGCAGAAAAAAAAAAAAAAAATCACTGAAGAAGAAGTGGAGCTAGTCGCCATTTCATTCTCCGTGGATCGAGGAGCAGATTGCCGCTTTTTTAAAAGGTATGAGTTTCATTACATCCGAATGAACATTAGCGAACCAACGTCTCGTTCGTTAACGAAAATAAGCGCATTACGAGTAAAATAGTGGCTGAGAAATGTATTAACTAGACGAGCTAACTCTAAAGCTACACGGGTCGTAAAGGCCATAACCTGAAGGCGTTAAGATGCGGGTTATATAACAGCGCTGCCGAGTGAAACACGACGTAACGATGTGTTTATATACATACACGTAAAAAACTCGCCGAAAAAACGTTTTAATACGTCGGCTTTTTAGCCAACCGTTGCTTTCTGTTAGCTTCAAGCTAACAACAATAGCCGCCGCGCGCTGTACCGCACGTTCTCGCTGAATGAGAATCCCACGCGAGAGGAGTGCGCTGCGCCCCGTGTCTTTGTGCTAATGTTTTTAAGGTTTACAGACAAATAGCGCATCTTTACTCTGACTATTTTATTTAATTTCATTATTTTTGTTATTTGAAACTAGCTGCACATGTATTTTAGGTCATAAAAGGAGAAATTAAAATGTCATTAAAAACGATTTACTAAACACAACTGTTTATCAAACTGTTTACTAATATAATATTGTTCTACTGTGCACTTATGTTCCTCATGTTCACCATGTTTAACGAAAAACCGAACATTCATACTTTTTATTTCCTCCGTTTTCCCGAGATAATTAATTCGTGATCTCGAGAAAACAAAACGATATCGTTGCAGGAGCATATCGATAACCGCGCCTACTACAATATCGTTTGATCACGAATTAATTATATCGTTATCGCGGGAAAACGGAGGAAATAAAAAGTATGAAGGCATGGCCGTTTATTTTTATTTTATCATGGCTTTGTTTTTATAACTTCATAACAGTTTTGTTTGATTTGCAGCTTTTTCCTTTTCGTTTAAGATTTATGACACATGTTTTTATAAATCAGAGTTTGGACAGATGTTAGGACGCAAAGTTGTGAAACTGTGGAGGTCGATGAGGAGGATGATATTTATGGCAGCAGCATTTAGATGTGTCAGAGTTCATCAAGTCAAGAATAGATGCACAGATCAGCCACAACATTATGACCACTGACAGGAGAAGTGAATAACATTTAAACCATCTCGTGATGAGTCAGTGTTCTCATGGGAAACGTTTAGACCTGTCATTCATTCATTGGTGTGGATGTTACTTAGACATGTAGCACCCACCTAGACCAGACCAGGCACCCCCACCCCATAGCGATGACACTCCTTGATGGCAGCAGCCATCCCCAGCAGGATGCAAAGACAAAAACACTTTAGGAACAACTAAAAAAACATGAAGAACATCTCAAGGTGTTGACCTGGCCTCCAAATTCACTAGATCCCAAACTGATCAAGTATCTGTGGGATGATCCAGAGAGAACCATGTCCATTCTCTGATGTGTCACAACTGTTTTGGAGACACAAGCTAGACCTACACCATATTAGGAAGGGGGTCAATCTATAGGCGTAGCTCATCTTTCTTTCTTCTCCTCCCTCAGTGACGTTGAATCTGGCACCATGGTGAAAATATTCATCGGGAACCTGTCGCCGGACACGACGTCGGACGAGCTGCGCTCCCTCTTCTCCCAGTACGGCAAGATTGCAGAATGCTCCATCGTCAAGAACTTCGGCTTCGTGCACATGGACAGCAAGACGGAGGCGGAGGAGGCCATCCGCAACCTGCACCAGTACGAGCTGAACGGCCAGCCCATGAACGTGGAGCTGAGCCGCGGCAAGTCCAGGGGCTCCACCAAGCTGCACGTGGGCAACATCGCCTGCACCAACCAGGAGCTGAGGGCCAGGTTTGAGGAGTTTGGCGCTGTGTTGGAGTGTGACATAGTAAAAAACTATGCTTTTGTTCACATGGAGCGAATGGAGGACGCCATGGAGGCCATTAATCATTTAGACAACACAGCTTTCAAAGGTGAACTCACGGGCTGGGCTTGATGGGTCATTTTACACTAAAGAGATGATGTCAAGAGTGTTTAATTGTGTGATGCTAGGAGCACAGGTGAGTAAAAAAAACACAAAAAGAAGAAGGGAGAAGGAGTACGAGTAAGTCGGCATAACTTTAAAGCTGCTATCCGTAATGTGAGTGGTTATATCCTGACAGGAATTCGCGGCCGACTCTCCAGCTCATAGCTTCTTACGTATTGGGCGTAGTGGATCGTATCTGATCTTGTTTATTTTACAAATCTAGCTCGACTGCGCGCGCCTGTTAAGAGCTGGATAAAAAGCGTCTGTGCATGGGACCCAAACTTTAGCTGAAACCCTCGGCAGCGTGTCGGATATTTGAGTAAAAAAAAAACTAGGGCTGAACGATACGGACAGGATTTTATATCTCGATATCGATACCGTTTTTTTAAAGCTGTCTTTTGAGACCGTGCCATGTTCATGTCTGGTGGACGTCGACTCATAACGTAACGCCACTGAACGCGTCAGCAGTCAGACTCTGATTGGGCTTCTTTTGGGACGGCTGAGACGTCCCCGGTGTTTCTGAGTTACAGTCGTCCCTCGCTATACCGCGCTTCACCTTTCCCGGCTTAAGGGAGAGCCCTCGTGTCGTCTTCTGCGTCCTGATTGGCTAAGGGACTGTAGACCATTGTCAATCAGTGTCTCTTGTACAGTACAGAATGCGTTCAGCTTTCCATATTTACATATCCAGTATCTTTGACCGCTGGCAGTGAGGTTTTAAAACCTTAAAACATTTATAATCGTAAAAAGTAAAGCTGACTACTTTTTTTAGAACGTAACTCCCGATAAACGAGGGAAAGCTGTAGAGTCTTCGTGTTGTTTCATCTTGCTTCGCCGCAGTTTTCGCCGAGCGACCTGAGCAACACCTCACTCTGGTTTATATTTTTAAATCCAAATAATGGAGGACGATTTATGTTTAGGCACCAGATTTTGCACCAATGACACGGGAATCAATTGTCGCTCCCGTCCTGCCTCCCAACAAAAATCCTGTCCTGCAAAATCACGACAGAAAGACTCCTAACCCCCGTCCAGCTCACATTGCAGCGTCACTTTTTAATTTAATCTGCAGCTCCGTTGATTATTGGCTCTATCCCGTTACCCCTCGTGCTGCCTTTAGGGTCTCTGGGACTCCAAGTGAATGGACGGACAGAGAGAGAGCATGCAGGAGGGTTAATAACGGTCAAACTGCGGGAAAAAACAAAAAATGCAATCTTCCACACTCACTTTCCTTTCTTTTTAAATCCCCCGCGGTGTTTGTAGTGTCTGTGCGTCTCCCTCACTCTCGTGTTTATCTTTGGTCTCTATCGTTTACATCGTTCTTTTTTCCGTATTAATATCTTGTTCATATCTTAGCTACAGATACGTCAACGATGCATCGTTCAGCTCTAGTGAAACTGTTTTAAAAACATGTGGAAAGTTACGGATTTCAGCTTTAATCACCACCTTTTTTTTTAATGCTTGTGTCTTTCTGCTGTTAACTGATGGACTAGGAGACCTGACGGTTGCAAGGAAATGTCAAAATATTTGCTTTAGAGAAGGAGAAACCAAATGCAGGCATAGTCCTTATTGAGTCTTTTCTTTTTAAGGCAAACTGATGAGCGTGAAGCTTTCGACTAGCCGCCTGCGTACTGCGCCGGGAATGGGAGACAGATCGGGTTGTTATCGTTGCGGGCAGGAAGGCCACTGGTCCAAAGAATGCCCCCTAGACCAAAACGGCTTCCACAGAAACGGCTCAGAGCCTAAGTTCGATGGATACGATGCCTCGAGATTTGGTGAGCGTGGTCGCAGCCGGGGTTATCATCCGGACTTCAGTGGCGAACCAGATTACAGTGGCGGCTACGCCCCGGTGCACGATTTTTCCCGGGGCGCCGCTCCCGGCGGCGGCGGCGGCGGTGGCGGCGGCAGCACCGTGGCGGGGTACAGAAGAGTTACGGGCTACGAGAACGCAATGAGATACGCGCCACACCCAGGTTACGGCATAGGCGCCGTTGCTGATCATAGCATGGCGCGGATGTACGGCAGCGATGCCGCATACAGGAGCAACGGCGCGGTGTACGGCGCGGTCCCAGCCTACCCGATGCGCCGGTCGCCTTACGATCAACGGGATCCGTACGGGGTCGTGGACTACTACGAGAAGTACAGGGCCAATTCTTACGGAGGCAGTTATTTCGAAGAACGTCGCGGCGTCCCCGTGCCCGCTCCATCGACCTCCTCCACCACGCCTGTAATGAGGGAGCGCCTGCCCCCCTCTAGCCTCGACCCATACGAGTGCCCTCCCCTCCCTCCTCCACCGGCCCCCGTCACCTCATACTACGCACGTGACCGGAGTCCGATCCGGAGAGTCGGTGGCGCCGAGGCGGATGGATACACATATGAGCGTTCGCGCCTTTCCCCTGGGACCGCCCTCCCGAGAAGCTCTACCTATGACCATACGCGGGATACCGGCGCCGAGCGGGCACGCTATACATACTAACCCCTTTGCCCCGTGCAGCCAGGTGAGCGCCGACTCCCGTTTTAGCAGGTAGGATAGCCGACGTGCCATCGGAAACCACTGGAGTTAGGAGTCAGTCGGGCCTCTGTGAGTACGGTGTGTGGGCGGGTAGTTAGAGTAGAAATCATTCCAGGTTATAAGAACAGAAGGACTCAATGAATCACCCCTCATCGCCCCATCCACCATTTATCGACATGATTCTGTTGGTGTGACACGTGCAGGCGCTGGGGTCGACCCCGGCTCCGCCCACGATGCTGTCAGAACTGAATATATATATAATTTTTATTTTTTTTTGCTCTTCTAAAGTATGTTAATGTTCCTTGAACGCTGACTTTAGTGCATGGTGCATGTTTTAAAAGGTGAGTCTTACGTTGATTTAAATCCAGCAGCGTCTTGTATTGAAACGTGTGCATTTTTAGCGTTAGTTCACATGGTTACTGCGTGTGTGTGTAGAGCCAACGGTAAAATAAAAAAACAAAACAAGTGAATTCATCTTGTACCAAAAATTTAAGAACTACTTTTTTTAAATAAAGCTGCGTTGTGTTTATTTTTGTTTATTGTCAGTAGGCACATTACTTAACGATTCATTGCTGTGATTAATACGACCCTCCATCATAATCATTTGTCATTTCATAATAAAATAATCTCAATGGTCTTTCTGTCTGGATTTGTTTTTTTAGTTTCAGTTTAATTAAACATCGCTTCATTTGACTTAATAAATAAAGAGGGCGTCACAGCAGAGAGGTTGTTAGCACTGATGCCTGGAGTTTCCATGTTCTTCCTGTGTCTGCGTTGGTTCTCTCCAGGTTCTCCAGCTTCCTCCCACCATCCAAAGACACAAAGACATGCTGGTTAGGTTTATTGGTGATTCTAAATTGGTCGTAGGTGTGAGTGTCTCTCTGTGTCCAGGTTGGACCCCCGACAGCTGGGACCCCTGGGCCCTTTAAGAATAGAATAGGTTGTCTTTATTGTCACTATACACATGTATAGTGACATAGTGATAATGAGATTAAAGCCGTCACCAACAATGAAACAAAACTACTACAGTATGAAAAGACATGAAAATATATTCAGGGTAAGCAGAGGTAGAAGTACAGATACTCCTGTCAAATATTACTCCAATACAAGCAGTGTTGTTCGTTAATTTGGTTGGATGAGTGACGTTATTCGTTGTCGGGACTTCTCGGTGCGTTTAAAGGAGGCTGTGTGTCGCTGAGTTGCTGCAAACAGCTTTTAATGTGTGGTAACGCATGACTACTCTAAGGCGTTACTTTTATTCGGATTACTTTAAATTGATTGTAACGCAGTAACCTAACTAATTACTTTTACATGTAAAAGTAGCTTAGTCTACTAAGCTTAGTATCTCAGGAAGTACAAGAAAGGAGAGTAGCTTTATTGTCATTATACAATCCACAGCCTCTCTCTCTTCATACAATTACCTTTAAAATGTTCATCAGCGATTTAACAAACATTAAGCTAGCTAACGTCAGTAGCTACTTTACATTACGCTAGCTAACGTCAGTAGCTACTTTACATTAAGCTAGCTAACGTCAGTAGCTACTTTACATTACGCTAGCTAACGTCAGTAGCTACTTTACATTAAGCTGGCTAACGTCAGTAGCTACTTTACATTAAGCTAGCTAACGTCAGTGGCTACTTTACATTAAGCTAGCTAACGTCAGTGGCTACTTTACATTAAGCTAGCAAACGTCAGTAGCTACTTTACATTAAGCTAGCAAACGTCAGTAGCTACTTTACATTAAGCTAGCTAACGTCAGTGGCTACTTTACATTAAGCTAGCAAACGTCAGTAGCGACTTTACATTAAGCTAGCTAACGTCAGTAGCTACGTTACATTAAGCTAGCAAACGTCAGTAGCTACTTTACATACTGCGACGTGCTTTGTCATGTTGGAAGACGAGTTCTTGTAGGCTGTGATATAATTTGTTCCCGGTAAACACAACAAACATTTGAACTGAAACGAATCAGTTTTTGTGGCAAAAACATCATGTGGACAAGACAGAAGACTATTGGGACAAAGTTTAGTGGACAGATGAGACCAAAGTAGAATAGTTTGGTTTAAATGAGATGAACCATCAGAACCTCATCCCTCCATCAAACATGTTGGTGCTAATGTCCTGGTTTGGGCCTGTTCTGCTGCATCTGGACCAGGACGTTCTTGAACATCATTGATGGACCAATGAACTCTAAAAGAAAATGTCAGGACATCTGTCCATGAGCTGAATGTGAAGAGAAACTGGGTCAAAGACAACGAGAACCAAGAACACAAGTGGTTCTAAAGAAGAACGGTTAAAGAAGAACATGATGAATGTTTAGGAACGGCCAAAGTCCTGACCTTAATCCAATAGAAATGTTGTGGAAGGACCTGAAGCAGCAGTTGATGTGAGGAAACCCAGCAGTTACTGAAAATGTTTAGGAGGTTGCAGCAGGTACTGAAAACACACACAACCCACATATATTTGTTTGACTGAGTTCTCTTTGTCTACTTTCTGGAAATTATACAGAAATATAGATAATTCCAGCTTAAAATTGTACAGATGCTTGAATAGAATTAGTATTTGTACTGTTTGTGTACAACATCAAAGGTTTATGTACAAAAAATGTGCAATATCTGCGGTAAGAGTTTGTGAAGGGTCTATGTTCGATATATAATTATTTTTTTATAAACTAAAACTATTACAATGCGTGAAAATGCATGTTTTTTTTAAATAAAAACTTTATTGCGAGATTTACGTATATTGTAAACGTCAACGCTGTGTTTGTGATATGTACAATAAAGTTTTGAAGGAAAAAATGGGTCAAAAACATGGCGGAGCGATTGTCGTGTGAGCCAATCAGATTTCAGTATGAGACTATCCGAGGACTCGCCCTGGCCAATAGGAATTCGTTATACTACGCGGACCCATCCCAGGTCCCCAGGATCAACCTTTGTGATTTTCCGTTGGGCGCCATTTTGATTGAAGTATTGTGCGAGAGGCGGCGCGGGAGTACTTTGTTGATATCTAAACTAATTTAGCCTCGGGTTTTGGTGTAGATTCGACACGGACTCGGCCGTTTCAGCAGACCGAAAATGGCAACGGGAGCAAATGCAACTCCTCTAGGGAAGTTGCACCCCAGTATTGGCGCTAAGCGGGGATTTGACGCCGGGCCTGGCGCTGGGAACGGGCTGATGCCTGCACCGGTGCCTCCCGGGTCCTTTCCTACCCTGCAGGGTTTCCAGCCTGCCATGCCGAGCGCGGCGTTTCCTCAGCCGCACCAGTTTAACCCAGGCGCCGCTTTTTCGCCGCAGCAGCAACAGCAACCGAGTGCGGCGGCGGGAATGGTGAAGCAAGGTGAGTAAGCCGAGCGGCAGTTGAGCCGTTTGACCAAGTGGACGGGACATGCGTTAGCCGGCCAATGCTAACGTCGCTAGCAAGATAGAGCTAACGTCGCTAGCCAGATAGCGCTAACGTCGCTAGCTTAAACGGGTTAAAGGCCGACACCAGCCCCAGGCCTTGTACAAAATGGACACCGCAGCCGTTGGTTAGGAAATTTTACTTTTTGTTTAACACTTAGTTTGCACTAAAACAACCGTTGAAAGCGTAACTGTAATTTAGTAAAAGCTGGGGCTTAAAACGAGTGTAAATATAAGGCTATAGTTTGCTGCGTCACATTGTTTTTATGATTTCCAATGTAGTGTGGTGTCAGACTGCACACCAGCGGCTCACCTTTCCCGAACCGTTGGTGGGTCGAACCCAAGACGTTAAACTGCCCACATAAGCCCACGTATGCCCACGTATTCACCTAATTGTGGGTCATACGTGGGTCGTAGAGGTGGCGAGGGTCTCCTCCGTGGACACTTTTTATGTTTTTGTTTTTAATCACTATTACTTATTTACGCAGATTTCAACCAGAAGAAGCAAAGGAAGAAGAGTCGCTGGAGCAGCGAGACTCCCGATCAGAAGACGGTCATCCCGGGCATGCCCACCGTCATCCCGCCAGGACTGACCCGTGACCAGGAGAGAGCATATATAGGTAAATGTTCAACCTTTTATTCACTTGTTTATAAGGACGTGGGGATACATTGTGGAGACATTGTTTACTCCTATAGTTTGTCTGTTTGAGGTTCTAGTTGTTCCTACATGGTACATTATTTTATGTTGTCCTGTTTTGCTGTATTCCCAACAGTTGGAGCTTCTTCTTCTTCTTCTTTTTATTTTATTTATTTAACTCACTAGCTTTAAATCTAATTCCCTGTGTTTTACAAAAAAAGAAAATTGGACATGTAATCTTGCTCCAACTGTTGAGATGAAGCCACCGACGACGACCGATGCTCACAACTTGTTTTAAGTGTTGATAAGGTGACGACTGTAGTCTTAACCGTTTGCATACCATTGGGCACCCATTAGCAAGAGTAGCGGCTAAATTAAATAGCGAACCCCCCAAACCCCACCCTCCGCCACCGTCCCGAGCTGCTGGTCACTGCTCACCTGTCTCTCTCTCTCTCTTGCCTGATTTCCCTCCACATCTCCAGTTATCGCGCCTGCGCATGACGGCGTTACTCATTAATGTCCTAACATCGCTAAAGTACGCTATCCCCGGGTTTGAGCAGTGCTGCTTCAATGGCAAAGCGGCGTTCAAAGCGCCACGGCGGGCCTGGTTTTGGTTTGTAAATAAGAGCGAACCAGCGAATGCCTTCCAGCAGCAGTGTAGCGCCCACGTCCTGCCTTCACGGGCCCGCTATGGGTGCTCTGAAGCAGGCCAGTAACTAACATCACTGTTGATGTTGTTCACTCATTGGTAATGGTGTTCTTCCTTGGTATGTAAACATTCATCTGTGCCTCCCTTGTCACATGTATTGCTTCCTTTGCTCATTCACCAGAACCCCCCCTTTAAAACAACACAAGAGTCTTACTGTGAGATCAATGCGAGCCACGTATTGCCCTGTACTCATCTCTATAACCCAGAGTAATTGTTTCAGTGAATATGTGTCGAGGGCGGGAGGACGGGAGGGGGTCATTACAACTTCCATAATGCGCATGGACTGACTGATTTTATTCTTGTTTTTTCCATTGCCGTGTAAATGTAAGACCTGTTTGTGTGTCAGCGCGGCGCCTCAGTGTTAGATCTGTGGAGCGCACACGGTGACTAAGCTGACCAGTCATTTCTTATGTTAAAACCCAATGTGTCCTTAAAATGCCAGAGCCTTTACTCACGCTAGCCAGTGAAAGAAAACCTCAGCCTGGGTTTACGGGCATTTTTAGGAATCATGGTGTCATCGTTTACTGACAAAATAAATAAATTAGCCATGTTCATGCTAATGTAAACGACCTTTAGGGCGTATTCTTCTGGGTAACTTGTGCCTTTTGATGTTTCCAAAACAAAGTGACTTCATGCATTAGAGTGTCGACTGTTTTCCCTTTTTTAATTTAACAGACTCACCGTTTTGTCTTTTGCCTGAGTAATGAATGAGGCCGTGCTCTAATGTGCAGAGCGTTGTCTCTCTGATGTTGTTGTGGTAACCACATTTCTCTCCATCCTTGTTTTTCTTTCCTAACCTGAATTCTTCCAGTCCAACTGCAGATCGAAGACCTGACTCGTAAACTGCGTACAGGAGACCTGGGAATCCCTGTTAACCCTGAGGACAGGTCGGAAAAAGATTAAACCCTCGAACAGTAACACTTTCTCTACCTTCTTGACTTTTTTTTGGAAGACAAATGTTGCTTTACATAATGTTTGTGTGTGTGTGTGTGGTTAGGCTGCATAGTAGAGTTAGCTGGAAGATGATAGAGTCTAGTTAGGATTAGTTTCTACACTGAAAGCTTGATGCTAGAGGAGAAGTGATCTTTGTGCAGGACTCCTTCCTCACATACTCACGAGTATGTGATTGTTACTAGTAGTAGTAGTAGTATTAGTAGTGGTGGCTTGAGCAGTCAGTGCATTGGTGCTTTGTTTTTAAATTGAAAATGGCACATGTTTATAGGCAGATGAATCTATATTAGAAAGATATTTATGTGATGATGTTAGGACAGGTCTGATCACTTTCACTTTCATTTTATATACTAATAGACTTTTACCCAAGACAGAAAGACGGTGTTTGTAATTACAGTTAAATAAACGGTTATTAAAATGCACCAAAGTGAAACCAGACATTCGGTTAGTAGACGAATAAATATGGAAGCTCCTCGTCTTTGGTAACGTGAAACCTGCCTCTTTAATTTAAAGCTTTACAGCAACAGATTAAGACCGAGACGTGGCTCAAAGTATCAGAACATTTAAACTAACTAACATGAGGTTAGTTAAGCACAGTGTTTCAGTCTTGGGTAAAAACAAAACTTTTACAAGAGTGAATGTACAGAATCTAAAGACGTAGGGGTTTAAATGTTTATACAAGCCACATGATATACAGGTCAATGTAAGTTTAGATATGTTTCAGTCACTTCTATGAAAATCATCTTGAATATTTGCACGTTTTAATGGGATTATTATTCATTTTGCTCGTCAGTAACGTGTGGACAGTTGAGTTCTTGCTTCAGGTTTAGATCACATGAAGGTTTTGTGTCACATGAACGGTTTGAACGTTTGAATACATGCAAATCTTTTCCCTCTGAAACAAGTTTGGGTCAGCATACCTTACTCTTATTTTAAAAACGAAACTCTGACGTTGATTTGACTTGTAGCTTTAAAGTTAAAGTAGCTTGGTTCAATTGGCTCCTTTTTAGGGAAAAACTTCCACCAGCTGATGCTGCCTTGACCTTTTTTACGTGCTGATTATAACTGTTTTATTTCATTTTTATGACATGAACTCACGGCGTGTAGCCTGCGTCCAAGCCAGCCAGCCAGCCAGCCAGCGCCTTTAAACGGCTTTGTCTCAGACCTAACCAATGATCATTTGTCGCTGGTCATCTCTGGTTTTTCCCGCTTTAAAATTTTCCACCCAGGGGAAGAAGTGTGGGTGGGGCAGGGGTCACGTTCCAGTTTCCCCCCCCCCCCTGGACTCTTGAGGTCTCGGAAGAAAACTGCCAGAATTGTACACGTTCTGGAAGAAAGCCGATGGGCGGCCTGTAACGTAGTCTGTTCTGCAGGAAGTGGCTGGTTCCCAAGAGTGTGTGAAGTTGACCGTTGCTAGCTAGAGTCCCTGCCGCCTGTTCACTGTATAGCTTCTCATCATAATCAGACATCTCCACAGCAACCAAACGGTTGAACGCAGAGCTGCAGCACTCGTTTAAATCACTCCCAGATCTAATGTGACACAACCAACTTGGGAGGTGTTTCAGGTTTTTCACCGTTGGAAGTTTGAAGCATAAAGGAAAACCCTTATTTATTTATTTATTTATTTATTGTTTTTCCTCACTCTTCACATCACTTGGACACAAATGTGGCTCTCTGATGGGAGAGCATAGGAAAAGGTGGACATCTAATCTTAATTCCTTTTCTCTAACCCAAATTACCCCACGTCAACCTAACCCTTTTTCAAGCACAGAGCCTCCTTTAACGCAGCAGCACAGGTTTTCAGCATCCAAGGGGAGGCACGGACCTCTTCCGCCACGTCAGCACCAAGCAACTCCCAAAGCCAGCAACCAGTTTCTGCTTAGGATTGCCAATTTGACTTTGGTTTCTTTTCTTACATCCAACTTTGCTTTCTTGTAGGCCAACAATCCTGTATGCAGGTGTAGTCATGGCCATGTATTTGTTTTGTCCCCCCCCCCCTTTGTGGTTTAACACCCCTCCAGTATACTGGGTTAATGCCACTACATAGCTTTGGTTCCCTACCTTTTTATTTTTATTATTTTTTTTTTTTTTTTTTACCCTGAATTGTACAAAATATTAGATTTTGAATTGTCAGTGCAGAGGTCCTACATAATTTCCTTTATTTATGAGTTTGCTCTTGCACTGTCCATCACAGATAGTCTTATCAGAGTAAATCCAAATATCCAAAACGTTTAAGGTTGTTTTCTAAGACATGCCAGTACCCGTTGTTTCAAAATGCCTCGCTGAAGATTTTTAATCACTGATGGTAATTCTTAGTCAGCCGTAGGGAACCTATGTGAATGTTTTTAAGGGCAGAGCTCCACTTCCACAGGGGTATCAATGATGTCTTTCATGTCTTTTGTCTACGTCTCTCAGGTCTCCCTCCCCAGAGCCCATCTACAACAGCGAGGGGAAGAGGCTGAACACCCGCGAGTATCGCACGCGAAAGAAGATCGAGGAGGAGCGGCACTCGCTCATCACTGAAATGGTCGGGCTCAACCCTGACTTCAAGCCCCCCGCAGACTACAAGTACGTTTGTTTCTCTTGCATTAACTCAGATGTTTGTTTGTTTGGCTGTAGGATCTAAATGAGTTTAATTTACAGAGTGGACAAATACATCGTGATGATTGACTTGGTCACAACAATTTTGGTGCCAAAAATTCCACTTCATTTTAGTATTTTAAAACTTTTGGCTCACAAGTCAAGTTTATTCTGTCTCCTAAGGCTGCAAGAACAAGAAAATAAGTTTGTCTTGTTCTTGCAGCCTTAGGAGCAAGAACAAGAAACTTTTTTTCTTGTTCTTGCTCCTAGGGTTACAAGAAAAACAAAAAGTTTGTCCTGGTCGGGTCATTTCATACTTTCAGCTCCTCATAGGCCCCTCCCAATGCAGCATACATCACACACGCTAAGCATTGTGGGAGATGTGGGAGACGGATGACTGGAGGATGTTGACCACTTGTCTTGATGACGGTGTCCCTCGGATCACGCCGTTCATTCAGCATGCACCAACAAGGGATTAACAGTCACACTGCTAATATTAGCATGTGGGAGCTAACAGAGGAGCCGCTAGCATTTCCTGCTTTTCCGCGTTAACCACGCCCACTTACAATTTCTGACCTAGAAGAAAAAAATTCTGGTTGAGGCATCAAGAACAAGCTGCAAGAACAAACAGTTTTTTTGGCTGTAAAATCATTTAATTTTACAAAGTGGACAGACACATCAATGACTGACTTTGCTGCAACACTTTTGGAGCCAAATGTTTAATTTCATTTGGCTGTTTTATTACTTTTGGCTCACAAGAACTAAATACAATTAGGTACAAACTCAGTGAGATGTGAGAACAAAGTTCGTCCTTGACAAGTCACTGTTACTCCAATGGGTGAGAACAAACTTCTCACAGACTGTGTTAAGGGTAACAGCCTTAACAGGACCTGACAGCTGGAGTTGCTCCACATCCTGGCACTTCTTTCACAAAATAGGGCGGCCATCTTTAATGGCTGCTGTCCACTCAGGTGGTGCTGAACAGCAACAGCACCTGGTCACTTAATAGCATGTGTTGTTCGTTGAAAGGCTCCAAGCTGAGGCCGTTATATCCAGTAAGTGTTCCTTTTATTAAACACTGTGACGTGTTTCCCTCAGACCTCCAGCCACCAGGGTGAACGACAAAGTTATGATCCCCCAAGACGAATACCCCGAGATCAACTTTGTTGGTCTGCTAATCGGACCACGGTGAGTCAGACGTCCTTTGTTGTTCTCTACAAATGAAAGCCACTTCACGTGTTTATGAGTTCCTTTTTGTTTTCTCTTTCTAGTGGTAACACGTTGAAGAACATCGAGAAGGAATGCTGCGCCAAGATCATGATCCGGGGGAAAGGCTCCGTGAAGGAGGGAAAGGTCGGCCGGAAAGACGGACAGATGCTTCCAGGGGAGGACGAGCCTCTTCACGCCCTGGTCACTGCCAACACCATGGAGAACGTGAAGAAAGCCGTGGAGCAGGTAGAGTCAGGCTTTAGACGTGGAGCCGTCGTTTTGAGATGTGTGGAGAGAGTTTAACGGTGATGAACGTTTCCACAGATTCGCAACATCCTAAAGCAAGGAATCGAGACGCCAGAGGATCAGAACGACCTGAGGAAGATGCAGCTGAGGGAGCTGGCCAGACTAAACGGCACGCTGAGGGAGGACGACAACAGGTCTGTTCACGCTCGCGTCCTCATATGAGACACAGTCCAGTTTAATCTACAAACACCACAGAAGAAGAAACGCACCCGTGTGTCTTTGCAGGATTCTCCGTCCCTGGCAGAACTCTGAGCCGCGCAGCATCACCAACACCACCCTGTGCACCAAGTGTGGTGGAGCCGGCCACATCTCGTCTGACTGCAAGTACACCAGGTAACGACGCGTCAGCGGCGCTCTGGAAGCTCACGGCCTCGTTAACGCCGCTTCCCTTTAATCACACGCTTCTTCTCTGCAGCACATTCGCTGCTCACAGAGCGACGGGCGGCGAGCCTCCTCAGTCGGCCCAGGACAAGGCTCGAATGGACAAGGAGTACCTGTCCCTCATGGCGGAGCTGGGCGAGGCCCCGGTGCCCACATCTGGCGGAGGACACTCCGGCTCCCAGGGTGGAGCGCCGCGAGGGTCCGGCCCCAACAGCAACAACCAGCAGCAGGTCAGTGAGAGACAAACGCAGTTTAACGCATCGTGTCATGATTGTTTCTAAAGCCGTGGTTTGTGTTCTCAGAACCGGCCTCCCTGGATGAGCTCCGGCCCGTCTGAGAACAGGAACTTTCACGGGATGCACGGGGCCAGCCACGGAGGGCCCCACAGCTTCCCTCCACCCATGCCCAGCATGGGAGGACCACCGATGCCGCCCAACCCCAACGGCATGCCTCCACCCTGGATGCAGCCCCCTCCTCCTCCCATGGGCCAGGCCCCTGGACCCCACGGACACCCGATGGGTGAGCTACTGGTCACCAAAGAGGACAAACTTAAATCACAGCAGAACAGGAAGTGGAGAGAAAACTAACTTTCCTTCTGTTTCCAGGTCTGCTGCCGCCTCCGATGGGCATGATGCCGCCTCCGCCACCTCCCCCCAGCAGCCAGCCGCCCCCTCCTCCCTCTGGTCCCCTGCCACCGTGGCAACAGCAGGCCCCACCTCCACCTCCGACCAGCAGCATGGCAACGAGCACACCGCTGCCCTGGCAACAGAGTAAGACACACACACAAAAAAAACCCTTTCTGTTAATCAGGCTGTTGGATCTCACATCCGCCGTGTGGTTTTGAGATTCTCTGAACGTTTTAACGCGTCCGTCGTCTCATCGTGACTAAACCAGGGATTAACTCGGCCGTCTGTCTACGTGTTTAAGTACGTTGAGATTAGAGCGATCTCAGTCACAGCTTACGCACAAACCCGACTCATCTACTGAGCCGCTAAGATAAAACAGCATCAAATATTGTCCTCTATTGTCCAATAAATGTCCTCCACTAACAAAGACGTGCATTTCTTCCACTTGGTACTAAAACCCCTCTAACTTCTAACCGACACTAAAGAGTTAAACCTCCGTCTCTCCCTCCACCCCTGCAGACACCACCACTACATCCAGCCCTGGCACCGGCACCCTGCCGCCGTGGCAACAGCCCCAGCAGCCCGCCGCGTCCGGAGCCCAGCCCCCGCCGCCAATGGGCACCCCGTCCATGGTGCCGCCTCCCCCCGGAGTCCAGCCCCCGCTGCCCCCCGGCGCCCCGCCCCCACCTCCCCCTCCGCCCCCGGGCTCCACCGGCATGATGTACGCTCCGCCGCCGCCCCCGCCTCCCATGGACCCTTCTAACTTTGTCACCATGATGGGGATGGGAGTTCCGGGCATGCCCCCCTTCGGCATGCCGCCCGCCCCGCCTCCTCCTCCGCCCCAGAATTAAACCCAGCCACAGAAGAATCGTCCTCACACACACAAACACACAAGAGTGTCACCGATGCAACACAACGTACACCAGATACACAATAGACTGATGTTATATACGAGAACAACTGTGTGCTCACAGACGACAAATATAACCAGTGCTTTATTTTTTATCGATCCTTGATATTATGAAGACATCTCTGAAACAGTGAAACAAAAAAAAAAAAAAGGTGTGTTAGTACAAGTTTGTAAAGTCGCGTAACTTTAGTTCCTTTTCCCTGTTTTTAAAAGTTTGTATTGACACAAATCTCCGTGTGTTGCGTACAAACGCTGCCAGGTTTGTGTCATGTTGTTACTTGTGCACAGAATAAACCGTTTCAACAGCCAGCTCAGACTTTAATTTGTGGTCGACGCTCTCATTGGGTTTAATATATTCAAAGTTTGCATGATCCATGATTTTTTTTTTTTTTTTTTTTAAAGAAAAAGAAAAATTTTCTCATTCTGTCCCGCTCTGGGTTTGAGTTTAAGATGAATATTTTTCTAAGAAGATGTGAAGTGTATCTTAGTTCTGTAAAACCTTTGTAGTACTGTCTTAAAAATCCAAAAATTCCCTGTTTTTTTTTCTTTTTTTTTAAATTTTGTTTGTTTTTTGTTGTTTAAAATTTTTTTTGTCTTTTTTTGTTACCGACCTGCATCTCAGTTGTAACATTTTTGAAAAGGGGATTAAAAAGAGGAGGGGCCTGTGACCCGCTAGCTTCTCAACGCCGGCTACTACTTGACTGCTGCGAGAGAAAAAACAAAAAAAACTAAAATCCTTGTTTTCTGCATCTCTTTTCTGCTGTGATAAGACGCTGTGTGCAGTGTTTTGTGTTGCTTCTGCAAGGACATAAAAAAAAAATACCCCAACAAAAAACCAATATTTTGTCTGGAGTCGTTAGAGGAGAAAAATGTTTTACTGTTTTTTCCGGAGTCGGGTTTTTGTGTTGCGGCGCTAGCTTGAATGACCAGTTGTTGAAATCTTGCTTGGTTTAGTATTAAACTGATTAATTTCACCTATTTGTCGTTGAGTGAACTCTTGGTTTCTCCTTTCGTGGATGTGAGGCCTCTTTGTGTCAGCCCCCCCTCCCCCCCCCCCCCCCCGGCCATGGCCCTTCTGGCTGCCTCATTCAGCTATGTTACATAACACTTTTGTCTCATGTGTCCTGCTTTACATACTCTCCCTAGAGAGAACGTGGAGTGGGTTTTTTTTAAAACTTAAAAAAAAAAAAGTTCCTGATCTTGGATTATTTTTCCTTCAAGGTCACTAATGAACTATAATTAGCTGTGTTACACTTTAATATGTCCCTCTTCTTCTGAAATTCAGTTAAAACTCAACATTTAAGGCTATAACTAGCTTCACTTCAGCTTCTGCAGCTTAAATAAAACCTCTCTCTGTTACTCAAAGGGTAAAGAAAGTTTATACTCAACACTTGTGCGTTGACACTTTAAACAAGTGGTGTCAAACATATGGCCTGTGGGTGAAAACTGACCCACCAGAGCAGAGTGTGAAAAATAAAGTGTGAAAATGTCACAGAAGACACTGGCTGCTATTCCTAATTCGTCCACTAGGGGGTGTCCATTTTTAGTTATGGCTTATTTAAAGTAATGCGGAACATAGAGCCGGTGCTAGCCATTTGTACTTTGTAACAAATCACCCAAACGCTAGTCGGGACTTGGTCTTTTTTTGCCAGTCGGGCTAATTTTTGTTGCTACTTGTTGCTTCACTTTCAAAAGTGGTGACTGAAACTTTCGCTGAAGAGGATTCGTACAAACGTTTGTATCTCCGAAACTCCTCAGTTAACCTTTCCTCCATGTGATCCATCTTAATTGATCCAAAACAATCAATTAAAAAAAATGGCGAGACACAGAAGCGAGTGGAAACACCAAAGCGGACCAATCACAGCTCTTGTGGTCTGCGTCGCCACGCCCACGTAGCTTCTGCGTCAACTTCACGCAGAAGTCTAAAGTGCTCTATAACGCTGAGACCAAGATACAAGATAAGAATAGACGACAAAATGTATAGGTTATAAAATGTTAATAATTTAAAGTATTTATTTGCACTAAACCAAGGGGAAACATTTAGAGTTATCTTTATTTATAACTTATTGAGCTACTATGCTACTTGTCCGTTATGCTATTAGGCTGCCGAACTAAATTAAGTTTGACACCTTCCTCCTTTTTTTAAAAAAAAATTTTTTGGGGGGGAAGTCTCCACAAGTTAACGAGACTAACACCGGAAGTAGAGGAATTTCTAAGGCAAAAATATTCAAAAAAAAAATTTTTTTCGTTCGATAAACATTCTCAAATAATATAACAATAATTACAAATAATTCAGAGAGAAAGATGTTCTGTTTTTATACAATCTACAAGTAATCTATGACTCTTTACATCTGACGCACATAATTCTCTCAAGGGCACGTATCAGGAGGCGGAAGTTGCGGTTTTATTTTGAAACTGTAACCGGAAGAGGCTGCTTCTTCCTTTTTTTTAAATTGACACCGACCACGTGACTGGTATATAAAGGACGTCGGAGCGTCTCATCCTACTGGCTGTCTGAGCGGAGGGTAGGAAGAGACAGAAGTGGGCAGGGACGCCGACTGAAAACAGAAGTTGACGTTTCAGCTAAAAGATTTAATATATATATATATATAATTAAATAAATATAAACAAGACAAGAAGCATGGCCAAACCGCTGACAGACCAGGACAAGAGGAAGCAGATCTCGGTCCGGGGGCTGGCCGGGGTGGAAAACGTTGCGGACCTGAAAACTAATTTCAACAGGCACCTCCACTTCACCCTGGTGAAGGACCGAAATGTGGCCACCAAGCGGGACTACTACTTCGCCCTGGCCAACACGGTCCGGGACCACCTGGTGGGCCGCTGGATCCGGACGCAGCAGCATTACTATGAGACGGACCCTAAAGTAAGCAGCGGGGATGCCGCAGCACGTACGCACAGCTGATCGAGAAGGGGAGGGAGGGAGGGAGGGAGGGGGAGTGGATGCTGGGCTCTTGCGTTGTGCTGCTGCTGTGTCACTACTGAAGGCTTTGCGCTTCTTTCCCATGTATAGTCACGTCCCGGCTGCGTGCGGTGCGCGCATTGTGCTGCGTGCGGTATTCGAGCAGCGCATTGTCATTTCCGCGTCTGTTACATAACCCGCCGGCCCCCCCAGCGCATACCCCGGTAACCTTGATCCCGGCGGTCTCCCGTGCAGACGGGAACGATGCGCGGCCTGAAAGCGAGCTCTGGCGCAGCCTGGAAAACGGGACATTCAACCGGTTGTTGAAACGTGCATTGCGTAACGGCACGTCCGGGCCTCCATCTGTCAGCATCCATCCATCGCTGCACATCACAAACACTGCGCACCACACAACCAAACAATAAGAGAGAATTTAAAGCTCCTTATCTGGTGTTTATTTAGTTAATTGTTTGATTGCAGCCGGAGGATCAGTGCAGGTTTATAGTTTTAAAGCTAATGAAACAGCATTTCATCTCCAGCTGTAAAACGTCATTACAAGACGCTGTTCTTGGGACTTTTGTTTCCTTGTTTTGCAAAGACAAGTCATGAAACACAATCAGAATTTGGCAGCATAGAGACTCTACAAGTTTTTTACCCTAATAGGCGGTTTAGACTTCAGCGTCAGCCCAGAGCCTACGTAGTCCCCAGCGCCGTACCTCCCCAGACATGTAGCTAGCTTCACGGCAACGCAGACCGCAAGAGCTGTGATTGGTCCGCTAAGTAGTGGCGTATTTCCGCTTTAGTATTTCAAGCTGCTTGAAACAAAATTTAAAAAAAAATCAAACAAAAATGTTTTTGTTTTGGATCAATACAGATGGAGGAACATGGAGGAAAGGTTAACTGAGGAGGTTCAGAGATGCAAACATTTGTACAACTCGTCTTCAGTGAAATTCTGGCAAAAGTTTCACAGTCGTCGTTGTTGAAAGTGAAGCAAAATTAACCCAACTGGCAAAAAAAGACACAGTGCACAAGACTCACAAGTAGGTTATGGTGTCTATGTCCCGCAGTACTTTAAATGAGCCTTTTCTGAAACAGTGGACACCCCTAGTGGACAAATTAGGAATAGCACTTACTGAAAAATTGCAGACAAACAAAAATTAACCTGACTGATGAAAAAGAAGGCCCAACTAGTGTTTGGGTGGTGTTGTTACTGAGCGAGACAGACTGACGAGCCAACAAGTATAAACGGCTACGTAGCCTACGTACGTAACCTACATACATAGGCTACATCGTCTATATCCCGCAGCACCTTAAATGAGTCTTTACTGTCTTTATTCTGCACTTTCACATGTATTCCAGATTGAAATGTCTATAAAAGTCAAGATTGCAGCAACGAAGAGTCTATCGCAGGTTGTTGGTCGACTCACTGGTGATAGATGTAATCTGTGTCTTGACTGAAACCTTAACAGGGGCTGAAGTTTAATCCGGTGTTTCCAGTATGAGTCTCACCTGCGTGTGTGCATTTACTGACATTACACAACAACTGTCAGCCTTACAGTTCTGTATTATCTCCAACACAGAGGATGTGATTTGGATAACAAATGACATTGTGTGCTTTGGCTTCACTGTCGGGTCGATTTTCATGTTCCTGTTTCTGTATTATTGTTTTCCATAACTATATATAGAACATGTCCCCTGTAATAATTAAAGTCAAATATGGCAACAGGGCGCCCAGCAGGCCTGGCAATGAAAACAAATCCCACGGTAGCATAGAGCATAAACAAAAATAAACAAAATTGGTTCCTTTCTCTCCACACTCACGCAAAGATGGACTGAAATACAAATGTTTGCGTCTCTGAATTTATTGGTAAATGTTCTATTCTAAAGCTTAAGATAGTCATTTAACTGTGTTAGTGGAAACTGAGGACGAACAACGACAATAATCCCCAAGTGAACCTCAGCAACATGAGACAAATCACACATAAATATCTAGAAACCGTTTTATTCATAATGTATAAAGTGATTACAGGTTGATTCTTGATGACAAATGATGATAAATGATATTCTTAATCCTTTCAAAATTAGCGAAAAAAGCTAGAAGGGCAACCATTTTGGAAGTGGCTGCCAAAAGCTACCACCTGCAGAGCATGGTTGAATCCACCAGGGGGCAGATGACGAATCTCAAAATGTCTACACTGGAGCAGAGGCCTCAGAAATACACATAGGTTATATTATACATTTGGCTTTATGGGGTTAAAACATAAACGGTGAAGCCGACGCAAATAGAGCTCCCCCTGGTGGCTGGCTGCAGTATATGTCCTTAGCTCCGCCCCCTCCTTGTTAGTGGGCGGGACTTGGGTCAAACTAAATCACTAAAATACACGTCAAATAAATTTTTTCAAAGATTTTTAGTAGTTAGTACATTGTGAATGAATGTTCAAGTGTCATTTTTTTGGATAAAAATTAAAAAAATTTGACGCTATAAAAACAGAATGCGACATAACGGCGACCACCGGCCGACTCCCCAGGAAAATAGCATCAGTTTGGCCAATGCAAGGACGTGGCGACACATTGTCCACATTTATATACGGTCTGTGGGTTAAATTTATTTTGTTGACGACGCCAACAAAGCTTTTTCCAATCGATTCTGGCAGCGCACATGTCTGCTTCCTCGGTACAACCCCTGCCATCGGTCCGGATCACTGAGCAGGACCGAAGTGGGCACTTTGAATTTGGCAGTGTCACAATTTTCCCACTGTCCCAGAGCCAGGAGGTGATATTCTGCAGCGTTCCAGTGGGGTTTTGGTTTGGCTGTTGACAGTTATAGCTCTCGTCCTCTTGCCTCTGACAGCAGCTGTGTCCCTAATAGTGTTGCAAGGCCATCGGGGACAACAAATGGAGCACTGTGTTATTATTAGGATGCCCCAGACTATTTGTGGAGAGTGTCGGTGAGATTCCAGTCAGTCTGTGATTGAAGTACTTGATGATTTTGCAGATGTTTGAGTTGACCGAACCCCCGGCATTCACGATCACACGTTGCTTGGTCTGGTTTTGTCCTGCAGCGCGTCTACTACCTGTCCCTAGAGTTTTACATGGGACGGACTCTGCAGAACACCATGGTTAACCTGGCCTTGGAGGGCGCCTGCGATGAAGCCACGTACCAGGTGAGGTTCTTGAAGTCGCGGAACTTCTTCTTTTGCCGTTAAGCCGACATTTTTGCAGCCAAGAGCGCATGACACGTTTATCGATAGGCAAGAAAACACAGCTGCAACAGGCATGACACCCGTTTGTTAAAGGGTCGACACACATATCCAGACTTCAGAACACATCTTTAGTAGTTGACGTCCACTTTTGCTAACGTTGTAAACGGATGTGCATGACTCAGCGCTGCTTACTGTGCCACCGTGTTCACTGCTTTTGCTTGAAGCATGTGTTGATGTGTTCCTCAGCTGGGTCTGGACATGGAGGAGCTGCAGGACATCGAGGAAGATGCTGGCCTGGGCAACGGAGGACTGGGTCGCCTAGCCGGTGCGCTAGCTAGGAGCTTCTCCTGATCAGCAGCTGATGTTAAGTTGACCGGACAGTCTTGTCTCACCCCTCATCCGGCTCTTTTATCGTTGTGTTTCTTCAGCGTGCTTCCTGGACTCCATGGCCTCTCTGGGTCTGGCTGCCTATGGGTACGGCATTCGCTACGAGTTCGGCATCTTCAACCAGAAGATCGTGAATGGCTGGCAGGTAGGCATGATCCCAAAGACGTCCTGACAATCAGGACCGTCCTGAAATATATATCCTGTCAGAATTAGCACAGACACCCAACATTTGCCCTTGTTCACAGTTTGTTTTTGGGATATACCAAGACCTGGACGACTGAGGACCTTCACAGACTCGGTTATAGACTTTCATCGGGGGTTTAACAGTTGGGTTTCTTTTACAGGTGGAAGAAGCTGATGACTGGCTGCGCTACGGGAACCCCTGGGAGAAGGCTCGCCCTGAATACATGCGTCCCGTCCACTTCTACGGCCGAGTGGAGCACACGGCCGATGGCGTGAAATGGGTCGACACCCAGGTCGGTATTAACGGACGCAAACACGACGCCTCTACTAGATTATTACCAAGAGCTCTGCTGTATAATCTGGTCCAGAGCACATATCTGTCGTATTACATCCTGTTAAAGGAAGAAGATAACAGTTGAGGGTTGTGTCATTGTTGCATGCAACTTTTGATTGACTTTATCCAAATAAGGTCTCAATCTATCAAATTATTGTCAAACTACACTGATTTCATGAATTAATTTGGTATAGTTTTGCCTAAATGAGTGTAATACACTGATAAACCAACCATTTGACAGACAGAGACCTTATATGGCCACAGTCAGGAACATAATTGCCTGATTTATACCATTTATCTGCAATGTATGCTGAATCTGATCAGTCCTACCATTCGTGTCGATGCAGCTAGACTCTAGTTGGATGTAGAACGTATATAATAATGTTTAAATTCAACACAAAAGTCAAAAGTCTGTTCATATTTTGTCGTCCAGGTGGTTCTGGCCCTTCCCTACGACACCCCAGTCCCCGGCTACAGGAACAACATTGTCAACACCATGAGGCTGTGGTCTGCCAAGGCGCCCTGTGACTTTAACCTGAAGGACTGTGAGTGCTCTTACCTGTACAGTTAAATTATACATACTATAAATGCGTATAAATGTCAGGAATCTTACTCAATAATGCCGCTAGAAGTAGCTACCGTGACATGCCTGGCAGATATGTTCCCCAGTAGAACGATTCCAGCTTTCCACCACAGAAAATGTGGGCACAGTGGGGAAGGTGGTCTGGCTTCCAGGGTATTATATAACGAAGAAAAATATGAAGCTGAATAGAAAGACAATCAGATGTTCTGTTGTCCCACAGTTAATGTTGGTGGCTACATCCAGGCTGTGCTGGATAGAAACCTGGCTGAGAACATCTCCAGAGTTCTGTACCCCAACGACAATGTGAGTGTATTTATCGTTGCATATGCACATATCAACCGTCGGCATCAACATTTTATGTAGATGATGCACACACACTCCACTACTGGCTATTTTTTTTTTTATGGTTTGACCCTCAGACTGTATAAAAAATGGTCGCCATGATGGCTCCCCTAAATTGAAGCAAGCCCCCTAGTGGCTGGCTGCAGTATAGGTCATAAGCTCCACCCCCTCCATGTTAGTGGGCGGGGCTTGACCTCAAAACTAAAACTAATTGACACGTCAAATATCTTTTTCTGTCATTTTCTGTAGTTAATATACTGATGCATGTTTAAGTGTCAATTTTTCCGAAAAGTTTCGTTTGACGCTATACAAACAGGATGTGACATCATGATGACTGACAGTTGCCATGACAGCCACACTGTGAAGCGATCGATAACGTTGCTCCACTCTCAGACTGTACTGATCATAGTTTGACTCTAAAACTCTCAAGATGGCGCCGACGTAACCACTGGAAACTAAAGGTACTTTGGTCAAATCATAGGTCAAATCACTTCCTCCCATTGGTCAAAGTCCCCGCCCCCTAACATGGAGGGGGTGGAGCTTATGACCTATAATGCAGCCAACCACCAGGGGGAGTTCTACTTGCTTCGCCTTCACTTTAGAGTCATGGTGTCCACCTTTTTTACAGTCTTATGTGTTTGTTTTTTTTCAAGAACATTTTTGCCTTTTTAGCCGAGTTTGCGATAAACAATAACTTGCGTATTAGCGCAGTGTTTAACAGAAACTCGATGACGGATGTAGCGGCTCCCCTTACCGTCTTTGTGCTTCAGTTCTTTGAGGGGAAGGAGCTGCGTCTGAAACAGGAGTACTTTGTGGTAGCCGCCACTCTTCAGGACATCATCCGTCGATTCAAAGCTTCGAAGTTTGGCTCCACCGAGTTTGTGCGGTTGGACCTTTCTACGCTGCCGGACAAGGTGAGAACTTTCGTGATGTATATAATAATAAAAACCACCACTTAAGTATTGAACGGACTGAGAAGCCCTCAGATTGGCAGAATCGGATAAACCAGAGAGCCAGTACCTCATCTTTGCCGCTGTATGTCGGTGGTTAAAAATGTGCTTTTTTTTGTTCTTTAAAAGTGATGCTTTTATTTATTTGTGTGCAGGTTGCCATCCAGCTGAATGACACTCACCCTGCCATGGCCATCCCTGAGCTGATGAGGATCCTGGTGGACATAGAGAAGCTCTCATGGGAGAAGGTATGGATGGTGGAAAACGCCTCAACCCAACCGTTGGTTTTAAATGCGCTTTAGAAAACAAACTGACACAGTTTTCAACAAATCCCTGCCTCTGTCGTCTCTCTGTGTCCAGGCCTGGGACATCGTGGTCCGTACCTGTGCCTACACTAACCACACCGTCCTGCCCGAGGCTCTGGAGCGCTGGCCCGTCGACCTCTTCCAGAACCTGCTGCCCAGACACCTGGAGATCATCTACGAGATCAACAGGAGGCATATGGAGGTAGGAGGAGAGGCTCCAGATTCACCTCCTCCCACGTCGTCGTCGGCCGCACACAGCTTTGATTAATCGTTCTCTCCCCTCCTCCAGCGCATCTCTGAACTTTACCCCGGAGACTTCGACCGCATGCGCAGGATGTCCCTGATTGAGGAGGGCGACGTCAAGAAGATCAACATGGCTCATTTGTGCATCGTGGGTTCTCACGCCGTCAACGGAGTGGCTCGCATCCACTCTGAAATCATCAAAGACACTGTGTAGGGAAACCAGTTCTTGGACACTAATTCTTGGAGGCTTGTGTGTGTTTGTGTGTCTCCTAAATGTGGTTCTTGCTCCTGCTGCAGGTTCAAGGATTTCTACGAGGTGGACCCTCATAAGTTTCAGAACAAGACCAATGGCATCACACCGAGACGCTGGCTGGTCATGTGCAACCCTGGTCTGGCCGATGTCATCGCTGAGGTGTGTTTAAACTGATTTTTGAACAAAAACGTAATTTAAAAAGAATAGGGACACTGATATTAAACAATCGGCCACAACATTATGACCCACCGAGACCTCACCAGGCACCCCCACCCTCTTTGATGGGAGCAGGACACAAAAACACTTTAGGAACAACTCAAAAAAACATGAAGAACATCTCAAGGTGTTGACCTGTCCTCCAAATTCACTAGATCCCAAACTGATCAAGTATCTGTGGGATGATCCACAGAGGCCCCTCCCCTTATAGGGCCCCACTAACAACAGTCTGTTGCCAGACACCACGGGACACCCTCAGATGGTCCATGTCCAATCTCTGATGAGCTAGCTACAACGCAAAGCCCAACTTTAGATCGGAAAGATATTGTTAAAGATATAGTCAAAGGGAACCTTGTTTTGGGACGTTACAGTGGACTACAGGGTCAGCTTCTTTTGCTGTAGTCTGTTACTTTAAGTCTGTGAAGGTTCTTGGTCACCCAGGTCATGGTATATCCAAAAAAAAACGCTGAAAGAAAGGCAACTGGACTTGTAGAGTTTCTTGAAGACATTTCATCCAGGTAGCTAAAGTGGAAGAGTTGGGATTTAAATAGGAACTTAAGTCTCCTTCATGACAGTTAAGTATCTCGTCATTGACTGTTTTACTTCCAGAGGATCGGAGAGGACTACATCCGTGACCTGGACCAACTCAAGAAGCTTTTGGACTTCGTGGACGACGACGCCTTCATCCGGGACGTAGCCAAAATCAAACAAGTGAGAGCTTAAAAATGCTTGCTTAAATCTTTTTCCCGTGTTTTTTTTGTTGTTCTAATCCTGCTCCTCTCCCTTGAACTTGAAGGAGAACAAGATGAAGTTTGCCGCCTATCTTGAGGAGCACTACAAGGTGAAGATCAATCCAGAGTCCATGTTTGACGTCCATGTGAAGAGGATTCATGAGTATAAAAGACAGCTGCTCAACTGTCTGCACATCATCACACTGTACAACCGTGGGTATTGTTTATTTATGGGAACTTTATAGAAAATAAATGTAAAAAAATAAACAAGGTCAGGGTTTAGGAAAACCTTTGTTTTTTTGTTTTTAAATCAGGCATCAAGATGGAGCCCAACAAGTCATGGACCCCCAGGACCGTGATGATTGGAGGAAAGGTGAGTAACACTTTGACCTGTAAAATCCAATCAATCAGGCTTTCAACCAACTGAAAACACCAAATTTTAAGAAATTCCTGTTCTGTGAGGTCAGGGTGACGTTTGACGACCAAAACATAGACAGACCCCGAGGATATTTTTCTCTATTCAAGCTGAAAACATAATGACGCGGGTTTACAGCCGATGTAAAACATCAGGTTGTACATGTGAGCGTTATCGTTTGTGTATCGTTGTATTTTCCAGGCAGCTCCAGGTTACCATACCGCCAAGATGATCATCAAGCTGATCACGTCAATTGGAGATGTTGTCAATAATGACCCCGTGGTCGGAGATCGCCTGAAGGTCATCTTCCTTGAGAACTACAAAGTCACTCTGGCTGAGAAGGGTAATGAATAGTTATGCTATGGTCTTTTTATGGAATGCACACTGGCCAAGAAAGTAGAGGATAGGTGCTTCATCCCCCAGCAGCCTAGGTCTATAGCAGCTTAACTAAAGGATGGTTCAGTATCACCTGAGCCAGCTTTTACTTTATGTTCATTCATTCATTCATGTTTAAAGTGACTACTTGAATCGCCTGATGAACCAATGCGTATGCAAGAATGTAGAGGATAGGTGCTCAGTGCATCATCCCCCAGCAGCCTAGGTCTATAGCAGCTTAACTAAAGGATGGTTCAGTGTCACCTGAGCCAGCTCTAACTTTATGTTTATTCATTCATTCATTGATTGTTTAAGTTTAAAGTGTCTACTTGCATCAGCTGATGTACAACTGTATGACCAAGAAAGTAGAGGATAGGTGCTTGGTGCATCATCTGCCAGCAGCCTAGGTCTATAGCAGCATAACTTCAGAGCCGCCTGAGCCAGCTCTAACTTTACGTTTATTCATTCATTCAATGTTTAAGTTTAAAGTGTCTACTTGCATCAGCTGACGCACCACTGCATTCATTTCCTGTCATGTCATCAGCCTGACTTGAATACGTTGCATATGTGTCTCTCTCTGCACAGTCATCCCTGCCTCTGACCTGTCAGAGCAGATCTCCACAGCGGGCACAGAGGCCTCTGGCACCGGGAACATGAAGTTCATGCTGAACGGTGCCCTCACCATCGGCACCATGGACGGGGCCAACGTGGAGATGGCGGAGGAGGCCGGAGAGGAGAACCTCTTCATCTTCGGCATGAGGGTGCACGACGTGGAGGAAATGGACAAGAAAGGGTGAGGTTAACTGCTACTACTTTAAATAATTATAGAGTCAGATGTTTAGTTCGCATTTAAAAGCAACTAATGACGTGGCTGATATACGAGTTTCTGTTTGCCAAACATTCAATTTAATGAAAATTTGTTGTCCTCAGCTACGACGCCCCGTCGTACTACAACCGCATCCCAGAGCTGAAGCAAGCGGTGGATCAGATCTCCGGAGGCTTCTTCAGTCCCAGCCAGCCTGGCCTCTTTAAAGACCTGGTCAACATGCTGATGCACCACGACAGGTTGGAAAGGAACCCATTAAACATTAAACAGGCTTCTTTTGTTGGGGGAATTCAAACACTGTGACACTGAGTAAATGCTTCGCCCGGATAAGACTGGTTTCATGTTCCTTGGATCATTGTTTTATAGTGCTGACTTTCATTAGAACACCTTTAACTGTATATTTGTTCTGCAGGTTCAAGGTGTTTGCAGATTATGAAGACTACATCAAATGTCAAGATAAAGTCAGCGCCCTCTATAAGGTTAGTGTGTCATCAAGTAGGTGGTCAATTTCGAGCTGAAAGCAAAACCTTAAATGTGATGAAACGCAATAATTCCTACTGTTTCTGAAAGCTGAGACGTTGCACTTTACAGCCAAAGTTTCAGGTATTCTAAAAAAAAAAAACGAGGGTTAGGACAGAATCCCAAGACTACTTAATCAGCAATGTTCTGCTGTACTGAACTATACAATACTACCTGACATGACACAGCACAAGATGTGATGCGATACGATATGATATCATACGCTACGATACGATTCTAAATGATATGATACGAAACAATACAATACTGCACGCCACGATCCAGCTTGAGGCGACACGACGCAATATGACATGATACTTTACGACATAGCTTGCGATGCTATACGATATGATACGATACGATACGATGCAGGTTGATGCTATACAGTGCAATGCTATGCGACGCATGCTATATGATGCTATGCGATGCTATTAAATTCAATGATTTACACTATGAAATGATACGATATCGTATTATGTTGCTACGATATGATGTTATATGATCCGATACAATACGACCCAATGCTATGTGATGCTATACGGGGGGGAAAAAAACATGATTCGATGCGGTTAAGCTACACTTACATCACATGAAGTATACGAATCAGTCAATCAACTTAATATACAAATTGAGTTGCTAGACTAGAAGGCTGAAAGGACATGTTTGTTCGCTCCTCAGTTGCTTCGCTAGTGTTGTTATTCATCTCTGTCTTTGTAAGCGTAGCACTTCATTTTACTACTTCTTGCTTTTTTTTTTGTTCATTTTCTTCTTTATCTATTTTTTACAATTCACTCAAAACAAGATTTCTAAACTAATTTCTGTCAAAATTTGCTAAAATCCGTTCTTTTTTTATATGTATATAATTTACATTTCCTCACTCTGTAACAGAATCCAAAAGAATGGACCAAGATGGTGATCCATAACATCGCCGGCTGTGGTAAATTCTCCAGCGACCGCACCATTTCCCAGTACGCCAGGGAGATCTGGGGCATGGAGCCCAGTTTGGAGAAAATCGCCGCCCCAGACGATCCTCGCTAAGAAACAAAGCCTACAACGCCTACCTTCACTGCGACCGTGTAGCTGTTAGCCAGTGGTCCGACCTGCAAAAAAAATTTACAAAAAAAAACAAACCCCGTAGCTTCCTCACTGTGGCATTACCTCTTTACTTGATCCCCTGTACGACCTCTACTGCTTCCGCCAACGTGTTCAAAACGGGCTCATGAAGGATCCTATTCTCCGTCCTCACCAGTGGTGCATATTGTCTCCGTTGAGAAGGTAGACCTCCGCGTGAATTCTTCCATTACAGTGGGAACATTAATACTCCTTCACTTAGCAGCACTCCCACATCCTAACACTCCCCATCACGGCTGGTGTTGGAGAAACTCCGCTCAGCTACATCTTTTTAAGTAAAACATCTTTTTAACTCAACATTTTAACCGAGACTCTAAATGCATTCCACTTCTTCATAGAGTCCACGTGGACGCCAAAAGCCAGCAAATATTCGAATATTAAACCACTGTTAATGTGTCTTCCATATAAAGCGGGGGAGGGGAGAACCCAGTGGTCAGCACTGTGACTTGATTGCGTTTAAGGGGTAAACAATCTGTCCACATTTGTGTTAACATTTCATATTAAGACTCCCCGACGTGTCTCTAAGTGTTTTATGGTCTCGGCTGATTGTTTGTTATTCGGGGATAATAATATAGCGCAGATATGAATTTATCTACGGCCTCCTCAGCATGTTCGTGTGTCTCACTCTGCTGTACTACTGTTCCCTAAAAGTGGCCTGTGTTAGGAAATAACAAAGCCTTGTTTGCCTAATACCTAAGTGACTGAATTTACCTTTGTAAGATTTGTGTGTGTGTGTGTGCGTTCTTTGTCTTGTTGTGTCATAGTACTGTACCCATTGATGTACTGTAGCACCCTGTCCTGCCTTCACTGTCTGTCGGTGCTTTTTCTGTATTCGATCAATAAACGACAAACGTCGGTGAAACCTTTTCATCTTCGCAGTGAGTTTTTTAAAGACGTGTCATCGCCTGATACACACAACCACCACAAACTTTGCCCACGCTTCTTTCAGTCATGATGGACGCTTGCACCACAAACATTGCGCAGCTATTTATTACACCTTCCTAATACCGTGTAGGTCTCCAGAACAGTTGTTACTCATTATGGGCCTTCTGAAGGTGTCCTTAGTGGAGGGGCCTTTGAGGGAAGGATGAAGGCGTCGTCGTCCATGAAGTCCAAAGGCTTCTTGGTCCAGGTCACGGATGTAGTCCTCTCCGATCCTCTGGAAGTAAAACAGTCAATGACCAGATACTTTACCGTCATGAAGGAGACTTAAGTTCCTATTTAAACCCCAACTCTTCCACCAGTCCTTTAGAACTGAACAGGCTACCTGGATGAAACGTCTTCAAGAAACTCCAGAAAGTCCAGCTGCCTTTGTTTCAGTGTTTGTTCTGGGTATACAATGACCTGGACGATGGAGAACCTTCACAGACACAAAAAGTTCAGTCTTAAGTCCACTGTAACGTCCCAAATCCCTTTGACAACATCTTAAATTTCTTTCCCATGGATGTAAAGTTTGAATTAGCGTTGTTAGTTGTTCCTAAACTGTTTGGCTGCTGCCATCAAGGAGTGTCATTGCTATGGGATATGGGTGTCTGGTCTGGTCTAGGTGGGTGCTACATGTCTAAGTAACATCCACACCAATGAATGAAGCCAGGTCCAAACGTTTCCCAGTAGAACGTAGAATTGTCACAAGATGGTTTTAATGTTATTAACATCTCCTGTCAGTGGTTTTTCACATTTTCTGCAAGTTTTTATTAAAATATTGTGAAAGTTACAACAAACACAGAGGCGCTCTGCAGTTGGCAATGAGAATTTGCTGGCACATGTCCACTGTACTTCCCTGTACGGACACTAGATGGTGACAAAGCTTCTACACGGCTTTAATTCAGAATGTACATCCAAAAAGTTTCAAAAAAGGCAACTGGACTTGTAGATTTTTACCATGACCTGGATGACTGAGAACCTTCACAGTCAGAATGTACAGTTGTTTGCAAAAGTTGTTTGGCCTCTAGATGACATGATGAATTAATGAGAACCCATGTCGTGTAAATTAAGAGCTAAAACACTCTTTAATTCAATTTAAAGTGATCTGTAAGGGATAAAGTATGAAAATGCAACAGTCAAGAACTTAAAAACTGGATTACAAAAAGTGTTGGAGATCATATCTACCAGGACAGACCTTTACACGGCACACTTACCATTTAATTTTTAATTCTTTTAAACCTTTTAAGTTTATGAATCAAATCAGAAATCAAATTAATAACATTTGTCAGATGTATTGATGGGAAAAAACAACTGCTGGTTGAAACCTTGGCCATAGTTTGTGTGTCTGACTTAATGGTCTGAAGGAGTCCCACAGGGAACTATCCTGGCTCCCCTACTTTTTTTGGCCAACTTCACTGCAAACTTCATCCAGACGCCGCCTACCTAAGACAAAGAGTACAAAGACTGCATCCATGGCTCAGATAACACCTTGAGGAGCAACATTCGTCACATCCAACTTAATAAATCAAACTACTCCTACATCCACGGAGGTATTGCATGAAAAATAAAGCTCTTAAAGTCTTTGCCTCGGTTGCTCCTCCCTCGTTCAGACTGACTGACAGCTGTCCATCACGCCTTTTCGCCTCCTTCATTCCCGCCCACGTATTAAAGGTCCATTCCCACTGGTGTGATTTATTTACTCCACCTGATCCCTCGGTATCACTCGCACACACTAGGATGGACTGCGGTACATACGGTAAGACACGCTCCTCCGTCTGATTTATTTAAACTAAATCCAACCCGATCATTCTCCACTGAACATTAAACGCAACGGAGGGTTCGTTGGATTTCATTAAAACTCAAAATTTACATTTATGAACATCTTATTGAGCCTATAGGTAAATGTCTATAACTCACTGTGATGAAGTAGAGAACAAGTATAAATTCTGTTTTTTAAGCATTTGTAAGAGTAATAGACTTTAATTAATCATTTATAACACAATGAAAAGCTTACAAGTGTTCATATGTTTAAAAAGAGACAAAAACTAGAGAAGATCTTGAAGAAAACATACGATTGAGGGTCACTGATGTCGACTGAGGATGGAGTAAAACTGAACTGTTCCTTTATGTACTTTGATGTATGGTTTATCTAATAAGGGGGGAAAAAATGTTGTTATTGGTAAATTTTGAAGAAATTCAACAGTTTAATATGTATTTTATCACTATCCACCCAATGAATCATGATGACTCCATTAAAACTGTTGAGGTAGTTTAACATTGATACGGAAACTGTGTGAATTTTTATATTTTTAAAATTCGCACAGAATTTAACTATTGGTGTACATACATTTTATATGAACTGTGCATATGCTGCAAAAAAGGGGCATGAAAACAAGATAAAAACACTAAATTGGGGGAAAAGGTACTAAAATAATTTCACTTGGCAAGATTTCTTGAATTTAGATTGTTAAATCTGATTTAAGATTATAGTGTAAAGTTGAACACAAGATAAATTATCTAACACCTCTAAATCTATTTTTTTTTTATCTTGTTAAGAACCCAATTCATTTGCTGTGTACATTGTTAGATGCAACCATACTACACCCACACCAGTAAATGAGCTGAAATAGAGTTTTTATTTTTTTTATTTAGCCTTTAAGCAGGGTTAAATAGACAGATAGATATTTTATATGTAGTTAGATATATTAGACATGTAGTTGTGAGCTATATAAGAATATAAATATATAATGATATATGATAATATGTGGCACAGCAGTCAGATATGTCCTTAACAGAGATGCGACTGGTCTGTGGTGGACACCTGACCAAGACTTTCATCAATTAACATAAAAAAAACAAAAAAAAAACAACTCCAACTTGAAACTAGATCCTATTCAGATCAGATCGTACCTTAGGAACCACAAACTGCTGCATGTCCTCAGAACGTAGACCGCTGTTTTCCATATTTCAAGCTCAAAAGAGAAGATTAACACGTAGCCAAGAAGATAAACATGTTGACTATAAGGTGGTGTTTAGATAAAGGAAAGTTCAAATTTGAATATAACACGAAACATTGAGTAAGAGATCCACACTCCCCCCGTAACACTCGCTGTCCAGTATATGAAGACAGTGAACAGAGGCATTCATGTACAACACATCACCATAATCAGTTACAGGTAGGAAGGTAGACCTCACCGTGTTGGAGCCGTTTTTCACCTCTTTTCCGAGGTTTTAAAGGGAAAATGTGAACGTTTAGTTTCAGCCCTACCCAACACGATTGTCTCGATATTTCACTCGTGTCCCAGAGCTTGACAACCTCGAGGTCCCTCCTCTCACCCCGACC